>JAKLNG010000009.1:1161720-1535161 GCA_022814565.1 Phaeophleospora eucalypticola | reverse complement strand
AAAATACTCTACCTAGCCTATATCCTTAGTATACTCGCCTATCTTACTTATAGTAGATATACTACCTAAGGTAATAGGAAGAAGAGACTCTCTACTATTAATAGTTACCTCGAAACGATACTAGTATATACGTATAGAGAAGAGTACTTAGTAGGAGATATTAGTATACTAAGGGCTTCCTTCTAGATCGCGATACTACGACTACTTATTACTACTACGGCTCTATATATTCTACTATCTATACTTCTTTACTAGGTACTTCTATATACTCGTTCTCGTCCTAAAGACTACTCTATAATACTTACCTAATAGTAACGTCTACTTATAGGTAAGGCTATTTAACTAGACTTAAAGGATAGTAATTAGTAGGTTAGTAGGTAGTAGAAGTACAACGTCCTTAGTAGTATAGGTAAGCGTCTAAGGACTTATAGCGTTTAGTATATTAAGTATAGCTTTTTATTAGTAAGGTAAAATACTAGAGTATTCCTTTTTAAGAAGGTAGGTTTTTATAATATAAGGAAGAACTACTTTAGTATAGGACGTATATACGATAACCTTTACTACTAGTAGGTACTTAAAAAGAATATTAAAGAGCTCGTTTATAGATAATAGTAATAGGTTAGAGGATAGTATTAGAGATATTAGTTATATATTAGTATCTTAAGAGTTAAAAAATAATACGTATAGTTACTACTTATAGATAAGGTATAGGGGAAGTATAATAGATTAGAAATAATAGTTCGAGAGACTAGTATAGATATTATCTACTCTATAATAAATGTAGTATACTAGCGCTACGACTTAGTAATACGTTTTATTTACTTAGTCTATAAGGTACTTCCTAGAGGAAAGGGTACTATTATAGATATAACTAGGTTAAACTATCGAGCTAGTAATACGATAGTAGGTACGAGTATTATCTAGTAGGGCTATAATAACTAATATAGTAGTAGGTATAGGTATTATCTAATAGGGCTATAGTAGCTAACGTAGTAGTAGGTATAGGTATTATCTAGTAGGATTATAGCTACTACTTAGTAGCCTAAAGCGCTAACGCGTTTTATTTACTTACTTAGTAGCGCGCTAAGGAGAAAGACCCTATCTATTAACTACGTTAGTATAACGTATATTATATTCTTTTACTTACCTCGATCGCTACTATTAATTATCTTAATTATTCTACTATACGGCTCTTATACCTATATATCTCCCTATTAGCTACCTAGTAATATATCTTATTCGTTACTTATTATCTATACTAACTTATATAGGTAGTTAATAGAATAGGATAATAAGGAGGTATAGTAGTAACTAAGTAACATTCTTAGCCTAAACGTTTAAGAAAATAACTACGTACCTATATTACTAATATACTACCTATAGGACCCTATAGATAGCTAGATACTAGTAGAGACGATAGTAGAGATCTTAGAGGAGATAGGCGACTATATAGAGAACGCCTACCTTATTATAGTATAACTATAGTACTACGCTAAGAAGTAATAACTCTAGAATATATACCTAAATCTAGATCTATAGAATAGGATAGTATTCCTAGGATCCCTAATCTATAAAGATACTATTATAGTTAGTATCGTAGTAGGAACGTTAATAGATATAGCTAAATAAGGTAGTATTAGAGTAATAGAGAGAGTATAGAGTACTAACTAGTTTTAGGATATTCTAACCTCTTATAAACTACTAGTTAAGATACTACGAGAGATACTAAAGTAGATACTATACTAGATTATAGTAATATATAAGGTAGAGATAGATCTAAAGTCCGCTACTATTAGGTAATATAGGGCGCGTATATTACGTACGAATAACGACTATTAGAAGAGGACGAGAAGTATAGTACTAAAGACTAAAGATATTATTATTACGGATATTATTAACGTCTTATAAAAGTACCTAGGTATAGAGCTATAAGGTTACTACCTACTTAAATAATAGTTTACTAGAGAGGTATATAAGAATAGAATCGCGCTCTATAGCCTAAAATCGATACTATAGGATACTAGGTCTAGAACTACTACTATAGTAGGTAGGAATATAGGCTAGAAAAGATGAAATAGTATAAATAGTAAGGGAGATTTATAACGTAAGAGGCGAAGGAGATAGAGCGTAATTAACCTAGTTAATAGTAAGGTAAGTAAGGGTAAAGGGAATAGTAATAAGGAAGAGATAGGCGATATAGGTAATAATAAGGAAGGTAGTAGAGAAAACGAGTAATAGGATATAGTACTAGAATATAGCTCGAGAGTATAGTTAGTAGTTTAGTTACGTACTCGAAAGATATTAGAGGATATACTATACTACGATATTTATTAGCCTTACTTTATTCGTATTAATAACTACCTAAAGGATAAGAACGAAATCTACTATATAGTAGACTACCTTATAGAGATATAGTAATATAAAATTAGTAACTATATCTTTCTTCTTAGGAGTAATATATAATAGGTAGTCTTATATATATTCTATAGTACTAAAAGGTATTATCTCTAAAAGATACGTATAGTAGGCGATAATAGAGAAGAGTAGTAGATTACGACGAGAAGTATTACTATACTATAGGGTAGTAGCTAATAAGAAGCTAATAATTAATAGCTAATAATTAATCTCTCTAGATATAGCTAGAATATAGGGTTAGGCTATATAAGCTAATAAGAAGTACTAGAAAGCTATTAATTAGAGGTTAATTAATAGAGAATTTTAGCGGCTAGTATTTAACCTAGCTACTATATAAAGTTAGTATAAAAATAATACTTAGTCTAATATCGTAATACTAACTTCTAAAATCTAGTATTATTTTAAATCTTTTACTAAGAATATAAATTAGTTATAAACTATACGTAGAAGCTAGTCGTATTATTATTAGTAAGTAGTTCTATAATAAGGTTACTAATAGAGAGTTTATATACTATATAAAGTTATAGCTCTCTACTACGGTATCGATCTTAGCTTACTAAATGTTCTTACCCTATCCTAGTATAGTAATAGCTATTAACTTATAGCGATATTTAGTAGCTATTAGATCTATAGCTTTTAAGAAGATAGCTACTCGATTAACGAAAGGCGTCTATTACTATAAAGCCTTTACCTCTAGGGCTATATTAATAGCTTACTATATTTATTATTACGTTTAAGGGCGATATTTAGCTACTACTAAAGCGTATATTACTAGATTAAGCTAAACGCTCCGCTAAGTCTATCGATAGTTAATTCTTAAAATTCGTTATTTTCGTATAAAATCAAGTACTACTAAGAGCTCCCTAATCCTAATCGGGAGCTTTTACTATAGCCTTAATAGTTTATCCTAGAGCTTACTCTACTTAATAGATCTAACTCTATACTCGGGCTTCTAAGTAGGCGTTAATAACTTTTAAAAGTATTTAGAGCCTATACTACTTATATTTAGTTCGTTACGAATAGGTAGGGGACGAAAGGTAGCGAGTATACTAAATTGCCGAGAGCCTAAAGGAGTCTTAAAGACTAGGCTTCGTTTTATAATCGCTTAGATAAAACGACTTTATAGCTATATAATTAAGATAGTAGTAGTCGTTATCTAGATTGTTTACGAGTTCTCTAGGTTAAGAAATGAAAAGAAGTATGTTCTGGCTCGCGAGCTTTGTTGATCGTTTGTCGGGACATTACTCCGCTCACGACGACGAGTGTCTGGGATCGGGACTTTTCACCGAGACCATCGGCCTCCTCGCCACGGGTCGCAGTCTCTTACTTCCACTGCTTGGAAAATTGCACTTCTTTCTTTCACTTCTACGCTCTCTTTTTCAATACGTTCCCGTCAACTTTCTGAAAAGTCCGCGACTCGCCGGTCCCACCTCGAAACATGGCAGCTGGGAGAGGAGCTCAGCTTTCATTCAGGAGAAATCCCAATTTGCTGTGCTCACGTCGACCTCGAATCTACAAACTTGAGAGCGCGCCGAACACTGGTATTGCCCAGACAACTGATGCCATTACCGGGTTTAAAAGATCGCAGTCGACTTTGACCGACACAAAAAGAATCTCACCTGGTCGCGATCTTCCTCCACACTCTCTGATGCCTACGTCGATGCTCCTCCGTTCGTGGCTTGTGTCAACGATTTCGACGCACAAAGTTTTGTTGTCCCCGGCTCTAACGCTGCTTCGCGTGCTCTCCACCTCCCGAACATGGATTTTGAATGTCGAAAAGAATCCTGTCTGGCGACTTTTGCTGAAAAAGACCTTCTACGATCACTTTTGTGCGGGCGAAGACGGCAGAGAAGTACGCTCGACCATATCAAGAATCAAGTCTATGGGCTTTCGTGGCGTTATATTGACCTACGCTCGGGAGATTGTTATCAATGCGAACGAAGAAGAGAAGGGCGCGGGAGAGGTAGCTCTTCAGGATGAAGATGGCCCACAAAGCATAGAGGCAAAGAACCATGACATCGAGTCATGGACCTCTGGCGTTATGGCCTCTGTGGAGATGGTCACCGAAGGGGACATACTGGCAATCAAGTATGAATCTTCCGCTCTCTCAGAAGCGTTTCATTGACAGGACTAATGAATTGTACTCTAGGCTGACCGGGGCTGGTGCCGCTGTTTCACAGGCGCTGACTCGACGAACACCGTTGCCGAAGCAAATGAGAAGCGCACTAGGGAAAGTCTGCAGTCGTGCACTGGAGCGAAAAGTCCGTATTTTCATGGACGCAGAGCAATTGGCCGTCCAGGGCGGTATCGATGAGATCGCACTTGACTTGATGCGTACATATAACGTTCGAGGCAACGTTGTTGTGTACAACACGTACCAGGCGTATCTGATGAGCACACCAAAGACTCTAGCATCACATCTGCGTCAGGCTGCCTCCGAGGACTTTGCTCTAGGTGTCAAATTGGTACGGGGTGCATATCTGAAGTCAGAGCCTCGACATATCATACATCCCACGAAAGAAGCCACAGATGACTGCTACAACAGCATTGTGGAAGGTCTTTTGACGAAATCATACGCGCCAATGACGCACAAGGACTTCCCGACGGTTCAGCTGTTTTTAGCTACCCACAACAAAGAGAGTGCACTGGCCGCACGTAGACTGCAAGAGTTACAAGCTCGCCTCGCCGACACCTCAGTCGTTGCCCTTCAGTACGGTCAATTGTTGGGAATGGCTGACGATGTCAGTTTGAGCCTTCTACAACTGAGACCGGGGTTGCAGTCGGACGTAGACGAAGCTGTTCCGCCGCTCGATGTATACAATTGTCTCAGCTGGGGCAGTCTCGGAGACTGTGTGTCTTATCTACTTCGTCGAGCAATTGAGAACCGTGACGCGGTGTCTCGAAGTCAGCAGGAGAAACAAGCGATCAAACGGGAGGTTTGGCGGAGATTGTCAGAATCTCTAAAGCTTTGGCAGTGAACAAGTCTTAAAAGCATTCCTGTCTCTCAGACTTGCCTTCATGGCTTTACTCTGTCTTTCAAATCTCATCGATGTTGGCTGACATTGGAAACTGAGCTGGCAAGCGACGAAATCATGCCGTCCCAACGTAAATATCGTTTTCCCGCGAGCTTCTGTTCCAGATTATGAACGAATCTTCGTGAACTTCTGACATGACGCTACTAAGCCTTGACAAGATCGATTTGAGTTTATCTTCGAACACATGCGTTGCACCGCGATTTGGTTACTGAGCATGCAGACACTTTGAGGCACCATCGAGCGGAGTGCAATCGCACAAGGCTTGCGGGGCACCCAAATCCACAAGTATCCCAATCTCGATCTTTACTTGTCTTTGCCTCAATCGCTGGGAGGGAGCATCGAGCATCAACAATCTAGCCTCTTTGTGAGGATGCTCTTCGAACGATTTCCACACTAAAAGGTCGTCAGCGAACTGATCATGATGTGGGCCTTGAGCTTTGGACTACTCACGCTGCAAATGTTCCTGCGGAAACGGGCATCGCGCGCAATAATGCAGGTGTGAGCCCACTGAAAAGTGCTCGTACTCCACCGGCACGCCATGTCTGGCCAAAACAGTCACGCATAGACTTGAACTTCCGGTTCTCACCAAACCCATCACTCTGCATACGACTTTTTATCACATCCAACGGATGACTGCCGAGCCAGAGAGCCTCCCCGGCCACTCCGCCACAGAGTGCAAAGATCCATCCGGGAACTTGCTGCCGCTGTTCGCCTCTGACTTGCATGGCATAGCTCACAAGACCTTCGTAAGTAGCAAACCAGATGCCATATCCATGGAATTCGCGCAGTACGGTGACAGCTTGTCCACGATAGATGCCAGCGATCCCAGCTTGACGATATATCTTCTTCACACAATCAAACGGACTGGAATACAGCTGTCCGGATCCGTGTTTTTGGGTCTGAAGCCGAATGCGGATATGCTCGATTGGACCAGAAATGACACTGTTCGTAACTCCGGCCAGTCCACCGGCAAGATAGTATTCTTTCGACGTGAGGCTGACATCTCCCGTGGCGAAGTCTCCAGTGGACTTTGCGATCATTCGGGAAAAGGCTTGAAAAGCTCCAACTTGTACGCTCACCTACCCAAAAGTAAATCAGTCATCATGATATATGACAGATGCCGTACTTACGCATGCTCCAACACCTAGCAGAGGCACAAGCGATCCCTTCAAAGCAACGGACGATCAGCACACACTTTTCTAATCACAGTTCCGAATTATGTGCTTACCTTATAGAGCGCCAAAGGCCCCTCTCTAGTCCAAGCATGTCGCAATACCTGAAGCGCATTACCTGTTCCTTGACTCTGTAGCCGAACCTTGACAAGGTATGTTCGCTGATGTTAGCAATGAAACACGCAATCATTTCTAATGCTGTGAAGATCACCAAATGGCTGTCCTACAAAGGTTGTCAGATCCTGAACAACTTGCAGAAATTTCCCAAGAACAGACCTATGCAGACTTGCGCAATGCCGCCTGCTGCACCTGCCATAAAGTCTTGCCCGTGCCAAGCCGCCTCCATTTCTTGATCGAATCCGTCCTTCATGTTCCTAAAGCAAGTCACGGTGCCATTGCTCAAGTTTCTTGTGAGCACGACTTGGAGACTTCGCCATTTGAATATGGCTGGCCAGAGAACGAAATCTTCGGGACTTTTGCCGCGTTGTGACGAGCACGCGGGACGTAAAACGGGATTTGTGCCCGTCCTCACAACAGGCACGATTCTTCCACCCGCCTGTGCGCTACAGAGCTGAGACATGTGTGAGGTCGCTCCAACGCATCTTCAGCTATAGAAATGAGTGAGGTCCAAGGCCTATGGTTTTAACCAAATACAGGCACAAGGGAAATATGCTCAGGATCGCGACTTAGTATCCTCTAGTTGTGCGGTGTCTCAAATAGCCTCTCCATCTCGAGCCAATCACTATAATCTATGCCGGTCAATGGTAGGCCCGGATCGTAGAAACTCGTGTAGACCCCATCTACATTGCTAGTGAAGTCATAAGCGAAGCCTGAGTTCATGATGTCGTTGAAATCAAGAGGTTGTAGGTCCTCTCCAGTAAACTCGGCGGCAGTGTGACGGCTCGATTCGTCGTGCGGGGCATGTGATGGTCTCTCTTCTGATACCGTCCCCTCAGCGGTAAAAGTCTCGCTTCCGTCGACTGTAGCGAAAGCGTCGCTATGGTCATTGGCACATCGATTGCCAGCACTTCGATCATTGACCGCGTGCATACCAGCGTGGCCACTTGAAACGCTCGCCCGACATGGATTTTTACCGCCATCGGACCCTGCTTTTGGGACATTCTGACCAGCAGGCGACCAGATGTGCGCGCAGAAATCGGAAATGACCTTGAGACGGCAAGAAGCGGCAGTATTCCCTGCATTGGAAAGATGCTGCAAAATTTGACGTGCGGTATTAATATCGATTGGTAAACGTTCCGCTTCATCCAGAAGTCCGATCATGACCAGAATGAAGGCTGCCGAGAAGGTAGCGTCGAGGTCTGGCCAGCCGTATCTAGCTGGAAAGTACAAAAACGCAGTCAGCGAAACAGGTCAGTGGGCAAAGGAGAAGTCTACACAAAACGTGATTGATCACCCGTGATAGTGGCATACATACCGAGCAAGTTTGATTGCCGGAGCGTGGCGAGGATCTGAACGCTTTCGCTTGCGGCGTCTCGACAGGCGCCCACAAGATGGGTGAGGCCTGGGGCTATTGTTCCGACGGAGTCGCTCGACTGTGATATCCTTAATCGAACTTCTCGTAGCAGAATTGGCCGCAGACATAAAAGAATTGCCTGTTGTAATTAGTCGAATGATGATACTATCATGAAGGGAAAGACAGACCTGATAGAGCATCAATCGTAAAGAAGACCCGTCACGGGAGGTTAGCGCAGAAGGAGTACCGACTCCAGGAAAGACGGTCTCGATGGACTTGCCTATGTCGCGGAGAATATTCATGATTTCCTCTATCTTTTCCGCGTGTCCTTTCCGAGACATCGTTTGGTTTCCGTATAAGGCTAGTCGTGGCTCAGCTTTGTGCTAGGCTAACTGAGACAGGGTCAGAGACGGACTTACAGCACATGATCTCTCCCGTGGTATGTGCAATTCGTATGTTGATTTGGATAGCTGTAGCTGATTGAAATCCAGCGAAGTCTCGGGGCGTATCTGCTTTGATCTGTTGGTTGTTCACTCCGACTGGCAAGCTTAAAGTCGATGCTAGACGCCTAGAATAAAATCTCATGAGTGCCATTATTTCAACAACAGATGCGCTTACAGCCAGGTGAGCTACTTGCCTGTCGAGCATGTAGAGGCTCCAAAAAAGGCGCGTCCGATGAGTCGCTTCGGACGGAACACAATGCTGCTCAGAATGAGGTTGTCCATAACCAAGCGCCAGAGTCAGCCGGAGGGCAGCGCCAACCTAGAGCAAATGCCATCAGCTGTCAGGCCGTGGAAGTGTTTGCCAGGTCAGAGGCATACGTAAAGGTAGGCATCGTTATTGCGATCTGTCCACTGAAGGTAGACTGCGGCCAATGCGTAAGCCTCAACGGCAGTGATACCGCCTTCGAGGAGGGCGTACGGTGCTGGAAGACGTTTTAGAGCCTCGGCAAAATACTCAAAACCTGGAGTCATGCCGCCATTATGGGTGTCGCTGCAATCAACACGGTCATCCAGAAGCTTGCCCAGCGCCATGACTAGGAGGTATTCCGAGTGCCAGATGCAATCTACTTCAGGTGCACTCGACCGAGTGGGATGGTACATCATGGACATGCGGTCAGTGAACCCTCGAGAGTCTAGGTAGTGCTGGCTAGCCCCAGTGTGCACCAGGAATAGATCAAGAAGTCTATACGAGTCCGATTCATCGAGGCGTGAGGGTGAACGCGCGGCACCAATTGCAGCAGCAGATCCTTTCCATTCACCAGTAGCGAGAAGAGACGTGCGAGTGGTCAGCCCATCACGCTGGTGCGCGCCACTGTCTGAACGAGGGTGTGAAGAAGGATGTTGATAGACGAGCGACTTGATATGGGTGTCGAGCGCTGGGCCTGATGCGAGATCGATTGGTTCCGGGGATGTCGCAGACGTATCGGGCGGGGTTCGAGCTGCGCCTGCTTCTGCAAACGATACAGAAGGGAATGGCGAGTGGTCAGGATGGTGGGTAGAGTGTGGACTACGGAAGGAAGCATGAGGAGGGGAACTTGACTGCTGTTGCGGCGTGATCGCTTCCCTTGCATCTTCAAACGCTTCAGAGATTTCATGCTGGCTCTGGTGCTGGGAACTTCGAGGCTCGTCATCATGGTGCTCTTCATCCTGGGACTCCTGGTCCTGGTGTTGGTGAATGTGGTGCTGCGCGGGGTGATGTTGCTTATCTCGACGCTGCCAGCGTACATGCGCGTCGCGGGAGCCTCTGACGGTTCCAGCCTCGGCGGCTTGCAGTCGTGATCGCAAGCGCTGCACATACGATTCGGAGTAGCGTTTGTGGCCAACCTCGCCGGTACGGCACTGCGCACCTTGACGAACACAGCGCTCGCACGGCCTTTCGCCCGAGCATTTGACCTTGCGCCGGCGACATCTCTCGCAACTACCTTGCAGCGGTCAGGATACAGCTCAGACAATGAGTGTGATGGCGTTGCATCGCTCATCACGACGCAACGCCTCGAAAGGATGTGAACTTACGCGGATGGCACACGGCCTGTCGACGACGGGTCGCGAGGAGCCGTCTTGGCGACTCGGTGCGGCATGGTCTTCCGGAGTCAATGGAAGGTACGGCCGGCCCGCGTTCACCTGATGAGCGCAAAGAAATGAAACGTCGAGAAGCGAATGTCGCGATGGACTCAAGGTCGAGGGGAGGTCTGAACGCAGTCGGCAAATCATCCCGACGGGACCTGACGGGACCTCAGCCGTCTGCGACGCGGCTCGGAGCAAAGTTTGGCCGCAACCGATTCGACCTCCTTCCGTCGGGGCCCCTGAAATATTACGGCCGGGTGCTGCAGCTGCAGCGGCCACACCTGATGAGACTCTGCTACTTCGAAGTTCGTTCCAACAATGGTCATCACTCCGTTGCGATAATAATCAAAGCACTTTTTCGCCCCTCTGGCCTCGGCCGCATCTCGTCTAATCAAATGCATCCAGACGTCCATCCAAGTCTTGCTCCTACGGCCGAAAGCCACTCGCAATGTCAGTTCACTAATCGTGGGTCCAGCAGCGACCATATAGGGTGACGCAGACTTGCCATGTCTCGCGGCTTTGGAGTGCTGGCAAGACCGTAGACACCACCAAAAGCGAGTCGCATCATGGCAGACGAGCTGGACATGTCTCAACACGACTCGCAGCAGCAATCCCTGGTTCAGCAACCCGAATGCCGCAACTGGAGCGCATTGAGCAAGCTTTACCACACCGCCATACCATGTCTTTTTGCTTTTCAATTGTAAGTACATTCCCGCTGTTGTGCGAATGACCAGGACCATCTCAACAACATTTACAGGACACTCTCAACGTCAATTATGGAGCCAGCAAGCACCTCAGCGCGAATACGCCGTCTCGCAGACCGTGTCCCTTTTGCCTCTTACCCTCTTCACCCTCGGACTTGCTCTAGGCCCGCTATTCATCGCCTCAATGTCAGAAATATATGGACGAAGATACATCTACATTGCGTCCATGGCCGCTTTTCTAGCGTTCACCGGCGGTTGTGCAGCAGCTACCAACTTCGCTACCATACTGGTCTGTCGGTTCTTGGCTGGGTTTCTGGGATCTGCGGGCATCGCCATCGGCGCAGGGTCCGTCGCGGACATCTGGGGATTCGGCAGAGCCGGTGGTATTGCGTCGATGCTCTTCATACTTGGTCCCTTTCTGGGCCCCACTTTGGGTCCTTTGGTAGGAGCGTACATCCTGCGAGATTTCAACTACGATTGGCGTTGGACCCAGTATCTGCTTTTGATCATGGCTGCGCCCATCTGGGTTGCTTCCGTGTTGATGAAGGAGACCTCCCCACGCCGCACTTCCACCGCACAAGGTGATGGCAACCATTCGAAGCCGACCACGACTCGAGTCGTCCTCATGGCACTGATGCGCCCGACAAAAATGCTTTTCACAGATGTCATTGTCTGTGGTCTGACCCTGTATACGGCTTTTGCGTACGCTATGATCTTCAGCTTTTTCGCAAGCACATCATACGTATACCAAACGCTCTTCGACTTCACCGCACAGGAACTAGGCCTCAGTCTGATAGCCGTAATCGTTGGCTACATCCTTGCAGCCTTGACCTTTCTATTGGTGGAGGTACTGGCCGTGCAGAAGGTGGCTCGCAAGTCTTCCAAAGGCGAGGCTCGGCCGGAATTGCGACTGACCACCGCGTTGATTGGAAGTATCTTCGTACCAATCTCGCTCTTTTGGTACGCATGGGCCGCACATCGAAACGTTCATTGGGCGACTGTCGTGATGGCAGGAATTCCTCTCGGTTTTGGGTCTTTTTGCATCTTTGTGGGCAAACCCCTACGCTCGCTCACCTACATTCCACGTACTGACTGTGGCAATAGATTTCCGCAATTACCTATCTTGTTCAGACATACAAGGCCGAAGCAGCAGCATCAGGTTGGTCAAACTTTCGTTTCGGCGACTTTGGTTTACTTGTGCGCTGACACGACAACCAGCACTTGCCGCAAACGGCTCGATACGCTATACCCTAGGAGCTGTCTTTCCTCTCTTCACGATACCAATGTACGAGCAACTTGGTATCAATTGGTCAGGAAGCGTCTTCGCGTTTGCCTCAATCCTTTTGCTCCCAATACCTTGGTTGCTATACCTTCGGGGGGCTCAATTAAGGCACTGGATGGACACAAAGACGGCAGAATAGTAATACACAGACTAGCAGTACATTATCGATGTCCAGTTGACGAGCACCGCCTCCGTGTCGATCAGCCCGGAAGCGAAATATCCGACATCCGAGAAGCCCTTTCTGCCAATTACGCCATTGACGTTGACCTGCATACCACTAGCACTTGCAGCGTACAGTACACTTCTCTTCTGCACAACACCGGGCTCGTAAGAAGACGAGCTTTACAGAGGCACCGGCATGGCAACATACTTCTGCTTCAATGTTGCCAATTGTACATGTTCCAAGTTTGGACTTCCCGGCCGTTACGAGATGCTTACGCAAGCTTAGAAGGGCGCTGCGAGATCAGGCGCGCCACAGAGCTAACTGACACCAGCACAACTGGATGTACAGCGATGTCTGAGCTATGCAGGACGATCAACATGTGGAAACTTTGCTCCACTCCTGGATCTTGATTAAATAGGTCAGGCTTCTCGCTCAGACGTAAATCTCCTCCTTGGCTACTAATATCCAGCTCAACGACTTGACGCTCAGCCATCGAGCACTGCATCAGCATGCCTTCACTGCTGACTCCTAGGCCAGATGGCGTTTCGCTTTCTCACCTCGTTCGCTACAATTGGCAATGGGGCCTTCCGGCTACCGTCTTTCTGGCAATCATCGGCATCACCCTTTACCGCTTTTTCTTCCATCCTCTAGCATGCTTTCCCGGACCATTGGAGGCCCGCTTTCTAGGTACTTGGCGGAACCGTCGCTACTGGCGAGGCACATGGCACGATGACATCCTGGAGGTCCATCGAAAATATGGTCGCATTGTCCGGATTGCACCCAACGAGCTTTCTATTGTCGACGCAGGAGCCACACAGAAGCTCTACAATCACGGAACAAAAGCTTTGAAGACTGACTGGTATGACACATGGAATGACCCGAGTGTTGGGCCGATCATGTTCTCAGAAACAGACAAGAAGATGCATTCGTTCCTGAGAAAACGGGTGTCTTCAGCCTACTCGATGTCTGCCCTCCTACGCTACGAAACTTTCATCCAAGACTCGTTGAGTCTTATGCTCGAAAAGCTCCGGGTCAAGGCTGATCGTGGAGAAGCCGTCGAGATGTCGAGGTGGACGAATAATCTTGCCTTCGATGTCGTTTGTACGCTCGCTTACGGAGAGCCACTTGGCATGCTCGAGACTGAAAGTGATGTTATGGGTCTCCAGGGCATGATCCACCAAGGCTTCTACATCATGGCCAATCTTGGACACTACTGGCTCCAAACAAAGATCATTATGAATCCCCTAGTTGAAAAAGTTGGTGCCGCTTTTGATCTACCTGACCCATTTGGCGGCTTCCGGCAGTGGACGAGGGAACGTATCACGTTGCGTCGACGGGCCGAGAGTAAAGTAGAAAGAGAAGACATGCTGAACCATTTCATGCGGATGAAGACAGCCGATGGTGGGCCTGTTGATGACAATGCTGTGCTGGTAGAAGCCATGTATATCGTGTAAGTCGAGCATATGAGGGTATTGGGATTGTGAGCTGACATCTATATAGTGGAGCAGGTGCGGACACAACTTCCATTGGAATGCGAACATGTCTGTTTTATCTTTGCAAGAACGAAGCCCTCTATCATCAGGTGCAGCAGGAGATCGACACATACTACCAGACGCATGAGCTCACAGGACCGATCACTTACCAACAGACGCTGGAACTCCCGCTTTTCTGCGCATGCATCCGAGAGGCCACACGCTTGCTGCCGTCGATTGTGTACCAGCTTCTTCGGTACGCCCCTGAAGACCTCGTAGTTGACGGCAAGACTGTTCCTCCTGGCACATGTGTTGGAATCAGCTCCATTGCTGCAAACCGCGACAAGGCTGTTTGGGGTAGACCTCTCACAGAAAGCACCACCATGACCCAGCTAATCGCCGTGCAGGAGATGATGCCGACACCTTCAACCCCTCTCGGTGGCTCGAAGACGCAGACCGAGTCCGCTTCTACAACACCCACGACATGACATTCGGAGGCAGCGGCCCTAGGACTTGCGTTGGCCGCAACATCGCTTTAGTATGTCTTCACGAGACTTTCGAGGCTTCATACTAACAACTTGATCAGGTTGAGATGCCCAAATTCGTCGCCCAGTTGCTGCATCACTTTGACGTCGAATTTCTGAATCCAGAACAGCCGTGGACTGTGTTCACGCAGTGGTTTGCGAATCAGCACGACATGCACATGAAGATAACATATCGGGGAGGGTTGGAGAGCGACAAATGAGAGATTTCAAAATCACGACAGAACAAATGATGAAGACATTGCAAGCATTCAAATAGAAAGAGCAACGACACGTTCAAAAGAAACGAGAAATTGGTGAAATATCAATACCAAAGATGTTTTCAAGTACTTTCCCTTCACGAAACTGAATTGGCGATGTTGCAACGGCCTGAAAAGGTTTGAAAGGGGAAGCAAACCCGTTGACCAAATAGGAAGTACACATTGAAGAATGCTACAGTACAAAGATCTCCCTCCAGCCCATCGACTCCACAGCCAGCCTTGGACCCGGGAAAAACGAGCTCGTCCAAGTCTAAGCCCGGCCAAGGGTCCACGCAATCTGGACCTGGGTTCCTCCCTCGGAGTCGCAAGGCATGTCACCAGCAGTACCCACCTGCTTGGTGATCGTGCCCTGATAGCCGTTCACGGATCCAGCGCTCTGCCAGCGCTTGATAGCATCCTCAACCAAGTCGTGAATATCCGAGTTGCCGATGTAGCCAGACTCGCCGCCATTGACGGGTTGAGCACTGAAGGCGCAGTCCCCGAAAGTCGCCAGTGTCTTTGGTCCGTCAATTTTCCATGGGCCGGACTTGGAAGCCTGGTCGCGGAGCTTGTAGCAGTTGTCGAGAGTCGGTGCTTGAGAAGCGTCGCCGGTGATTGGAACGAAGGACGAGACGCCGCAGGTGTTGCTGATGCCGGAGCCAGAGCCGGCGTTTTGAGGGAAGGCCAAAGGAGAGGCAGATGCCAGTGAGAAAAAAAGAGCGGCGGCTGTGGTAAACTGCATTTTGACTGGTGGAATCTGGTTTTTGAAGGAGTGTCTGCGGTCAGGGCTGATGATTGCGATGAAGGGCTTTTGATCGATGCGACGGTGCATATTCGAGCTGTTCGGATGCTTCCTTTATACTCGTCTCTGCTGCTGTTGTCTTCAACGCCCAGAAATAAGTTGGAATTGCCGGGTCGGTGAAGTGTCGGCATCGTTCTCTAGTCAGAAGGGTGCTTTGTTCTTGGATCGTATTGCAGTCAGCACTTGCTCAAGAACATTCTAGTACATGCTGACACCGTCCGGCTTAGTATGAGTAAATATTTGCGACTGAAGCCATCGACACAGAGCCTTTCGTTTGTTGCGCAACGCAGTGGGCGTCTACAGCGTGCTACGTTGATCGTGATTTGGCACCTCGGGTGACGTTTTACATTGACTGTATCGTAGTCCAAATTTCAAGCGTGTGTGCAACGCAGTGAACGCCAAGCAGGTTGAACTTTGGTGTTCCTGATGTTTCATTGACACAAGTCTTGCTGACTGACAAAGTTCTAGAACTTGTCCCATTTTGGCCTCGTTTGGCCGGTTCTTGGACTGTCTTGAATTGGAAACTTTCTCGGGCCAACTCCGTGCCGTCATCAGGACCGTGTCGGCAGAGCAGGATGAGCAGTCAGAATAGTCGATCGAGTAGTAAAGCTTCTTTCACCTTCCCGGGAATCGGTGACCGAAATAGAATTATGGTGGAATGTTGCATTAGAAGCTGAGGATGATCAAGTCGATGCAAGGAGAACCTGTAGCAATCTTGATTCTTATCATCAACGTAAAGATGACGTTGACACTGAGCACTTATATGTCTACCAGTCTTTGTTCAATCATAACTCAGCCTGTGGCAAGATGATCATGCCACTAATGATTGCGCGACCCTGGAGCAATGCCACCAACTACTGCTGCTGACTCTCCTGTGCATTATCAAAGGACTCGCTCTTCCGATTCTTCATTCGCGTTCTGAAAAGGTCCAAATTTGACAGAGCATTCCGATACGAGACTGGAAATAGAGACGTTTTCGCCCGCTATGCTAGAGTATGTGATCAAGTACTGAAGAGGTGCCCATTTGATGTACTCGCCATTAACGCCCTAAATGATTCGATCGATCCGGCCTGTTTTCGCCTTCGCATTTCCCTCATGAGTCGTGTGCCTTCTTTATCATAACGACTGGGCTGGCCGACTGTCCAGCAGCAAAGCTTCTTCAGCATGCCAGGGTTTGATGCGCAAAGCTCCAGCAGAGCTCAGTCTTTGATATTGCCAAGAAACGGGAGAGGCGCCTTCTTGCATGTGCTTGTAATACCAAGATTTCTGGCCCAAGCATATGTTTTCGAGTCGCTGGCTGCATTGGGATGCTTCGTCAAGTCCGGACACACGCCGCGTCCAGCATCGATGTCGGTTGCGACAGGCTCATGGGCATTGCTGCAAAGTGTCGGTGGTCGGGCTTGTGATGCTTTGGCACACATCTGTGTGATGACACGAAAGTGGCCGCATTTCTCCCAGGTGATCATGTTGGCGTAGCACATGGCTGCTTCGTGGCTGATCGTTGAAATTGATTGCAAGCAACACTCCGATCGCTGACGAGTGTCGTGTCAACAAGCTTTGTCGCTCTCTGCAAAGAAGCGGGGTCTCATTCGGCAACATACAGGTTTCGAACAATGACTGCCTTGTGGACCAGAAGATCGTGACTGAGGAAAGGTTGAACGGAGTTTACCGGAGTGATACGACTTGAGTGGTGCACTGGAAGAAAGCCTTTTCACTAGAGTTTGGGGCTGGATCCAAATGCTCTCCTTGCCATTATATTCAACGCTCGAAAATTTGTACGCCGTCGACGACATTGCTACGTTGGGCAAGTGAGAGGAGGAGGCCCACTCGCAACCACATGCAAACCATGGGGGCCGCTAATGCACGGCGATAAACGATCTCATTGGCTGGCCCTGCATGACTTCCAAAAACGGATAGAGCTTCGGCCAGGGCTCCGTACAAGTCAAACATAACAGAGGAGCCGCCAATTGATCGGTCTCTGAACTTCTTTCTCTTCCATTTTTATGACGTGCTGAAACGCGCTTTGAGACTTTGTCGACTGTCTCAATGCTGCGACGACACTTCCACGATTTCAGAGAAGGTACGAGAGCTGCAGCAAGTTCCTGATTGGTACTGTGGCCTTGTGGCGCTTACGCCCGACTTTCGCGGAGCGAGTCAATCATCCGAGCCTTATTGTTTGACAAGATCTGGACCGTCGTATCCACTAACATCGTATTGCAACCTTCATCAGCGGCTCAAGGATCAACTCCATCTCAAAGCCTTTTGGGGACCAACTGGAAAGCATACGGCAATTTGGCCATCAAGGTTGTTCTGCAAGAGCAGTGATACCGAGGTCTCGCAGAGAGCTGTGTGGCACAAGATAAGATCACGACGGAAGCACTCGGCGACATGTGCCAGCGAATGGTCCCGGTCTGGGTGTTGCACGAGAGACTTCTCTGTCCAAGGACGACACAAGCTCAAGGAAAAGAGGATATGCTCTAGCGATATGCCCTTGGTAAAATATGTGGGCATTATCTAGCCGGAAGTAACATCAGCGACTCGGACGTTCGATCGCATCTCCTGATTAACGCAAGCCGTCTTCAAAGGCTATCTGATCGGAATGGGGGCAACAACATGCGCAGCGCATGGCATCACGACGCCATCTAAGTGTTGCGGTTCGAGCAAGAAATCAAGTTGATTTCTGGGATGCCACGTACGCTCCTCTGGACAGCTCTCGTTCATGGACCTCTGCCTGAATTGCCTCAGGACCGCAGATGCCGAGATCAACTTCTGCTTATTGGCGGGATCCAGGATGGCGGCGATCTCATGCATTTTGGCTATCAAGAACTCGAAATCTTCCGATGTCTCCGCAGCGCAGGCGAAGATCGTCAAAGGCCAGCGCAAAGCTGGATTCAAATCTTCGCGGACATTTTGCTGCTTCAGTACGTCCAATGCTTTGAGCAAGTATCGTCGCACAAGGATGTCTAAAGTGGTAGCCGACGGCCTTGAGACCTTCACGAGATGTATTCGTAAAGCGAAGACTGAGATCTTCTGCTTTGCAGTGTAAAGCATCCGGTCGTCTTCGTTCTCAACAGCATGATAAGAGGCTGGAACCCTGTGCTCAAGGTCGTTGAGCTCTTCTCACAATTCTCCAAGCGCTTTGGAAGATGTCGAAGATGCGGTTTGGACGATTTGAGTTTGTCGCATCAAAGTATTCGTCCGAAACATCACCCTGTAAACACCATGGAGGCCCCCAAGAAACGGAGATAGCATGTGATCATCCCTCGAGAAAAGACAGTCGAAGGATTCCTGCCAGTCTTGCGCCGCATTTTGGACACCAGTGTGGAAAGGGGACAACGTCGCAAGATTATATATAATGCACTCGGCCACGACACGATACAGCTTCAGGAGACTGGAATCCCCCAAAGCACGAGGCTGAGATAGACGGCCAGCCAACAGACGGCGACACATCTCGAAGTGAGCCACGGAGCTACTGGAGTCGCCAAGTCTCAACGCCTGCATCCTTGATTAGAGGTCAAGTTGTCAAGGAGACAGATAAGGCGACTCACCTCAAGAAGTCCGAGGAAGTTGATGGCGGTCAAGACGCAATCTTGCTGGGCAGGGTCTTCCAGCTCGTATGCTCTCGACTCCTTCAGATCGGTAACGCACTTCTGGTAGCTCTTGAGAGCGAGCTTGTATGAGTCTTCGTACGTTGCACCCGAGTTGAAGGCGGTGAAGGCGACAACAGCTTCCCGCACGAGGGGGCTCTGGGTGCAGAACGTGCCGAAGAGAGTGACATCCCCAAATCCTTCACCGGCGATCCGAGACACCAGCAGCTTCAGAGCTTGTGGGCTGTTCTTGGACAATTCCTTCTCCAAGTCGCTCTGGAAAGGCGGATAACCATTCGTGACCGTCAGGCGCAGCGTCGGTGTCTTCCCTTTCAGGTTTGTGGCAGTAATCGCAGACTTCCTCGCAACTTCGATGCCTTCTCCGTCGCGGTCATGCTCATTCTCGCGTCGGACGCAAGCAAGCTGGAGTCGAGAACAGTGGCCGCATTTGGGGAGTGCCTCGTCACATTTTTTCCGGCGAGCTATGCACGTCAAACACCCTGTCCTGGACTTCAATCTAGCCATGAACTTCGTTCGAGATCGTCAGTCAATGCAAAGCGAGCATGGAGAGTTCCGGATGGCTAAAAGTCTGGCGTGTCGGCAGATACACATTCTGGAAGCTGGCTGCTCGTGTTGCTCTCCTCATGTGGGTCTAGGACGGGCTAGACAGCTGCGGATCAAAGGATTGAAGAGCTCAACCGCACAGTGACAGCAACACGGCTGCAGGGCCGCTGGTCATATCAAATGAGCAATGCTGTTCGGTTAAATGCACGATGCTATTTGTTGTCATTGGCGAGGTGTACGGGATATTCACGCCACGAGTCGCCACTTCTCTAAGGCAGACGACATGTTGCGCCATTCCCGAGCAAAGTCATCACTGCCACCGTCACATCCACCCGCACAAGACAAAGCTCATGCACATCTGATGAGTTGGATGTGCCGCCGTGCCGACAGGCGAGATAGTAGACCCGCAATGATCTTTTCAAGACGCATACCTGTCTCATCTAGAACAACAGCATTTTCTCCTCATCTCTGTGCGATCAGATCGCTCGATCGCTTCCTTCCCCATGGCACAGGTAGCAGCCGACGGTACCAAGAGCAGGCCAACTCCGAAGGCGAAGCCTGTTACCCTTCCGGATTTCTTGCGCATTTGTGGACTGGATCTGAGCGATGGGGAGTCTTTTCGCACATTCGAGAAGATAAAGGTTCGTTCGAAAATATCGGGCGAGCCGCAATGACTCACAAGAAAGCAGGAAGAATGTGCTCTTGGAGGAGATCGGCTTCTTCACGTCGTCCAACAGCGCTCAGCTAGCAATCAGCCCATGCCTGGAACTGCGACTGAACCATGTTCTCGGATTGACGAAGCTGAGATGCGGGCCACCATCGTGCAAATCTATCGGCTGGCTTCTCCGCAAACGAGGCTCATCTACGATCGTGGCGGCGTAGCCGAAGGGAACTGGGTGATCCGATGGATGCTGTGGCAGAACCTCACACGTCATCGAAATTGAGGCAAACGCGACAGGGATGGCAATCCTTCAAGCGTGCCGAGCTCAAATCTGAGAGACCGCAGCAACAAAGATCTGAATAATCGTCGACTCCGTTTTAGCGATACCAAATTGGCAGTCAGTACATGTGGAATCGCTCGGTCTTGCGAGCGCACGATCCTTAGATACAATGCTTGGAGAAGAAAATGAATAAGCCCAAGGAGAAGTACATTGGCTGGAAGTTAGGAAAGTCGTGACAACGGGCTCGCTCTGGCTTTGAACTAGCAGTAATTGGTGCGGTAAAAGCAATGCCAGAATATCACACTTGCGTATGGCTGCTCGTCATTGAAATGATAACAACTTGCAGCCGAAAGCATTGGAAGGACGCTTCGCGCAAGAACATACCCACTTGGCCAGTTGCTGCTACCCATGCTATCGATTGCAAAATTCAATTGAGGCCTGCAGGTTTCCAGAAATGAGGGAACGCATTCATGGCTTTGGCTCAGCGCAGCCGGGCAAGACTTTCGAATGGAGACCAGCAATGATGTTGAGAATCGGGCGGCTGCTACAACATTCAGGTTATTCGAAGAGTAACGTTCGGGACGTAGAGCAAGCGTCGTGACAAGTGTTGCCGACGCGATCCACCTCCTTGCTCTCCAAAATGTACCTCACGAACCATTCCTCATCGTCTTTCAAAATCGACTAATCTTCGAGATGGTAGTCGCAATCGCTCAGTTCATTACGATTGAGTATGTCATAGCTGCATCGGCGGCTGGGCGTGCTACGATGAATGCGAGGCATTCTCTCTGGGCTTTCTTCTTCACAATGGAGTACATGGCATCTCTTGGGCAGATGAGTCGTGGCTTCCAACCGCTCCCCCTCTCTATGTGCTTATCCAATCGCAGACAAGTGTGTGCAACCATTTAGGAAGACCAGTAGTAGAGCACCAGAGACGTTCACCTCCAGCAGTCCGGTGGTCATATCCATGGCAAACAAAAGCGCCTAGTGCGTCAACATCAACGTGCAGAAAACCATTCTGCCGTAAGCACGGCTGGCACCGTCCCAAGTCTTGCCGGATGTCAAGAAACCATAAGGGCAGAGCATGATCGCGGCTTGAATACAGTCTCTGCTCGTCAAGTCCGACAAGCATCAATTCAGACATGAGGACTCGCATAATGAAGCCTGTTGTAGCAGGCCTGCGAAGAGGATGTGAGTGACAGGTCTGATCTTTCCGGCTATCATTATTTGTTCTCGTTGTTGCCGAATCCCCAGTGCGTTCCGTGCCCCAAATGTACAAAGGCGCGCAGCACTCAGCTTGGTGATAATCAACTGCGTTAATTTCGCACACAATCTGATCTGGTAATTGCAGTGCTTCTTCAATACTCAAGATTCAGATGTAGTCTGAAGGACTGGGGAGTGGACAGAAGACTTCGTCCTCTAATCGGCGACTGTTAGTTGCCGCCGTTAGCGTTGCGTCCATCGAGGCTAGGTCTGGCTGGCAAGGTCCTTCTTCCTCTGGAAAGTCTGATAGTAGCGATGATTCTGAAGAAATTGGCTTGCCATTTTTTGGACTGCAAGGGCCGGGGTTAACAGTGCGACGAGGCTGCGTAGCGCAACCAGCCGCACGCCTGCGGTGCGAAGGTGCCTGTATGCAGGTACACGAAAGCTGAGGTGAGACCTCAGCATGTGATGCGCCGATTCAACATAATAACCATGTTGCGGAGGTATAGGACATTGCTATGAAAGAACCGCCGTGTAGAGCGGTGAAAGAGCTTGGAGCTCAGCAGCAGGAGCTCCACAGTGCTTATACATGATCGTGAATGTGAAGTCGTACTGTACAAAGTGGCACAGCTATTGCTGTCCTTTTTCCGAATCCTTGCTTCTCGAGCGAGCGGGCCTGCCCTCGCGCTCCGACTGACCATGTTGTAGTACATCTCAGCGTGCTCGAGTAGCATTCATAGCAGCCGAGCTTCTACCGAACATTCAAAGTCGAGTGGACCTGTTGCCCGATAGCCTTATTCCAGAGCAAATGCGACCAGGCCGAAGCCAGAAGCGGCAAGGATCAAGCCAGCTCTAGCAGCGTTCAGGTATCCCCACTTGGTCAAGAACTCGACCGCATTGCTCTTTTCCATTTCCCTATCCGGCGGCGCATCTTCGTATGGCTCAATATTCTCCTCATCACCCGCTAGTCTTCTCAGCTTGTGAACCAGAGGGCTCATAAAGACTCCGGTGAGCGGGAAGACAGAGAGCAGAAGCCCGGCAGCCGCAGCGTAATTTGTCCAAACCGGATTGCCAACGTTTCGCGCGCGGTACGCAGAGAAGCCGAAAAGTGCAATGTTGGCGAGCTCAATGGCAGGGACAACGCGGAAGTTCAGCTCGTCGTGCTTAGCGAACTGCTGGGCGACAGCCTTGTAGGTGCCTGAGGATCCGAGGGAGAAAGTGAAGACCTTGTTCTCAGATGGCTGCGGGGTGAGTCTGCCGTCATTGGAAGACGGAACGCGCAGACTCGATGTCGGTCTCGAAGGCGGCTGTGATGGTGAGGAGGGCTGGCTGGAGTCGAGCGGCCGCAACAGCGAAGGGATGATGACGGCGGAAGTCTGGATCTGGGTGGCCGCGACGGCGAAGGTTGAGGCCAATGCGAGGCCCTTGACGGCAATCCAGTTGCGCGATTCGGATGCCATGTTGGGCGAGTGGTTTGAACGTTGTGTGAAAGGAGAGTGAGGGTTGGAGTTGTTATTCAGGGGACGAAGTTGAAGTTGATGTCGCGTGCAAGACGTGTAGCAACACACCTACGTAACCACGCGCGCTTGGGCCACAGCGCTAGTGACCTCACTTCACCTTTTCTCAGCTGCGCACCGGCGATTGACCCTCTGCACAGCATCTGCAGCCCTAGCACTGTTCCGCCGCATTGGGAAAGATATCACAATTACATCTTGTTCGCGATTTTGAAACTACTTTACACTAGATTCGCCTCCAGAATCCGGTTCTTGGGGCTGCAGCTACTGCAGGAACTGGTCTCCCCCACTTGGGCCTTGGCCAAGGCGCCCAACCCTCATATCTGGAGCTACATCCGACGTCATCTTCCTCTATCCCGTGGAACACTGCCATCTGCCCCCCTGTAAGTATTGGTCTGCTGGCCATGGACGAGGCATCATGAGCAATAACAAATGGACCTTCTTCACCTACGACCACCCCAGCCAGGCCAAGGACCAGCAGACCCGGAAGAAGATCTGCGGCCACATCACCCGCCGTCAGCATGCTCTAAATCGAAGCAAACAATCCACCGATGAAAAGAACCTCCCGCCAGGCTCCTTCTACGTACGAGATCCTCAAAACTATGCGGCGTCCTCGTCCTCCAGCTCTGCGTCTACCGCTTCTTCTTCTTCTTCTTCTTCTTCCAGCAGCCGGCCCCCGAAGACACACGTTTCTGCCTTCCGAGTGAAACAGCACCTTCAACCTCAACAGCAACAGCCACCCCGCACTACTCATCGTCGTGTTCCAATACGATGGAACTCGGACTCCTCGGATGAGACCCAATCCGACGAAGAAGCACTGTACTACTACGCCGCAAACCCGGACTATTTCGACTACTTCAATTATCCGGCTGTCGCAATAGTCTCTCCGACAAACAGCGTTGATCTCAATGTAGCTCCTGTCGATCAGAAGGAGTGGTATGGCTGGCTTCACGACTACTGGTTCAATGGCACTCTTCCGAAAGCGAAACACCGGCTAAAGGTCACCGATCACCAACTTCAGCAATACATCGCCTGGACTCGGAGTCTGGTAGTGACAGAACCAGCCTTCTATTACATGTCGCTGCTGCTCGCCACCGGCATACCGTGCGTATTCAACATCATCTCGCGAATACATTTTGAAGCTAACTTCACTGCGACAGAGTCTCAAATGGCCAATTCCCATTGGTGAAAGCACTATGGCTGCGAGGCCAGACCGTATCAGCCATAAACGAAGCCCTTTCAGACCCCGCAAGAATGACGAGCGATGCCTTGATACAAGCCGTGGGCCAAATTGCGCTTCACGAGCACATCTACGGCGACCGAGCAGCGGCACACCAAATCCATCGACCCGCACAACAGCGGTAATTCCACCCATACCCTCACCTCCACTACACCTTCCGCGGTAGACTGACGATTCCCAGGATGATCGAAATGCGAGGCGGGATCAACAACCTGAACCTCCCTCCAGAAGTCCAACAAATCATGGTCTGGTACGACAGACTCATGGCCGCAGAAGCAGGAAACCAGCCCTACTTCGCGAGTCTCGTAGACGGCAGACAAGTGAAACAGTACACCGACACAGAAGCAGTGGGAATAACGAATAATGCGTCACCTCATCGGGATAGACATCCGGGGTATTATGGCAGTGACGCAGGGGCGGTGGAGGAGCTTGATGATTGACCCCGAACGATAATTTAAAGGAATGTAAAAGGAATCTTGCTCACGTCATTGCTGATTTCGAAGCTCAGCATTATTTTCCACGTTCCATGATCCTGTGAGTTTGTCACTGGCTTCAGAGAGAAGCAGGGCGTACCTTCCCATGGCTAGACGGAGATGTACCTCATCCATCAAACACAGAATATTGTATTGAAGGTCAGTTCGCTTCCACCTCCACTTTCACCTGCGCTTGACAGTAGCCCGCACAAGGATAGGGTCATTTCGTCTGACCCGGGACTCGAATAGCGAAACCCCAGTTTGAGATACGAGGCTGCTACATAAGCAATCCTCCATTGGACAATTCGAAACATCTGAAATAAAGATTCTTTCCGAAGCTAGGTTAACTGAGAAAGGAACGATTCTCTCAGACAGTCTGGTATCATTGTGCTCAAAATCGTCGTGCCCTGGGTTCATTCTTGGTATCATCGCTGACTCTCTCGGCCGTAAAGCATGCTATCGTCATAATAACTCCAAGCCATTCTGAGCCCATCCTTGGGCTGGCGCTCAGTCGAGGACTCCAGAAAGCATTTGCGGAAAAGACAAAAACAAAAAGACAAAACACGATCAATAACGTCACGCAGCTAACCCTTCACCTCAACCTGCACTTCCCTCACAGTCTTGGACTCTCCCTCATCATCGCCAACACGCGCCACGGCCCTCGTCACACCCTTCCGATTCCCTTGCTGATCGGGCGGTAAATCCCACATGCGTTCAAAACTCGGGGCATCCGGCTTGTCGTTACACCTGCACCCCCTCACAGCTTCATACAAGCTCGCATACGACTCATTCGGCTCAGCCTTGACGCACTTTTCCAAAGTTTCTGAGTCGGGCTCGTCGGGCGATACTGGCTCCTCATAGTCCTCGTCTTCTTCGTCGTCGTCCGGGATCATATCCGGCGGACGCGAGGAACCGGATGGGAAGCGCTGTAACGAGAGACCGGTGTCTTCTTCTTCATCGTCTTCGTATGCGTCCTCCAGGTCGTCGTATATCGATGAAGGTGTTGTTACGGGATTTGTGGCAGATCGGTGTTGAAATTGGTGGTGAGCTGTGCCTTGGATAGAATTTCGCCGACTTCTCGAGATGTCATGTTCGATTTCGACGATTCGCAGTCGCATGGATTCGTAGTGCATCAGATGGCCGACGACGAAACGTAGTTTTCGATCCGGTCTTGAGGCTTCCATTTGGAGACGACATTGTGCAGTGTGTGCGAGTGTGTACGCTTCGCGTAGCGACATGGTGCGTTTGGAATTTTCTGGCCAGCAGTCGTGTCCTGTCGAAAATAGAATTTCGATTCGAGGAATTGAAACTTTGTCGTATAGCCTTTCCTGGATATTGCTCGATTCTTGTTATGAATTGTCCTCTTGCCTCGCGGAGGGAGCAGTGGAATTTTCTCTGTGAAGAAAAGAAGAGTGATGACTGTGCACAGCTTGTGAGGCGGTCACGATGTCTGGACCTCTCTGCAATCCGCGGTGTTTCAACGGTGCCACTTTTCACAGCACGCGCTCACCGCCTGGTTGGCTGTTGGCAGGTGCAGCTGCTGGCTCTCCTGCGTTGACGACTCGCTGCCTCACTCCACAACGCCGATGGTTTCGCGTGCACGAAGTTTTACCGAAAAAAGCGGCGTTTGGGTAGAGTCGGGAACGCGTGGAGGATGGGCGCTGAGATCGGGTATTGAGATGGACTTCGCCTTATAATATTTGAGAGCTCTGGGATCGGATATACTCATCAATGTTCACACGACCAGGCGGAATTCGTCGGCATTAATAAACAAGTCCAAACTGTGGATGGCATTCCTGAACCCCGCGTGGTTGCGTCTTTCCGAAAGCGTCACCGGGTTTGTAATCGAGCAATTGACTCACCATTGCATCTCACGCCCTGCGACTCCCCAACCGTCATACATCTCGTGCAGTGTTCTGGACAGAGATGCAGTGCGCCTGCTGTAGGACTTCTCTCGCGGTGGTTCATCCCATCAGACCACACAATGTGCATGCAATCCGAGGGTTGGCGATGTTCCGGCTTGGGACGTCGGCTTTTGATGAACCTGCGGTGACATTCTTACTAAGCACATGGTTCCTTCTCCCTCTTGAACTTGGACAGTTTCTTCCTTCGCTGCCTTCACATGCCATTACAGCGCGGAATGAAGCAAAACACAACAGCATCACTCAATTATGACGGCCTCGGCATCAGTGATCTCACTCCAAGGACTCTCGCTTCACACGTCGTCACATGCGGGGCAGGGCAACATGAGCCCGAAAGATGTTGCCTTCACGGAGTCCGCGCCCAATCGCGTTGCGGAGGCTCGCACATGAGCTTCTCATACCTCGAGCAAAGGAGTGAGCGAACCATTGCTGCTGAACTTTATCTCTAGGCAATGTTCACTCCACCCGGAACAAGGCGGCGAGAGCAGCGAACCCGACATCAGGCCCGGCGCATAAAGCGCAAAGGACGCGTACCTGATTGCTGCTTCTCTCCCAAATGGTATGAGTGAGATATTCAACATGCTCGCCGTGCCCGACTCCGCTTCGAGACAGAAAGGCGAGCATCAGCCTCTGAATGCGATCTTGCCTTACAACCCAGCCACTGGAGTCGCATGCACATCGCTACGATCGAGCATCAAGGACATTACAGACTGGCTCGCCCACTGCTTTCGCAAGACCCATCATCTGCAGATAAGATCGCCAACCACTTCTAGCCCTAGAGACGTGCTCGAGTCCGCCATGATGAGAAAGTCTAATTTTGCGCCGCCATCCAAAAGAGATGTCAACCCAGAGCCTTATATCTATCGGCCTTTGAGCACTTCGACTGATGAGATTCGTGTTTTGGAGGTGCATGCTGGACAGTACACTGATGCTCTCAAGTGCACTGTACGCATCCTCAACCTGCAAGACCCAAACATTGAGTACGAGACAATCTCATACTCTTGGGGTAAATCGCTGAAGTTTCGACACCTGGAATTGGACGGAAAGCGAGGCATGGCTCCCTGCCTCGCCTATCGAGCACTGAAACGCATGCGACAAGCTCACTCAAGCCGATTCCTCTGGATCGATGCCGTGTGTATCAATCAACGTGACTTGGAAGAACGAAACCATCAAGTCGCAACGATGAGCAAGGTCTACAGTCGCAGCAAGGCCAATCTAATCTATCTCGGTGAGCACGGTAGCTGTACTCAAGCATTTGAGTCTGTCCGAGGTGTGCTTGAAGATGCCGCGAAGAACACTTCTGGATTCGATCACCTCGAAAGCCGCGTGCTTGATTCTGCGGGTGCTTGGAAGGTAGCGATGCCATTTTGTCCAGTCGTTCTGAAAGACAAGCCTGCTTGGGATGTATTTTGGTCAGTACCATGGTTCAGGTGGGCAGGATCTCTGATATTTTATCTTTATCACAACCTCCACTGGCCATCACATAGGAGACTATGGGTATCTCAAGAAGCAATACTTGCGCCTACCAACCGCTGCTTCTATGGAGACGAGTCTATAGACCTGCTTGACGTCATCAGGGCTGCAGTCTGGTATTTGCACAAGAACCGTTTTCTTCCTACTACACCGGCCATCCGGCAGGCTTTGCTGAACATGGCCTTCATGTGGCATTCGATTGACGAAGACTTCAGTTCACGAGCTCGCGACCGTAAGGAGAAGGGCGACAGCGTTGCATACGCTCTCACCTGCGCGCGAAGCTTCGAGTCTTCAGAGCCTCGCGACCATATCTACGGACGTCTAGGACTAATGCGATGCACATGGCAAGGCATACCTGCCGCCCTCCGGCCGAATTATGAAAAGCCTGTCGAGGCTGTGTTCCGGGACGCATCATGGTTCTCCATCAGAGAAGAAGGCGTCGATATGATCTTCCCCGACGTTCGTCACCGCTCTAACGCAGATCTAGAGAACACAAATTGGAGATCATGGGTGCCTCACTGGGACATCGCCTGGGACGAGAGTCAGGACGCCACCGAGTTACCATGGCCAGGAAGGGGCACTGATGAGCCACAGGCTTCTCTGACGGAAGACGGTAGTCTCTGCATCAAAGGGCTTGTACTCGATCATGTCGCAGCGCACACGAAACAGTGCCTTCAACGCTCTTGGTTTTCACGAAGCGATGAAGCCAACGCAAATCACATTCTCAACTGGCTGGACGAGGCTCTCGACATCGTCGAAAGAGCCACAAGGACCTCGGCCCGGACATTGACCTTGCAGCAGTCTGTTCTCCAGATATTAGGCAGCACGCTGGTTGCAAATAGCAGCTGTCAAAACCACTCCAGCCTCGAACAATTCAAGTCTTTCCTCCTTCGAAACCAACGTGTCCCGGATGTCCTCTACCCACCCGACAGCACGTGCTCTGGAAGCAATGATCCCAGTTGGAAGTACCAATGGGCGATCCGCCAGCACAGTCAAAATAGACGAGTCTTCGCGACTACAGATGGACACATCGGCATAGGTCCAAGAATCATGGAACGGGAAGACCTTGTCGTGGCGTTTGCCGGAACTTGGAAGTTCTACGTTGTACGTCGCTCTGGGTTGCAGTATAGATTAGTCGGAGAGTGCCATGTGCATGATTGTGCGCCTGCCGATGCTTTTAGCGACATGGGTGTGGGAGATGAGCCCGAGCTTCAATCGTTTGAGCTGGCATAGCAATTCAGTATTCTGACATTAGCAGCTTCGTCTGATCCAGTGTTTTGTAGCATCAAGGATACACTGTATCACAAATGTAGCATCTTGCAAACGACTGTGGGTATCTCAGCTTCTCATTCTCCTCGGCACTCCCTCGTCTCAAAGCCCCAAGACACCAACTAATCCCAACACTGCAACCGCAAACTTCCCCAGCCCAACGCCGCTCTCATACTGCGACTGCGCACCACTGCCTCCAGTCGTCGTCGAAGAACCCGTCGAAGTCTCTGATCCTGACACCGTCGAAGTGGTAGTCGAAGAAGTCCCCGTATTCGTACTCACACTACTCTCCGTCGTTGTCGCACTCACACTCGCCTGCCCCGTGCCCGTTCCCGTAACCTGCGCGCCCGAATCAGAACTCATATCCCCATACGTCAGCGTAGACGAGAGATCCCCCACATCCGCACTCGTCGTCTTCGTGGGAGAATTATAAACAATCCAGCTACTCTCATCTCCATTCGTGACAGAGATCTGCGAAGTAGGGTGGCGGGTGCTGTCGTATCGCACGCTCGGCGTGGTCATGATGGTGGTAGTGGCGTCAGCACTTACAGCTTGGAATTTGCCCGTGGTAGTGGTATCGACGAGGCCGTCGTAGCCGAGGGAGAAAACCTGGCCGTCGGAGAGGGTGATGCCTTCGGCGCGGAAAGAGATGGTGGTGCCGTCGACGACTGCGAGGAAGGAGGTTGATGGGACGGCGGTGGCGGTGACGGTGGTGCCGTTTAGAGGGAGGATGGCGATGGTTTTCTCTGCAGGGCCCGAGGTGGCGCTGGGTTTGTCGGCGGTGAGGAGGCTGGTTTGGGATGGGGTGGTGGTGGACATGTTGGAAGGAAAAAAAGGAAGATCGGGCAACGAGGAAGGGGAGAGGTATGAAGTAGTGTTCAAAGGGGACGGATGACTTTCTTGCTTGGGCTGGTCTTCAGCCTTGATCTTTAAAACCCTCTTTCCCCTCTCTCTTTGCTATTCGTGAAGAAAGCTCAAAGACGTTTCACAACCGGCCACGCGCATACTCATTCCCAAACCCGTTCCCGCGTCTGAGAGGCGTTTCACCCAACAGTTCGCATTCGAGTCTAGATCACGAGGTCAGTGGGTGACGACGCAGCAGCAACCTTCTTTATAAGGATGGCCCAGTGAAGAGAAGCACTTCCGCGAGCTTGATTGCTTGTTCCCGCGCGGAGTGTACACGCGGCGCTGCAGGAACAGAGCTTGAAAGGACCGCAGAGGTGAGAAAGCCCCGCGTTTTGTACGCTGCCGGCTCGCGTTGTGGAAGTTTTGGCTGCGTGATGATTTGCTGCCCGCGGAACAGAGTTGATGGTTGGAGAAGGATGTCCCGGTCTAGAAGAGCTCCAGTAGTTCCTCCCGAATGTGGAGGCGGTCCGCCACCTTCTCTCACATTAACACACAAAGGGTGATCGCAAAAGACTTGTCCGAAAAGAGGACCTATTTGCAATTCTCATCTCGTCATTCTCATCATTCCCTACATGTCGATTTCGATAGATGCGTACTACATCCAATCCATCACCTTGCCCACCCAATTCCAAAAACACACCGAGGGGATATCGTTCCCATTCCAACCCTGAACTCACACGAACAACTGAACGCCGCAAACCCAAGTCCATGATTGATCTGCTTTTTCGCCCGTACCCAAAGTCCTCCTAGCTCCATGCTACAAGCCACGAAATACCATCGATGCCGCTTAGCTCGAATTGTGTCCAAGAATAATACAAGCCATCTCGTGGACTGAGAAGGCTGTCTCGTTTCGTTCGCATCATCTACAATCTTCCATGGCGCGCTTTGAAAATCGCAACCTTGTCATCATAAAACAGAATCTCCCTCAGCCGCAGTCTCCCCACAATCTTGTCCGCAAGGCCTTCGTCTGGCTCGGAGTCCGTGTCATCGTCAGCATCATCGTCGTCGCTCTCGGTGTCGTCTTCTTCGTCTTCGTCATCGACCTCATCCAGATCTTCGTCGTCCACGTCTTCGTCCTCGTCTTCTTCATCGCTAGCGGGAATTTCGACAGGCATGACGTGTCCAAGTGCCGATTCGCTGCGCTCGCTGAAGCTTTGCTTGCCGTTCTCCAAGATCTCGAAGCATTTGTTGCCGATGCCCATATAGCACAATTCGACCTCGGGACGCAGCGCGACGATGTCGACGATCTGCAAAGCCAGTTCGCGCGGGTCAACGTTTGCACCGTGGACGTGATCTGCCAGGAACGGGAGGAAGAGCGAGCGCAGATGCGGGATCGAAGGTAGTCGTTGGAGGAAGAAGTGCTAGGAAAGTGATTAGCTGGATGACGTGGAGAAAGTTGCAAGAACATCACTTACCCAATCTCGGTAGTCAATGGCCATTCCCAGCTCCCGAAGCGCAGGCATCTTACCGCTGCAGATGAATGCCAGTACCTCCCGATTGAGCATCCATCTTCTCCATCTGCTTGAATTTGCGTGCAGACTGTCGGGACTCTTTTCTGAGCTGTCGATCAGAAGCTTTTTCAGACTGCCACGATGTCGCCTCATCGGTCCCCTGAAGATGGTGTCGACTTGAACGGCTGAGACGTAGCTACGAGCTTCTTGAAGGAAAAGAACCTCCAAGCTGTTTGGCGCCAGAGTCTCTTTGGTGAAGGTGATGAGCGCTGGCGAGACGGTATTGGTGTGGATCTTCTTCAAGTTGAGCTTGTACTCCATCTCCACTTCGGCGTGCTTGCCTTTTCTCGGTGTTGAATGAGCCGATCGTCGGGGTGAAGGATACGCGGGCGATTTGGGTGTCGGCGCGAATTGCTTGCGGAGCGTCTTCCAGAGCTGCTCGTGGTTCGGGCAGTGAAGCAGCGTTATTGACGTAAGTCGTGTCCAGTCGATTACCTTCTGAAGCACGGGCACGGAGAGTGGCACTCGCTCAAGCTCCAGATTCTCCAGACGAAGTACGTTGTTCAGTGGTGGACTTTCATCTTCCAAGAAGTCACGAGCTACCGCTTGATCGACAATAGGAGAAGGTGGGAAGGCTTCTTGTGGCTCAGCCTCAGAGACGATGCTTGTCGCTGTGCCGTCCATGACAGCAAGGGCATTGTTGATGAATGATGAGGTACCTGTAACTGGCGAGGACGGCGGCAAGGCCAAGCTTGATTCGGCCTCGTTCCCAGGAACTTCTGTAATGACATCCGAGAAGCTGGTCAGGCTATCCGGGTTGGCTGCAGGCGGCTCAGGTGAAGTGGCTTGAGGATGCGGACTGGCTGCGTCGGGGCTGACAGCCTGGGCTCTGCTGGAAGATCTTCGTTGGCGTGTCCGCTCAGGAAGCACAAATCGAGGTCTTCGCATGTCGTAGACAAAGCCTGTGAGAGCTCCCAGAACACCTCCCAGACGCTTCTCGCCGATGGTGAGCGATCCTGCGACAGGGTGCTCTCGATCCACCTGATGAACGCTGTCGCCCTCCCACACTGTCACCCAGTCTCTCGTCATGGCATGCCGAGCAATGCCCACTCGCAGTTCCCGAAGCTTCTCCACGGACCTGCCGATCAACACAGCCATCTCATCCACGTAGGCTAGCTCATCGATATCGAGGACACTGAGGCTCTTCAAAGGCGGCAGAACTGAGAAAGAAGGGTGCTCCACTCTTGTGAGAGCTCCAGTGTAGTACGATGGTAGCGACGGGTGGAGTGCCGCGCTGTGAAGGTGCGGATGGCCGGGCGGAAGATTGAGTGGTAGTGGAGGTGGCACAGGGTTGATCGCCTCTGTCGATGTATTGTCATGCCACCGCACCCACACCTTCTCCAATTTGCATGACTTGCCGTCTTCTCGGTCGCCTAAAGAAGACAACGCCAGCCAAACGTCTCGCAGTATTCCAGTGGGCATATCCCAGATGAAGGTCTCCAGCGATCGCATACGCGCGACAGCAATTGCAACTAGTGTCCCAAGCATCTTGCCTCCCTCTTTTGTGATGAGATACTCTTGAACCCAGTCCGCAGGCCCATTTCCCAGCGAGAACTTCTTCGTGAACTGGGCGTAGTGGTTGCCGCGCCTCCTCCGTATCGCGGTCTCCGTAGCTGCACCGTGTCCGGACTTGCTGAATCGATTTGTCTGCTGATCGGATATTCTCTGGCTCGGCGCTTCTCCAAAAATCTCCTCGGCCATCACCAGAGTCGCGAGGCCATAGGTCAGCGCATCCACGCCAGATCTCGGCTCCGCATGAGTGCTGCTATCCGGCCAGACGATGTCGAATCGCGAGTAAATGTGCGGTGTAGTAAGGCGATGCAATGCGCTGTGGCAGAGAGCGAGAGATGTGAGGTCGTTGGTATGCGTGACCTCCTTGACAATGTCCTTGAGGATGTCCACAGGCAGATCAAGCAGACGCAGCGGTTTCTTCCTCTCTCGCTCCACCGTCACCGGCTCTTTGCCCTTGAACATGCGACTCGAGCGCAGACGCGGAACCGGCAGATCGGTCTCGTGGGAGTCATCGTGGATGCGCGTGCCAGAGCTCTTGAGGTCCTTGACACTCATCTCGGGTGAGTGGTTGGGCGGAGACATAGGCGGGAGACTGGCGGTAGGTTTGGGAATTTGCGATGCGGCGATTGCGAAGTGGCCGTGGGCGTGGAGGGGTCCATGTCGCGCGTCCTCATCGTAGGGCGCGGAAGTTTCGCTCGAGGGCCCGGCCACAGCGGCGGCGGTGGCAGCGGAGACGGCGGTCTCCATTCACGTTGACGCGCGCGCTGGAGCTCGCCCGCGGGCTCCGTGCGGATTGCGCTCAAGCAAGCAAATGAGGGACTCGGGCCTTCGGTCCTCGTCGGTGGGTGATTTTAGAGCTGGCGGTATGAAGTGGTGGTGCCCAGTGGTGGTGTTGTTGCTGGGCGGCCCCGGCTCTCCGCTCAGCGCTGCATCGACGTCGGAGTTGCTCGCGGGCGGAGTTGCTCTGTCTGGCGTCGTAGTCGGCGGCGGAGGGTGGAAGAATGGGCCGTCAAGATGAAACGCTGCTCGTCTGTTGCAGCGGCGAGGCGGGTGAGGCGCGGATGTGGATGTGAATGTGCGAAGACAGACGGACAACGGTGACAGCCTCCTCAACTGATCTCGTCGCCTGTTGCAGGGATTCCCACGTCTCGTTTCCCCGGCTGAAGCTGCCGCCCTAGCGTCAAACTCTATTCGCGCCGCCTACGCCCAACTTGGCAACTACACCTTCATTTTGTCTATACCATCAACTTCATGTGCACTCCATCATTGAGCCACTCGAGCCATCAAAATCGCGGTGAGCTCTCACACCACATATTGACTGTTGGGCAGACGCCCCTTCTGAATGATCACCATGCGTTGCTATGTCAATAGCTTGGAATACCCGCGACACCGCGCAGTCACAAATGAAGTCAGGCTGAGCAGAAAGGAAGTAAGGCTATGTGACACGTGGCAGAGCAATGGAGCTCTCTCCATCACATGTCAGAGTAATATCCTTATTATTCTGTTTGCTTCCATTCTGGCCCGTGGCTTCGTTCCGGTGACTTCCCTCTTTTGCACAGCAAATTCCATCTCGCAGACACCAACTTGGAGCACTTAAGTATTGGTTCTCGAGAACACTGAAATTGCGCCCAAGTATCGAAACATCAACGATACTGCGCTTCAGCAGTCGGAACCTCACATCATGTCGCTTGACAAACGCGTTTGGAAAGCGAACAAGAGCGAGTATGTGTTGATTTGGCTCGGTACAATCCTACGCAAGCTAAGAGAAGAGCAGATTTTCGACTACGGCTTGTTTCGTCCGTGTGGGTGGCGACATTGATTATGCGTTCTTCGCAATTGGAGAGCTCTATCGTAGAAAGAGTGAAGGTGTTCTCGCAAAGGCCACGCGCGATGAATTGTGCGGGGGAGGCATGGAAGTTTTCAAGAAGCTGCATCCAGCAACCTTCAACCTCTACATGAATTGGCTGGTCAAGGACTGCATACCAACCACCGGTCATCCCGACGAGGACCGTGATCTTGTCAAGCTCTACGTTCTGGGCGAGCTTCTGGAAGACACCAAAGTTCAGAGGGCTATCGTCTCTTCGCTGATGGCGAAGTCGAATGCGGATGTCACGTTTGTGCCATCAGCGGATATCATCGTGCCAGCTTTCAGCCAGACACCTTCTAAGTCCGCCTTGCGTCGCTTGTTGGTGGACATGCTCGCCAAGAAGGGATCGGAGCAAGGCATCGAGACGCTATTGGACAAAGCACCTGTGGAGTTCACAAAAGCTCTCGCGAAGGAGTTGCTGAAGAAGAAAGCTACTGATAAGACTGGCCAGTACACGACGGAAGATTTGGCTGGACTGCAAGATGGACTTTGTATGGAGGAGCGATCTTCCAAGCGACGGAAAATAATTTGACTTGGGTCTGACTCTTCATGAGAGGCTCGTATCGGGAAGTATGTATGCATGGAAATACTCGACCGAGATGCAATTCGGCAAACGATGGATTTCGACCCCAGCATGATTGGATCAACCCACTAGGACATTCGAGCAGGTGTTACACGAAATGGGCTACAAGGGAGGGCACACAGACTTGTGTTAAGACAGCGTGAGGATTGAGTTTGGACGAGCACACGTGTCTCTCATATACTCATCTCCACGAGAGCGCTGGAGCCTAGCCGTATATTCCAAGCCATTACAATCCATTTTAGAAGTCATCGTCCTATGAGCTCCCAGAAAGTCGGCGGAAAACAAGTGACGGACTTCACTTGACGTCTGTGACCTTCGAGAACAATCACATGTAAATGCCACTGACCGCTGCTGCCTCCAACTCTACATAATCTCTTTGACATTTCTCTTCTTCCGACCAACAACTCACCTACATCACTCAACACAGCATTTAATCAGCGACCTCAAACCAACAACCTTGAACCAAGTCAGAATGGCAGCTAACCGCTACAACGTCCTCAGGTAAGCCCACACTCCCTTCAACCAAAGGACGACAGTACTGAGGCCCGTCAAGCGACGAAGGATCCAGCATCGCCGACAGCGACTCCATCGCCTCGCCATATCTTCCGAAGGTCAAGATGGCCAGCCCAACTTCTGCCGCCTCCCAGCCGAAAAGCATTCCGAAAGCACCATTCCGCCGCCTCGCCGATGCGTACTATCCCAAGGTTCGACCAGCCAAGCCCTCCGTTCCAACATCGACCTTCGAATCTGAGTCCTCAAACATTTCCACCACCGAGCCGGCGGATCCCATTACGCTCGAAGTGATTGTCCCGAAAGTCGTCAAGACTCATTGCCCGCCGCCGATAGGTGGAGAGGAGGTCAACGTCTACTCCTTCCGCATCTCCAAATCACAGCTCACCTCTACCTCTGACTTCGCGAAGCATTACTTCAAAGAGCGAGCAGCGAACCCAACAGAGCGGCTGGACATCCAGTCCTGGTCTCTCGCACCTGTGCAGGTATACATCGCCTGGGTCCAGCATCGCCTTCCCATTCTCATGCAGAACGAAAACACACTGCAGAAGTGGGGAGACGAAGACCTGAGCATCTATCGCCTTGTCGACTTGTGGAACCTGGGAATGCACATGGACGATCGATTCTTTCGGGATGCGGTTATCGATGCCCTGCAGCGGCGAATGGAAGTGCTGAAGACAGTAGGCGAGCTACCAGGATACTGGGCCGTGGACAATGCGTACTTCTTTCTGAGATGTGAGAGTCGCGGATTCATTGGATACGAAGAGCACTTCGAGTTGCGGAAGCGTCCACGTGCGAGAGGGACGTTGCACATGCTGCTGGAGGATATGTTCGCTCGAGTGCCAGAGGACGACAGAGGAGAGAAGGGGAATGCCGTGGTACTGAGCGGTCCAGCGGCTTTCCGAGATGGCATCGCCATGCGGCAGAAAGAGCTGCAGACCAGGGCGATGGAAGGTGACGGAAAGCGGATGGGTTTCGTGGGCGGGATGTGCGAGTTCCACGAGCATTTGGAGGGCGAGGAGTGCTCGAAGTGGGCAGGCGAGAAGAAGACCGCCGTGAAGTTCGGGTCGTTTGCTCAGGAGCTCGAGGATGAGGAGAGTGGTGGCGTCCAGATCGACGAGGATGGCTCCAAGCGGAACGACAGCGTGGCTTTCGATATCTAGGCGCCTGTGAGCGAGGATATTTGGAAGAAGCTGATCGTGCGTTAGAGCTACGAGTCTCCCTGAGAATACTTGACCCTGCTCTACGGAACCGATGCGAGAGACGAGTCGGAGACTTTTGATTTCTTTGATTACTTGGATCGTACAGGTTCATGCAGAGCCGCCCTGTTGCTGCTGCATCTGAGATTGGATTTGAAGAATCTTTCAACAGAGTCAGCAGGAGTACGACAGATATCTGAAATGCGATACATACCTCCATCTTCTTTCCTTCGCTCTTCTCCTGCATTTCCTTGATCGTTCCCTCGATTCTCTTACTGCGAGCAGGGTCAGCGGCGACAAGGTAGGCGCGGAGTCATTGAAAGGCTCATTCTCACATTTCTTTTTCAATAAACTCTAGGCGACCATCAACCGTGCTCTTCGCTTCTGATGAGTCTTGCTTCAAGAGCACGGGACCGGTAAGCTTGTAGATGGTGGCATCGTCGGCAAGGCTCTTGAACTCCTGAAGACTCGGTTAACGAAAGGCAGAAGACCCAAATTTGTATGCTTACCTTTTGCACACTCTTGTTCTCCTGCTCCTGCGACTCCAGCTTTTGTCTTGCCGATACCAGGCTGGTCAATTCTGAGAGATTTTTTTGTTAGAATGCCTCTCCTAACTAACACAAGACTGCTTTCTTACCTGTTTGCAGGCCCTGGTATTCATCGGACAGATTTTGCAATTTCGCTCGCTCGGCCATTGTGCGAACTTCAGGAAATATGCTGCTATGAGTTGATCGAGAAAGATTTGGTCATGGCGGAATGCGACCAGAAATGTGACGAGACGTTTCGTTGAAATTTGATGGACAAGGTGAAGTTGCCCTTCCCCAGACTGCGAGATCTGCGCGCTTTCACGTGCGCAAGTCTTGGCGGATCTAGTCGTGGGACCAGCAGCCCCGCCAACGCCCAGGCCAGCGCCGCTGTTGTCACGGCATCCCACTTCAAGGCCGAGACTTGCCCAAGAAGCATCCACGTCTAATACTCCCTCGACACGACCAAGTACTCCAACAACACGCGATCGCTGCTTTTCCTCGACTTTCGATTTGACGCGCCGCTGTTAGACATATCTTCGAACACCGCCGCCTGAGGAGCAGCCACCGGCGGCGACATGTCCAACACCGACTTCCTGGGTCGCGCGATCGAGCAGGTCAAGAAGGCCATTGAGCTGGACACCTCCGGCGACTATGAAAAGGCATATCAACAGTACTACCAAGCCCTCGAGTTGTTCATGCTCGCGCTGAAATGGGAGAAGAACCAGAAGTCGAAGGAGATGATCAGGCAAAAAGCAGGAGAATACATGGAGCGCGCCGAGAAGTTGAAGAACCATCTTGCAGAACAGGATACCAAGCGAAAGCCGGCCGCGATGGGTGCTAATGGCAAGGCATCGAATGGCTCTGGCAAGGGCAAGGATGAGGATGATGAGCAGGATCCCGAGTCGAAGAAGCTAAGAGGTGCGCTGGCGGGTGCGATCTTGACGGATAAGCCAAACATCAAATGGGAAGACGTCGCAGGTCTGGAGGGAGCAAAAGAGGCGCTGAAGGAGGCTGTCATATTACCCATCAAGTTTCCACATCTGTTTACTGGCAAGAGACAACCCTGGAAGGGCATATTGCTCTATGGTCCACCGGGTACTGGTAAATCATACCTGGCGAAGGCGGTGGCAACGGAGGCAAATAGCACTTTCTTCAGTGTCAGTTCGTCGGATTTGGTGAGCAAGTGGATGGGAGAGTCAGAACGGTAAGTGATTCAGCGAGGCCTTGGAGACTTTATGTGCTGACAGGAGTAGACTCGTCAAGCAGCTATTCAACCTGGCGCGAGAGAACAAGCCTTCTATCATCTTCATCGACGAAATCGACGCGCTGTGTGGGCCGCGAGGTGAAGGAGAGTCGGAAGCTTCTCGACGCATCAAAACCGAATTGCTGGTGCAGATGGACGGTGTGGGCAGAGACAGCAAGGGAGTACTTATCCTCGGCGCAACAAATATCCCGTGGCAACTCGACGCGGCCATTCGAAGACGATTCCAGCGACGAGTACACATCTCTCTCCCGGACCAGCCAGCGCGCATGAAGATGTTCGAACTGGCAGTTGGCTCAACACCGTGTGAACTTCAGGCAGATGACTACCGCACACTCGCGAAGTACTCAGAAGGCTATTCTGGAAGCGATATCTCGATTGCTGTACAGGACGCTCTGATGCAGCCCGTGCGCAAGATTCAAACAGCAACACATTACAAGAAGGTCTTTTATACCTCCCCCATGTTCGAAAGTGACTATGCTGACATCTGCACAGGTTGAGATTGACGGCGAGGAAAAGCTCACACCCTGCTCACCCGGAGACCCCGGCGCAATGGAGATGAACTGGACACAAGTCGATACAGAGCAACTACTCGAGCCTCCACTCCAGGTCAAGGACTTCATTAAAGCAATCAAGGGCGCACGGCCGACCGTCTCGGGAGAAGATCTCAAGAGAAACGAGGAATGGACCAAGGAGTTTGGCAGCGAAGGTGCATAGAACGTATAGACGTCAGACTTGCGCTTCGATGTACAGCATGGCGGGTCGGCGTTGTCATTGGATTGAATTTCTTGATACGAAGGGTTACGACAGCGAACAGCGAGGGAGTTCCATACTCAAGAATTACTTTATGCATGATCAGGCGAGTGCACTCACACTTCCTCCTTGTTTTTCGTGCCGTACGACTCTGCTAAATGTTGATCATCTCAGGCTAGGTTGATATACTTGCTCCAGATGGACTGCCGCTAGATCGTCCTCTCAGGTCCAACAGCACCCCCTATCTGCCCAAGGCACTCCAAACTTGCTCTGCACTCCGCTTTTGCGGCCTCGTCCAAGAAGGAAGAATGTTCTTTCCTTGTTCGATGCACTTCGGGCTTCGACCAAAATCCTTTTCTCTCTGTCCGGGTATCTGGCTCAACATTTGATTCTCTGAGGTGCGTGGACCAGTGGTGCAATTCTGTGTATAAAAGACTTCGAGACATTGGACTGCTTCGTGGAGCCGGGTTGCGATTTCTTTGCGGATGGCCTCCATGGTTGGTGTGCTTCTGGTATTGGCAGACTGGCTTTGATGCGATGGAAGGCCTCCATCATGGAATTTTGATCCGTTGATATACTCGTAATCTCGCCGTACGGTGGCGAGAAGATGCGGATGTGCGGCCTGGAGATCATCGACTGATGCGTATGAAGTATAAATAGAACGTCATGCAACAACTTCCAGATGGAGCGGAAAGCGCGAATGGCCCCTTCATTCCAAGTCCTCGATCCTTCCTCGTCGACATGAAGACAATAACGCAACAAAAAGCCAAGTTTCGGTGGATCGTCTCTGCCATTTGCTTGCACACTGGTCCCTCGGTGCATTGCATCTCTCGGTCCGATGCACGTGGTCCTCAAATACTTGCTTGTCCCTCCAGAATTCTCACTGCAAGAAGACTTGACTTTACTGACTGGATCCATTACTTTCAGGGCAGCGAGCTGCCTTTGGGCAATTCAGCTTGGCCTGACCCGCCGCGCACTTCCAACAAAGACTTACTATCGCTTCTGGCTTCGAACACTCTCTGCACTTTCTTCCCCTCGGGGTCATTGGCTTTCGAGCTAGCGGTCAGACTGGCTCACTCGGCTCCTCCGGTTCGCAAAGGATGGAGGCTTCACAGCTCTTGAGCTTGCGCGTCAATCCGTCGTAACCACCATGACGATGGACGGGAATCAAGAGCTCGGAGATGGAGACGGTGGTATACAGTGGATGCTTCCGCTGATCGCGGATGGATCCGCCGTTATCGGCAGGGCATCTTGAGAATTTGAGACCAGCTGAGGGACAGCTCCCAGCCCTAAAATTGATCTAAGGATGTGTTTTGCAGTGCCTTGTGGACTAGTTCGAGGGATCAATGGGTCTTGGCTGACTGATCATGCAGAGGCTTAAGAGCTTCGTTCGGCCCGAACGCTTTCCTTCACCAATCTCACAGCAGCTTCGTTCGGACCGAACATTTTTGTCAACAACGACAGAGGTCAACGGTACGTTTTGCGTTTTCTTCTGCCCTCTTTGTAATGACACCGAATTGCTTCATGCACATCAGCAGCTGGTCGAGCGGAACATTTGGGGCCCGTCTGGCTGCCGCCTCGACCCAAGGTCACCGGCGATAACGGTCCAAGCAGCTTGACTTCTGAGAGCATCAATGGTGGCTGAGAAACATATTTTCTCACCTACTGAAGTAAGCCTCAAGCGGCCATGCTTGCCATGCGTCGACTCATTGTCCTTGCTCTGGCTACTTCCCCTGATGGAAAACGCCGCGGAGACTGACGTCCAGTAGCGATTGGTTTAAGCGCTGTCGGCGGCGTCGCATATTACCTTCGAGCGAGAATTAACAGTACGAATTTGACGTGCCCGTCACTTGATCCATCGTCGCTTCTTGGTCTCCCCGCGCAGCAACAACATCATAATGCAAGAGTTGGCACCGACCGCGTGCTCAAGATGTCGGGACCAAAAGGTATGATTGACCGTGCAATTGCGAGCAGAATGAATGCTGACGGACTGTGAAGCTACGATGCTCACGAGAGCAACCGAAATGTGAACGATGTCTAAGACTTGGTGCGACATGCGTATTTCCGGAGCCTCCAGATCGCAAGAAGCTGGCATCTCAACGTGCGTCGACTCGTAAAAGAAAGGCAGAGGACAGCGGGCGTCTTCCTGATATGCCTGCTTCAACCGTCCGGACTGACCCATTTGCATTGATGTCACCAAGCTCTGGGCCAGACTCGCCTTTCAGGTCCAGTACTATCTCCATGCCCAAGGAGACACCACCTCCGCCGGCAGCGAACGATGAAATCCATATCCCGGAGCAAGTCGAAAGGGCGCTATACATGGTGTACTTCAACTGCATCTTCAATGCCTCAATGCTCTTTCAGCGAGATGAGTTTTCAAAGTCGCTCGCGGAGGGCAGCATACCGCGGCACACGAGACTTGCCATTTGCGCATTGGCGTCAAAGTATGAACGACATAGAAGCAGCAGGTGCACAACATTTGCTAACAGTCTTGCAGCTTCGTCTTCACTGGCTCAGCCCAACACGACAATCACGCTTCAGCATTCCAGGATGCAGGTGATTTCAAAGCTCAAGGCCAACGTTGGGCATCCTCAGCCGGGAGAGAAGTCTTGCAGACCGTTGACACGCCGACGTTGAACAGCGTGCGTACCTGTCAGACGCTCGCCCTGTATTGGTATTCTCAAGGGGAGACTCAACGGAACTCAATGTTTTCTGGTACGTAACTCGAATCTTTCTTTACTAGAACCGCAGCTGATGTTATCAACAGGAATCGCTTATCGATCTGCGAGGGTACTGCGACTAGACACCGAAGGCTCTGAGTTCTCGAACTGTCATTCGATCGGTGGCGCCGTGTCCTCAACTCCTTGGCTGCACAGCGAGACCGTGAGGAGATGCATGTGGGCGACATGGAACACTAGCTCGATCAGCTCGGATCACTACATTGTTGGGACGTCGTCTGATCCCCGCATACTGACAATGCCGCTGCCGATCAGTGAAGCCGCCTATAATGGGAAGCTTGAGCAACCTCTCAACACTCTGTCTGACGACCCTCAGAGCGATCGAGCTTACGGGAATCCCAGCGTCGTGGCGGCGATGATGATGCTGATGTTGATATGGTACGAGCAGTGAGCCTCGAATGAATGTCAAGGTGCTGATGTTGTCCAGGGCTAAAATACGAGACTATCTGGAAGCCTGCAAAAACGGCAGTCAAGAGAAGATGCTTGCCAACCTCTTCTCACTAGATGCCGAACTCTCAAGATGGGCCAAGTCTCTGCCTTCATCATTGACCTATTCGAAGAGCAATCTCCACGAGCAATTGGTGATCATGCGACAGCTAAGCTACACTCTTATCCATGTGCTTTATCACCAATGCCGGCTAGTATTGCACGCTTCTCTCGTTCCACAGTTCAGCGGGACAGCATCGCAGGACAGCACCCCGGCAGAAGCGGTACACATGAGTGCCCAAGTCGCCTTAAAAAGCGCTCAAGCGGTATCAGATCTTGCTGCAGATGTTCTTGCTCTCGACTGGGACCCGGCTTCATTAGCACCTTTCTTGGGATACACCATGTACACAGCAGCGACCGTACATCTGCCATTCGTGGCGTCTCGGGACGAGAGGTCGAGAGAAAAAGCACGAAAGCATTTGACAGCAAGCTTGAAGCTGTTAAAGTTCATGACGCCTTTCTGGAAAAGTCTGGAGAAGCTAGTAAGTCAAGAATACCTACAATTCTGGATCATACGCCGAATGCTAAGGGGTGTGCAGTGGGCGAGAATACATCTTCTCTACGAAGTTCAAATGAACAAGCTTCGCACGATCGCCTCTGTTGAGAACGAGTCCAATTCCGAAGGAGACTGTAGTACAAGTGACATTGACAAAGTTGCATGCACAAAGCGAGATGCAGGACGACTGGCTGAGCCGCTGGCCGATTCCGTGCTGGACTACGGGCTTCGACGGCTACAGCAGACGATTCATATCGACGAGCAGTCGCCAAGCGCACAAGAGCTGGAAATGGTGATTCGATCCGGTCATCAGCTGCAGAATCCCCAAGCATCTCAGACTCGGCAAACTTCCAGCGCCGCATACACCTCACAAGCGACGCCTCTGCAGGCAAATACCACAACTTCACCAGCCTTGAACTCGACAAGCACGATGCCTCAGACTCAACCCACAGGACCGGATCTGCAAGACATCTACGGCTCGCTGATGGGCCCGATGTCAGGTGGCCACGCCCCAGAAACCAACGGCGACATGAATGCATGGTGGCAATGGGACTTTGCGGATGTATCGGTGATGCCTTGGCAGGATGTGTTTGATACGACGGATATAATGTGATGTCCAAAAGGCAGGAAAGAGATGCTAGAACAAGGCGCTTGTACCGGGCCTAGACTTCACGTAGCATCCGCTTCCACGTCAGAGGGAAATCCCGCCGCATGAGAGCTGTCATTGTCCTGCCCATTCGCCCAACCATTCTCGCTCGGTGCTCCAAAGATTTTGATCGACGACGAAGCTGTTGGGTCTCTCTGCAGTCTCCGGAGATGCTGTGCCTTGCCATGTTGCAAGCGAGAAGCAACACGTCCGCGGACCTGTCCTCTGACCACTCCCTTCCTTCGCCTACTCGCGCTGCTGTCCGGTGCGCATATGCGTTCTCTTGTCTGATAGCTTCATCGACGCGTTCGATCTTCCCATTCACTCTTGCCATCTGCACCACCAATCTTGCCAGTGCGATTCCTATCTGGCTTCGGTGTGTTTTGATGGAGGTTTTCGGGCTCGTGGAGCGTGGTGGGCGAGATCTTCGCTGGAACGACCCCATCGAGATCGGCATTTCGTTCGCTGAGGACGTTAGTCTCTGTTGTTAGTGATCTGAAACATTGATCAATGTGAATTGGGCACGATGTTCCTTTGATGTTTGCTGCCCTTCTGCTAGCAGTGTCTAGACTCTTTGATGGCAGCAGACTTCGTCAAAGGACCGCAACGACGACATGTTTTGCTTGAGCTCACGCGTCTCCAAGCACGGGCGATTCCGCTTGTCAATAGCTGCTTATCGAATTCCATGTCCAAGTCTCCGTGAAAGCTGAAGTGCAACTCACAAAAAACAGCCTCGTCTCGAGGCAGCGGCATTCGCTCTCAACGTTTACCCGCCGTGATGACTGCACCGACAACTTTTTCTCGCCGGAAACACTGTCACCCAAACATTTCGCCACGACTTCCCAGCTTCCCTCATTATTCACACCTGTTCTCGAAAAGCATAGAAATATCAATCATAGAGCTGCCCCTCATCACTCCTAAAAATTTCAGATCTTTATTTTAAACCACCACAATGGCACCCAACTCCCGCATCATCCTTACCAGGCACGCCCAAGCCGAGCACAACGTCGACTTGGACTACAGCAGTACGTCCCACCACACTTGCCCTCAAAAGCGCTCACATCATCTAATATGCTTCGCACAGTCCCCGACGCTCCTCTCACACCCCTAGGGAAAAAACAAGCCGCCTCTCTGGCCCCGCAAATAACCCCCCTCCAAAACTCAGCCGAAATAATAATCTCCTCGCCCCTCAAACGCACCCTACAAACCACAAAGCTAGGCTGGGGACCCGCCGTCGAGCGCCTAGGCGGGATCAAAAAAGTAATATGCCTGCCGCAAGCGCAAGAATGTAATGATTTCCCTTGCGATACCGGATCCCCGAAAGAAGTCCTCCTCGCAGACCCGGAGTTTGCGGATTTCGATCTCTCCCTCTTAACGCCAGACTGGATCTCCAAAAAGGGATTCTGGAGCATGGATCACGACGCGATCGCGAACCGGGCGAAATGGGTTCGTCAGTACCTGCGGGAAAGACCGGAGAAAGACATTGTGCTGGTGGCGCATGGAGACATTCTGCGTGCCATCACCGGGTCGAAGGAAGGGGGATTTAGTGCGTATCCGTGGAAGAATGCGGAGGTCAGAATTTTCCATTTCGATCCCAAGTTTGTCGGGACGGAGGAGTGTTGGTTGGATGAGGGGACGGCGGTGGTGGCGGCGGGAGGGTATGCGCCGACGAGCACGGAGGCGGATTTGATTTTGGACGGTGGGGAGGGGAAGTTGTGAGTTCACCAGAGGTGAGAGGAAGGAAATAGAGGAATAGATGATAGATAGGATGCGTTCGGGGAATTGGTGGAACGGGAAGAGTTCAAGGGCTCGAAAAAACATCTCGAAGGAAGGAATGAGAAGTCAATGATGTACTGTCAATAAACCGAGTGGCTCTGAAAGTATTAGCAAGAACGGAGATGGTGTCACGAATGCTCATTCATCATTCATCATTCAATGCTGGCACTCAGTCATGCATGCATGCATCCGGGGTATCTTCCATCCCATCCCACGCCAAAACGCCTCGCTAATCGCTCATAACGCTGATCAAAGAACCGCAAACCAGAACCCAAAGAAACCCTCTCACTCATCATCATCTTCCACTACCTTCTCGGCGCTCTTCGGCCCCTTCCTCGCCCTCGTGTTCTTCGTAATCTTCCCCTTCGTCGTTGCCCTTGCCTTCGGTGCATCGTACCACAGACCCTCCTTGACGAGCACCTTCTTGAGAGCCTCCGCTTGCTCGCGCGTGTACTGCTTGCGCAAGCTCTCTCTCACATCGAACAGTGCCCTCTTGACGTCGTCGATTGCCGTCTGGGCGCTCTCGTTTGGGTCCACTGGTTGGGCCATGTAGAACTCGAGGCCAGTGAAGAGAGGCTCTCGTCCGATCCAGTCGATGGCGAACTGTCCGACTCTCTGCGCGGCTTGAGCGCGTCCGAGGTTGTGGAGAGTAGCGATTGACGAGGCGAAGCGGCAGACGAAGAATTCGAGCCAGCCAGGTTGGTCGCGGAAGAAGTTGAGGTACTTCTCCTTTGGGTGGCGGGAAACGGATTTTGGGCCAGCGACGAGAGTACCAAGGGGAGTCGCCTCAACCAAGGGGTAAGCTGGTGGTGCAGGAGAGGGAGACTCGCTGCTGTCGGCGGCGAGCTCGGCGGCAGGAGAGGCGGGCTCTTTCTTCTCTGGCGCAGAAACGATCTCCGTGGGAGCGACAGGGGAGGCGCCACGCTCCGCCCGCCCAGTGGCACGGTCTTCGATGCTCGCAACGGGGACATCGAGCGCCAGACCGCGCTCGGCCATCGCGTCGGCCGCGTTCTCGAGGATCACCTCTGCGGTGAAGAGGTCCGCGACCTGCTCCGCGACACCCCGCTCGCGGAGGAAAGTCTGCATGGCGGCGGTCAAAGCGGCGGCCGACGACATCTCGAAATTCTTGGTCTTGGTCTGTGGGAATGAGAGACTTTCTGTTAGAATGTCGGAAAGTTGAAAATCAGGGATGAGTATGGAGAGAGAAGACTTACAGAGTGAGAGAAGTGATGTTAAAAGGTAAGGAGGAGGAGCAGGGAGACTTTCACGTGCGAACCAGCGCTCGTGAAGTGAAAGAAAGTGAATGTCGCAGAAGTGATGGAAAAGTGACTGCTTGCTTGTGAAAGGGCGTATACCGGATGCCGTCGATGTGAGTAGAAGTAACTGGTGTCTCGTGAAGAAAGCCGGAAGTCTGAGGAATCTGAAGAAGCTGGACTGTCGAAAGGGATTGAACTGAACTGGAAGGGGAGAAGAAGTGAGAGGGAAGTAAAGAAAATCATATACTTCCTGCCCGCTATTGTGAGCATTCTTGCCTATTGTCTTGTTGTGGAAAGGTGTGGTGCTATTGTGTGAAGTGAATGAGAAGCAGCGCTAGCCGGATTGGGAAGGAGCGACAATTGAGACTTTGTTGCTGCTATTGTCTCGGCTTGAGAGCGTGCTGGAAGCTACAATGGGTGTTTCCAGATGTTCCTGTCTTATTGTCAGCTCTCATACTGCGGTGGGAGGTTTGAGTCACTGACCTTCGAGTGTCGTGTGTGTTGAAGAGCCATTGTCTGCCACAATGCAATGTTGCCAGCACGTGCTTCATGCGTAGATGACACACAAGGAGATAAGAGAGAAAGGAGATTGTTTGAAATTGTTGATACGCATGCTGTGGAGGATTACCCTGATGGCGCCTTCGCTGTTCACGAAATGCCCAAACCCTCATCAAGCCGCATTGACCTGTCCCAAAACCGTCCCATATAGTCAGCTTCTTGCTGTATTAAGTCGTCTGAAAGTATCGTTCCTCCCATGGGCGCGCATGCCTGATTCCATGCGGCCTGGCATCGTCTGTGTCGGTGATCGAAGTCCTGTCGCGCGCAGCGAAGTCTAGATGCCCTTGATGGCCACGGTGCGCTCCTTTTCGAGCTTCTCGCGGTTGCGGTCCTGTGATGGCTGTTAGCGAATGCTCTCACGCAGCATGTCGGATACACCCCCGATGCCGCGGACTTGGACCATCCTCGGCTCTCGAGATATGTATGATGTACGCACCTTCTCCTCTTTCTTGCAGTCTTCCAGCCCACTACAGTTGTGAGACTCCAGCATACGGTGCTTCCCGCAGTAGTGGCCCTGGCAGAAGCCGCAGTCACCAACGATGCGCTGAGCGGCGTCCTTGCAGTCCTTGAAGCCGCATCGGATCTTCTTGGGTGCGCCGCCTCGGATGGGCAAGGCCATGTGTAGGGTGGACTCTCGCGAGACGTTGTAGGCGGTCAGAGGATCCGAGAGGCCGGACATGTGCTTGCCGGCGTGGACGAGGCGGAGATCGGACTCGGGAGCGTTGGTTCGAAGAGCGACGAGGGATCGCAGGGTGCCGACAGTGGTGGACTCGGGAACGGTGATGGCGAAGGCTGTGAATGTGTTAGCCTGGTAAGTACATGCTGTGATGATGGGGAGGCTTACTGTCGCCGGCGATGTTCTTGACGAACAGCTGCATGGTTGCCTCGGGCTCGGCGGATGAGGCGCGAGATGAGGCGGAGGAGAAGCTGTTGGATCGCATGTTGCAGGCGGAAGTGTGTTCTGTGGCGGACGTAGTCGTGTGCTCGCTCGGAGATGGAGTCGCGGGCGTTGGGATGGAGCGAGCAGTAGGAATAGCTATCAGCGAGCGATAAGCTAGGCGGTGGTGATGTAGCCGGTGCCGGAGTGGTGAGTGTGGAGGCGTTGGTTAGGCCGGAAGTGGTAGCAGTGGTAGATCGGAAGGTGTGAGTGAGTTGATGAAGTGGTGATGGACGATGAGAGAGAGGTGGAGAAGGAAGGAAGAGTGATGTGAAGGCGAGGCGGTGCTCTTATTCGGGCTGATCGGGCGGCAAGAGCGACGACAGATGGCGGATGGATCTAGATTATGCCAGTGAAGCGACTGACTAAGGGAAGGCCGAACTACGGGGAAGCGTAATCATTCCTCATATGATGCTAGAGCGAGTGTGTTATAGTTGCCGCCCTTGACGCCTCTCGCCTCGCTGATGTGCCTCAGGTGCTGCTGAGTACAGATGCACGTCACAAGCCAGGGCCGTCCAGATGCGCGTCACGAGCCTCGACTCTCGTCCCGAATCGGCATCGGCGGCGACCGCGGTGGCGCCCGGCTAAATCGAGGGTCCAGCCCAGACATGACCGACTTCCGCTGCCACTCCGCCATCACTCTCATCATCCTCCATATCGCGATAGCTCTCAACAACCTCACTGCTTATCTGGTTGCATAGATATGCTCTCCTTGCATCTAGCTGTCCGCTTCCGGCAACACCGCATTGCTCGGCGGCAGCTCGCATGAACGTCTGGACTTCGACTAATCCGTGGCACTACCGCTTGGATGCATGCAGGACAGGGTCTAACTACTCGACACATCAGACAGCCTACACGTGTCCATTGCCATCACGACTTCCATCCAGCCGATGTCGCCGTGTGCTGTACGCGCTCATTCAATAACGGATGAGGAATGGCATTGACCCAATGGACGCGGTGTGGCAGTACACCAGCGAAGCACTCGCGCGCGCCAAAACTAGTCTCCAAACTTTCCAAATCAGGAGCGAGACCGCTCCATTTGTCTTACTCCGGACGACGCTGGAATGCGTGACCGCGGCTGAGCATCTCGCAATATCACATGTTACATTTCCCTTTGTTCGCAGCTGCAAAAATCTAGCTCAGCACGACAGCTTTGGTATGCTCAAGACGCCCCGACGAGCGCCCAGCTTCGCTAGTAGCACAAGCTGGCCCAGACATTGCTAACATCACACGACAGCCATCACTGATGCATGCACAGGACTTCTCAATCCCTCAACTTCAAGTGAGCAACAACAGATGCAACACCAACATAGAGCTAGGTATCCATTTCAAATTACATCTTCACTTCTTCTCACTCATGCCCTCAGCATATCCTTCCGGCAACACTCTCACATCCAGAACGACACTCTTGCCTTTCCTCGCCTCTGCCACCGCATCTCTCAGAGCATTCTCCAGATCCTCTCTATTTTTAACCTGCTCTCCTCTCACACTAGTACACCCATGCCCCTCAGCGATCTTCTGCAAGTCCGGCTGCGGATCCTCTAATCGCATTCCAATCCATTTATTCTCCACTTCCCTCCCTCTTCTCTTTGCAACCCTCTCCTGATGCACTTCATCGTTATAGTACGATCCATTGTTTGCGACAATGCAGAGCAAAGGAAGCCGATATCTCGCTGCTGTCCAGAACGCAGACGACGCCATCAGGTACTCTCCATCGCCGATTACTGCGACTGGAAGCAAAGGAGATTGGATTTCTTGCAGGGCGAGAGAAGTGCCCACGAGCTGACCAGGTCCGGAACCAATTCCTGCGCCGCCATCGAGTCCCATGAAAGCAAGCGGATGAGTGGCTTGCAGGCAGGTACCAGGCCAGCCTAGAGGAACGCGCACAAGGCACATTTCAGAGGAAGGAATGGTTTTGTACAGAGCTGAGGCGAGGTCGGGCATGAAGATGGTGGAGGATGTGCTCAGCTTCGGTGCAGAGGGAGGTGGTGGCTCAGGCCAGGAAGATTGCTGACTGGAGACGGATGCCGAGGCCTTGAGAATGGCTGTTATGGTCTTGTCCACATCCGCGTGAATCGCGATATCTGCTGGCGGCAGCGCGAAGTGATCCTTGGACCATCCGTTGTGCAGAGCAGAGTCCATACTGACATGCACCACCTTTGCCTCCGGCTCCGGAGTCCCCGCTGCCTTCAGATCCCCCGCGAGATCTACCCAGTCGAACGACAAGATCAAGTCCGCCTCACGCACCAAATCCTGCGACGCAGCACTCATAAAGATCGAACTGCCAGTCGGCTGACATCGATGCGGATACGGAAACGGCGCGGCCTGCTTGATGTCTGTCACCACCCTCGCATCAAACTTCTCCACCAACTTCACTCTTTCCTCCCACTCCTTCCTCCCCACTCCCATCCTACCCAGCAAGAAGACCGGCTTCTTTGCCTTTTTCAACGCTTCCACCACCCTCTCCGCATCCTCCACACTTGGCCCTGGCGCTTCGCTCGCCGCAGACACATACCTCTCCGTCCCCGGCATCCTCACCTTTTCCTTCTCAACCTCATCCTCCTGCAACGTCAAATCCAAACAAACATAACTCGGCGCACAAGGCTTCCTCGCACTCGCCACATAAGCCTGCACCAGACTCTGCGTCGCCGCCTCCGCACTATGCGGCTGATCGTCAAATTTCACGTACTGCCTGATCAACGCTCCCTGATCCTGCGCCGTATGAATCCAATCAATCCAAGGCCGTCGCTTGCTCGCATCCAGCGGCCCCGTAGCTCCCAGGATCAGCATCGGCACTCGATCGCACCAGGCGTTGTAGATCGCCATAGTGGCGTGCATGAGCCCGACGTTGGCGTGTACAGCTGCGGCCATTGGTGTTCGTGAAACTTTTGCGTAGCCGTGCGCGATGGCTATTGCGTGTTCTTCGTGCAGGGTTGTGAGCATTTTTGGGGTGGTGGTGGAGGTTGATGGGTGGTTGACGAGAGAGTCGTGGAGGCCGCGATAGGAGGATCCAGGGACGAGGGCGATGTATGGGATTCTGAGGGAGGAGAGCTGGGTTGCGATGAGGTCGGAGCCGTAGGTTTTTGGTGGTGAGGAGGAAATGGTGGAAGAGGGAGGTTTGGGGGTGTCGAAGGTGGGCATGATGGGCAATGTTTTGATATTCTTCTCTTCAGCTCTTGGTCCTCAGTCGACTGGGTTGGAGTCCTCAAGTCTATTCCTAAATTCGGAGCAAGAATGTTTGGGATCTTGACCGGTCAGCTCGAACACCACGCGGCTTCCAGTATATGAGGATGGGATACCTTGTCATTCCTTCGGTGCCGATGTCGCAATTGCTCCTATACCACACAGTTCATTCCATCACTCTTTTTTAACACTTTTCATTCACTTCTTCCTGTCTCTTATCAAGACGAACAATATTTCCGACGAGATGAAGTGCATTCGAGAGCTCTCCACTCTCGGGCAACCTCCGCCGCCACCACCTGCACTTCATGCATCCGGCCCCGCCCGCCTAGCCGAAGCAACCTCACCTGCAGTCGATCACCGGCAGCACAATGACGGCGGCGGAACACGCGCATCCCACATGCCGGAAAATCCAAATCTACCGCTCAACTGAGCAAATCCTCTCAGCTTTCGCAGCCAGGAGAATGCCAGACAGCTACCTCCGACTCCGAGCCTCGCATCCGAGTTCCCAATGCTTCTCGTCTCGCTGATATAAAAAGGAAAAAAGGAACACTATGCCTCTGAACCCTCTCTCGAAAGTCCGAGGCCGCCCTCTCAACCTCCTCATCACCATCGCTTCCACCTGCGGCTTCGTGCTCTTCGGCTACGACAACGGCGTCTTCTCCGGCCTCATCATCAACCCGTGGTTCCAGGAAACTTTCCACCATCCTTCCTCCAGCTTGACTGGTATCGTCAGCGCGACGTACAACCTTGGCGGCTTCGCGGGGAGCGTGGTCGCGTTCTTTGTTGGTGATGCGCTGGGACGACGACGGACGATTCTGATGGGCGTGGCGATAACGACGGTTGGGGCGATTCCTTTTGCTGCGGCGACGAATCTTGCGCAGCTCACGGCTGGACGGACGGTTTGTGGGATGGGTGTAGGCATGATGTCGAGTACGGTGGGATTGTGGCAGGCGGAGACGGTTCCGGCGAAGAGTCGAGGGGCGTATTTGCTCGGCCAGTTGCTCTATGGTGCGACTTTGGGACTTTTCCTGGCTCAGTGGATCAACTATGGCTTCTACGAAACTCCAGGACGAGTCTCGTTTGTCTTCCCGGTTGCTTTCCAGCTGGTCTTCCTGGCCATTGCGACGGTTCTTATTCTCGCGCTCCCGGAGTCACCAAGGTGGTTGGTGAAGAAGGACCGCTCGGACGAGGCGAAGGTCATCCTTGCCCGTCTGACGAACGAGGAAGATGCCAATGAGCGCCTGACCCAGATCTTACAGGCTGATGCGCTGGAGAAGCGAGCCCATGTCAACCAATACCAAGCTCTCTTCCGCAATGGCCCAACCCAGAACTTCCGACGCCTCTGTCTGGCTTGTGGCGTAATGATCTTCCACCAGCTCGCGGGTCCCAATACTGTCACCTACTACCTGCCGACTCTGATCCAGCAGTTTCTGGGTGGCTCTCGGAAGCAATCCCTCTGGATATCTGGTCTCAGCTCCGTGGACTCGGCGGTCTTCAATGTCATTGCATGCTTCACCGTCGATCGCTTCGGGAGGAGGCCGTTCATGATCTGGGGAGCTCTGTGGCAGGCTATGTGCTTCATCATCATCTCGGTTTTGCTGGGTCTATCTCCGCCTGCCGACAAAGCTTTTGGAACGGGAGTCATAATCGTGATATTCCTGTACTATGGCGGCAACTCGCTGTGTTGGCTCGGGCAGTCTTGGGCGTAGTAAGTCGTGTCTTTCCAGCCTGAGAGGCGATTCTATACTGACATGGGACTCGTCAGCCCGGCCGAAGTCCTGCCCCTTCAAATCCGCGAAAAGGGCCTCGCATTAGGAAACATCTGCTACTGGCTCTTCCAATTCATGAGTATGTTCCCTCCCCCCTCCCCTACCCAACCTCTCCGCTAATTATACACTACAGTGGTCGAGATCACCCCGATCGCAATCCATAACATCTATTATCGCTTCTACATCATCCTCGCCGTCTTTAACGTCGCCATCTCCTTTGTCGTCTGGCTCTTTTACCCGGAAACGGCGCAACTGACGCTCGAGGAGCTGGATTTCTTCTTTGCGAGGAAGTATGGGAGTGAGTCGGATTTGGTGGAGGAGAGGGAGGTTACGGGTCAGGTGGACTCGGTGGGGGATGGGAAGGGGTTTGTTTGAAAGTGTATTAAAGGGGAATTGGTAGTCACCGTATGAGTGGACTTTATGATAGATGAGATGATGATGTTCTCTCCATTTTGAGATGAACTCTGTCCCTTCATCGCTCTTACTGATCTTCGATCTTGTCAATTCATCGCAAATACCTGCAGTCCTTTGATTGTTGACTGAGAATGAGAACGAGGTCTGGGGGCTCAAGGTCGTGATGTCGAAGCTCGCATCTTCAGTGTCTGCAGGTGATCTAATGTGGGAACCGACCGGACAAACCTTTCTCCGCAGCAATTTCCTTTCCAACTTGCCACATCATCGCTGCAACGCTCCACCTTCTCCTTCATCAAACATCAACGAGACGAGACAAGAGATTGCGATGCATGACCGGCGCTAGCAATTGCAATTATTGCCGGAATGAGAGTCGAATGGATATTACTGATGCCGCAGATCATCTACCATTCTCTATGTCTATCGATATCCACCACCATTTTTGCTCACAGAAAGAACCTCAAGACCTCCACCAGCAGCATCATAGCCATGGACTGGCCATAAGGCATCGAAGTCAAAGGAATGTCTTTGTAGTGCTGGAGGTCACTGCCCATTCCAGTTCCGAAACTGACATCTCGCAGCTCCCCATCCGCGCTGATACGGCTCAGCACCGCCTGGACTGCCTTCACACCTACGACCTCGAAATCTTTGCTGAGATATCTCTTCCGGACGCCCTTGAGGATGCCATAAGCAAAGCCTGCAGTGGCCGATGCCTCGACATAGCTGCCTTCGCTCTCCGGCACGTCGAGCAGCGTGCGCCAGGCTCCATTGCCATCTTGCAACTGCTTCAGAGCCAAGCATTGAGCCTCCAGAGTGTCGATCAGATGCGTTCGAAGCGAATCACCTGGTGGAAGATCCAGAAGCTCGATGAAGTCCGGAATGAAAATCGTCAGCCACGAGTTCCCACGAGCCCACCTTGCGCGAGCGAAGTTGTGTCCGAAGCCGCCGGGCGCTGAAGTGTCGAATTTCCAGCCATGGAAGAAAAGGCCCGTCGTTGGATCGAAGAGGTACTTGATGTGCAGCAACACCTGACGTTTTGCTTCTTCAATATAGTGTGGTCGGTTGAGCAGCTTTCCAATCTTCGCCAGTGGCAACACTGTCATCATGAGGGTGTCATCCCACAATTCATTGTGGTTGTCGGTGAGATAAGTCATATGCTGCATGCCGCCGAATGTCGTCCTCGGAAGTTCATACATCGCCCATTCCGCCCACGAATCCAGCCAAGGAAGGTATGTTTGCTCTCCAGTCTTCTCATACAGATAGGCTAATGTTGTGAATACAGCCATGGTATTGATGTTCTTGGTCGTGCTTGTTGCGAGCTGGCCTTTGAACCAATCTTGTATCACTTGCAATGCTTTAGGCGAGCCATCCAGAATGTGATATTGCCACAGGCCATATAGGCCGATGCCGTGAGTCCATTCCCAGTCATTCCAGCCCTTGGTGTCGATAACCCTGCCATCTGGTAGTCGCAGCAGAAATTCTCCTGTCTTGTCTTCAATGGAAACCAGATTGTCGATCAGCAGCTCGATCTTTGGTTTGATATCTGCGGCTTGCAAGCCATGGACTGTGATCGCTTGCTTGGGCATTTTCGTCTGATGTTGTATCGCACAGGTCTCGCTTCTCGCGGCAGGCTGGCTGCCACGTCTTAATGCAACAGCAATGGCTCCACTGCGGATCTGGACGCCTCGCATGCTACCTTGCTTTCGCCGCTCTTTCACCCGAGCTGCCAACACCCCAGATCCGCCGTTACCCCAGATTTGCGCCCTTCTCCGCAAACGATGGAGTTAGGCCAAGCCGGGGTTCGGTGCAGGTCATGCTGCGAAAGGATTGGAGAGCCTCGTAGCGACAGCCATGTGGCTAATTCTCTGCAGACCGCGTGGGTTTCCGCCAATCGTCTGTCTCGCGCAGGCGTGCAGGCATCGCGTGCTATTGATAATGATTGTCCGAGGGTATGCATAAGTAGACCTCAGCGCTCTTCGGGGAAATGATGGTCTCTGCTTCCTTCTACTCTTGCGACTACTAGCGAAGATGACGGGCAGCACAGGCAGTCGCGAGCAGGTCAACGTCGCCATGGACAACTTCAGGGCCTCTCGCCCTGACGAGAAGAAGGAGTTTGATGCGGCGGAAATCGAGCGGGTGATGACCCCAGATGAGCTGCAAAAGGACCAACAGGACTATGGCCGCATTGATGTGAGGCATAGTCCCTGCGTGTGCTCATAATACAAGTGCTGACAATTCATACCAGGCCGAAGTCGCAAAGTACTCCGAAGGCCCACGCATCGAAATCTCCGACTCAGAGAACCGCAGACTGAAGAAGCTGATCGACAAGCGAGTGCTGGTCGTCATGGTCTTCACATACTTCCTGCAGGCCATCGACAAGGGAACGCTCTCCTTCACATCGATCATGAATCTCCCCGATGACCTCAACTTGAAAGGCCAACAATACTCCTGGTTGACAACGTGTATCTACATCGCCATCCTCATCGTCGAATACCCGATCAATTGGCTGGTGCAGCGACTTCCGGTTGCAAAGTTCCTCGGGACCTGCATCATTGTCTGGGGATCGATCCTGGCATTGCACGCCGCTTCGCAGAACTTTGCTGGCATCGCTGCTCTGAGAACGCTGCTTGGTATCTTTGAGGCTGTCTGTCAGCCTACCTTCCTCATCATGAGTTCGATGTGGTATAAGCGTGAGGAACAAGTACTTATTGTATCCTTTTGGTACTGCATGGTGAGTGAAATTACTTCCCCTTTCCACAGATTAAGCTAACGACCTGCGCAAGAACGGCGCACAGCAAATCGTCGGCGGCCTGCTCGCATATTGCTTCTCCCTGATCCCCCGCGGCAGCGCCCTTGAATCCTGGCAAGCCATCTTCATCGCCTATGGCTGCTTCTCCGTGCTCTGTGGCGTCTTCGTAATCTGGTACCTACCCGACTCCCCCATGCGAGCCAAGTGTTTCTCCGAAGAGGACAAGCATCTCATGGTCGAGCGAGTCCGCTCAAATCAGACCGGACTTCAGAACAAGCGTTTCCGAGTTGAGCAGATGAAAGAAGCGCTCACAGATGTTCAGTGTTGGTGCTATTGCTTTATCCAGATTTGCACAACGCTGCCTACGGGTGGTTTGGGCGCTTTCGCCAATCTGATCATCAAGGGATTTGGCTTCACGACTTTGCAAGTGCAGTTGTTGGCGATGGTGCTGGGTGCTTATATCATCATCGTACTGTTCAGCTCCGCTTGGCTGGTGAAGAAGACGAAGCAGAACGTCATTGTCATGGCGGTCTATACCATCCCGTGAGTTGGCGTTGATACTTCTGGTGTGGAATCGACTTGCTGATGTCTCACAGATCGTTTGCTGGAACGATTGTCCTCATGACAGTCAAGAACACCAACAACGCCACGGAAGCCGGTCTCTTGCTCTCCTACTACCTCTGCTTATCCTTCTGGGCAGCCCAAAATCTGGGCATGAGTCTGCTCACACGAAATGTGGCGGGACAGACGAAAAAATCTGTAGCAGTAGCGATGAACTTCATCGCTTGGGCGGCTGGCAACGCTGCTGGTGAGTATCCTCATTCATATAACAAAAGACGTCGCACTAACATTTTCCAGGCCCACAAGTGTTCCTCTCCTACGACGCTCCGCGCTACTTCATCGCCTTCGCCACCCATCTCGGCTGCTACAGCCTGCTCATCGTCGTCCTCATCATCCTACGAACAACTTTGAGTCGACGAAACTCAAAGCGAGATGTAGCGGCAGCCGTTGGAGTGCGTGAAGCGGATGATGATAAGCATGTGCATGCGTTTGAGGATTTGACGGATAAGGAGAATCCGAATTTTAGGTATATGTTCTAGATGAGAGCTCTGTAGTCATGAATCTGCAAAATCGACAGGGGAATTCGCTTGATGCGATTTTTCCGTTTGAGAGCACGGATCGTCTTTTCCGGTGATAGCTACACCGAGCCGTTCTCGCGAGGCCAAGGAGCCCCTCAATTGGAGTCTTGTGCCCTAGTGAATGTCTTGGGTGAGAGTGATTGTTGCAGTGGCTGTGCGCAAGGGGCTTTATATCTGGCACGAAGCCGATCCATGAAACTACAATCGTGCCTGTGGAATTGACATAGACGGCTTCAATGAGAATGTCGTTGCTAACATTCCTCCTCTTATCAGCATCAACAGCAGTCCAAGCAGCCCTACACGCCTCCGAAGATGTCTCCCACCTAATCATGTCCAACGACCGCCTCACAGCCTCCGTAAACAAAAGCACCGGCGCAATCGATATTCTCACCCTCGATGGTCAAGATCTCCTCGGAACTCCGTCTTCGTCCAACCCAGCTATCGGGCCATACCTGGACTGCTACTGCACCACCACCGGCAATGGCGCCTACACACCAGGTCGGATAGATCCGAAATATCAACTCCTCACCTCTGCTTCTTCCACTTTTGATGATGGCTTGGCCTGGGCGGGAATCGTAATGAGCGAAATCTACCCTCCCACAGGCCAACTGCTAGAACAATACTGGTTCCTGCGTCCCAACGAAACAGGTCTTCACACTTTCTCCCGCCTCGCCTATCACAACACCAGCACGCCTTTCCTCCGAAATCTCCAAGAATTCCGCACCCTCTTCCGGCCCAACACACCCCTCTGGACGCACCTCAGCACCAACACCGACACCTTCGCCCCTTTACCCGCTCTCAACCCCGCCACCGGCTCAATGGGAGATGCAATCACAGTTCAAGACGCAACCTGGTACCTCCCCAACGCCTCCGATCCCTACGTCCAGCAGTTTTCAGATTACTTCACCAAGTACACGTTCTCCGATTCTTGGCGGGAGCATTCTGCTCACGGCCTCTTCGGTTCGAATGGTTCTACGACGTTTGGTGCGTGGTTTGTGATGAACACGATCGATACATATTTCGGCGGACCGCTGCATTCAGATTTGACGGTAGACGGGATCGTGTACAACTACATCGTCTCCAACCACCACGGGGACCAGACGCCGAGTATCACGGATGGATTTGATCGGACGTTCGGACCAGGGTACTATCACTTCAACACCGGAGCTGGAGATGCATCGCTCCAAGATCTGAGGGCCGATGCGGAGAAGTACGCGGATCCGGAGTTCGCGGCGGAGTTTTATGATGAGATTGCGGAGTATGTGCCGAATTATGTTCCGTCTTCGGGGAGGGGAAGATGGGAAGGGAAGATTCATTTGCCCAAGGAGGCGAGGAAGCCGGTGGCGATTCTGTCGTTGAGTGCGGTGGACTTTCAGGATAATGCGGTTGATACGGAGGCGTATCAGTATTGGGGTGAGATGGATGCGAGGAGCGGAGAGGTCAAGATTCCAAGGGTGAAGGAGGGGATGTATCGGTTGACGGTCTACGCCGATGGGATTTTCGGGCAGTTTGTGAAGGATGCAATCGTTGTCTCTGCTGGCAAGATGACTTCCACTCACGCGGCCTGGAAAGAAGAGAGCGCTGGGATGGAACTCTTCCGCATCGGAATCCCGGACAAGTCGTCAGGGGAATACCGTCACGGCAACCAGCGAGACCCATTTCATCCTCTGCACCCAGAAGAACGAAGAATCTACTGGGCGGCATACGACTTTGTCGACGACTTCCCCGACGGCGTGACTTTTCACGTCGGACAGGACGATGAGGTTGAGGCTTTGAATTACGTCCATTGGAGCGTGTTTGGCGGGTATGCAAATTCTGTACGACCGGAGCCATACTATGGCGATGGAAACGTGAACAACTGGACGATCCTGTTCGATATCCATGAAGCGAAGCTGCTGCATAAGAAGAAGCAGGCGACCTTCACAGTCCAGCTGGCAGGGGCGAAGACCGCGGCGGGGAACACGGATATCTTCAATGCCAGCCAGCCGTTTTCGAATTTGCCATACACGGTGGCGGTGAATGGGAAGGAGCTGGAGCCGTGGGTGATTCCGTAAGTCTCTCTTTTCTCTGCCCGTGAAGTGTTGATGCTGATAATGTCCCAGGTACTACCAGAGCAGTTCCTGCGCTGTCCGATCGGCCGTAAGCTGCTACAACCTTGCTCACAAATTCGTCTTCGATGCTTCGTACTTGCATCAAGGGAGAAATGAGTTCGTGCTCAGCTTGCCGTTCAATGCAACGGACTATGAGTCCGCGCTTCTTCCGAGGTCGACGTACGTTCAGTACGATGCCATGAGGCTGGAAGTCCAGTAGAACAGATAGAAGGCCTTTGATCCTCGTTCGGATGGGGTTTGACGCACTACGTCTCAAAGAGATCGTGTCTCATGCTTTGCTCTCCCGTCTTCTCCTCGAGGTCGAGAATTCTGTGGCGTCTTCTCTTACGTTGCCTTCGTCAATCGCCACTTGCACTTTGATAGATTTGCAGGTTTCCTTCCAGGGTGATGCAAGGAGCCTTTCAGCAAAAATAGCTCGTCGAAAATGGTCGATGGTTTCACACTGATTATCAAGCTGGTAGTGCTGAGCAACTCGGAGTCCTGTGACAATATACAGTGCCGATATGGCCAGAATGGTCGAGGTCGCGTCCATGACGGGGCGATGTTGTTGAAGTCATATCTTGAAGCAAACCGGTCCAAGATGATCGTAGTAATGTTGGATCAGTTGCGGTGTGCTGAACTTTGCAAATTAAAAATGGTTTGACGTACTGGAAGATGTTAGTGTTGATCCCCGACTTGCAATCTGATGAGGCCTTATACTCGCCTACCAGCACACCACGTCCAGGCTGAAGGCCATAAAGCACCGGTCCAATACGTCCTAACGCAGTGCACTCTATCCCGAACACCAGACCGCCAAATGCTCTATTCCTGCTTTCCTCTCTTTAACACGCATCCTGTCCTGCACACCGGGTCCATTACCACACGTGGCCCGTAGACTCATAGACTCAGTCATCAACGGCCGTATTGATCATGAGTAGTACGTACATACCCACGCACCCCGTGGCGAGGCAGTGAGAAGACACGCGGCACGGTGTAGCATGCCGCGAGAGTCTGCATGTGGGAGACCGCTTTTTCGGGACTTGGCCTCCTTGGCCCGAGAAAAATCAAAGAGAGTTGTGATACGCACTGAAAAGAAGCAGAAAGCAAGATAGCGCGTCTGCAGTACTGGCTCAAACATGCGTTGCACTGCGTTTCAGCCGTCTTGCCGGTGAAAAGAGGCGAGCTGTAGAGGGAGAGAAGAAACGATAGCGGCTTGCTGCAACGAGCTAAAAATGGAAAGGAAGAAGTATAGGTGAGCAGGCGCCTGCCGCTTACTTTTCCTTGCTTTTGCGAGTATAGACCTATGCTTGAGTCAGCTGATGCAGATCCAGGAACTTGATAGACCGATGAAGATCTCCCAGTGGCAGGAATGGCCATGGACCTGCTCGCTGCGTAACTTAGAATCGGACAGCGAGCACAGTTGACCCTGAGTGGCATCACAGCTTTTAGCGACAGATGCTGATGACAATAGCTACTACAAGCGAGCAAAGGCCGGTGAGATCCTTGCTCGACAAGAACCTGATAGCAAAGCAGGACGCTGCACCGTGTGAAGCACCACGGGCTCGGCAGACAGTACAGTCTTCAAAGAGATCGGCATCGAAGGTAGGACATCATAGACGATTCCAAGGTTGTCTCAAAACCCTCGACGACTTATCGTAGACATTGCCAAGTTGTATGAGTCTGCAGCTTGTGTAGGAAGACGTAATCAGGTTTTCCTTGGTGAAACCTCCTAGGCCATTAGCGCTGAGGTGCTGTTGAGGAATCCGGGTTTCGATGTGTCCTACGAAACGGCCGTATGTTCACGTTCAGTGTTTCTGATGTATTGCGTGCTCCACAGGGCCGAGCAATGCCAATATGCTCTAGCTTTGGGTTGGCGGAGAGCCGTCCCAGAGTGCAACGCACAACGGCAGTGTGTTGAATCGGCGACCACAGCTGCTGACAAGGAAGAGATAGATAGCTTCTTAGCCCAGGATCAGCTGAATAATGCTCGAGGTAGGAAGGGGTAGGATCCACCATGGCATTTCTAGGGCATGCGACAGGCCCTACACGTGTCAAGCCAATCGTGAAAGCACGAGCGAGCATGCCAATCTAGTCGTGCGTTGAGTCGAGAGATCCATGGAGCACGTTGCACTTCAACGTGACCACAATAGGATGATGCTCGCGCTGGTACGGCGTGTGTGCTCCGGACAAGGCAGTGCCCGGCTACGGTCCGGGTATTCGGTCTCCGGTCGTGATAGGAAGTGATGATGGCCGCAGTCCAGTGCTGCACTCATCGGCACTGCCGCTTGTTTAGCGAACTACAATCCATGTTGGTTGTCTTGATTTCAGCAGTTCCCAGCGAGAGGCGTACAATCATCGCCAGTCGTGCCTTGAAAGGGTAGTATTTGAGAGAAGAGAGGCTTGGTCAACCCTCAACGTGCCGGAAGCAAGCTGTCGTGCAACTCTCGGCACATGGACGGCGTCGATCCAGGGCCATCGCGGTGTTTGTGCGAGGTTCGGCGCTCGATGCCGCGACGCACATGCGTGTACAGCCCAGACGCAGCGTATGGAGAGTCGCAGGAGGAGTAAAGGATCGCGGAGTAGTGTGGATGCCACTGGAAGGGTTGTTAGACTGGCAAACGTCATGTAGCGAGTGTAGGACATGGAGCTCCCAGGACGCTTTTCCACATGCTTTCCACATGCTTTCCACATGCATGTCGGCGGCGTCGAAAGCGGCAAGACCCTGGACAGAGGTGACATCCGCAACGAGGCAAGCCATCTGCGGGCGAGAGATAAGGTCGCAGGGCAGAGGCAGATTGACGAGTGGATGATGTGGATGATTAATGGTGAGCGGGTGGTGGATGAGAGAGGCGGCGCGTCTGCCCAAACGCCGAGCGCTTGGTATCAGGGAGTGATTGGCTTGCGCGGGCTTGGTGTTTGGCTATGCACGCTATGCTTTGAGGATCGGGAAGGAGTCGGTCAAGCAGCGCTCCCTTGCGCCTGTTCGGGTGATCTCCAGGGAGCGGAAAGCTTCTCAAGCTTACCAGAGCGTCATCATGGCAGCTATGTGTGCATACATCCGCGCGCTGTCCGCCGCCGGTTGGGGCTGTGCCTGTGCCTGTGCCGTGTCGAGTGCCGCATGTGAGGTGGATATTGTGGATATGGGGAAGAAGATGTAAATGAGGCGGCGGAGGCGGAGTACATGGCGGAGGGGGTGGATACGCAGTAGATTAGGTTGGTTGGAGAGATTGATAAGGCAGAATCTGGAGTCTGGACCAGATCGTCGGTCTCGCAGCAACGACCAGCGCTGTCTCGCACGTGGATATAACAAAATGAGTTATGGGCGAGCGCGTGTCCGTGTCGTGCAGGTGGGCCGATGAAGATAGCCATGAAGATAGCCTTCGCCTTTGCCATGGTGTTGCCGGGTGACTGTGCTGATAGACTGAGATAGGGATGTATTGTGTTTAGTGTGTTGGATGGTGGAAGAAGCGTGGCAAAGAGTCGACCGGCGGAGCTTCAGCACAGCGGACCGTGACCTGAGGCAGCTTGCCAAGACTTCCGCCGACGTCCCCCAGCATGCCGCGCCCGCCACCAAGACTCCGAAAGTTTAGCTTTGTGCTACCAAGACACACGTCTGGGAAGGCATTCTCGGCCCAGTCCACCACCTGCATCATCCAAACATCCACCTCATCTCATCATCCACCTTACCATCCACCGTGATGTTCAGGCTGTCCAGGCAGGCCTCGGCGCGGAATGCACCTCCTCGTCGGCGGCGGGAAATGCGCCATATCGGCCCGCCATGGCGAACAATCGCTGATATCGATACTGATACATGGTATCTGATACCATTCTGAGGCCCGTTTCATTGCCGCTGTCTGTTCTCGGCGCTTGTGCTGGCGCTATTGAGTGATGACAAGACGTGCTTACCACAGGAACGACAACGAAGACGACGCCGATCCAGTCCGATCGCATAGCTACGAAAGCCTGAACGACAGAGGAAGATATGGAACGGTTGAATGCTGCTCCGTCCCGTGGCAGCTGCTCTTCACCTATCTGAGGTGCGCATCAAGGGACTCCCGCAACTCGCCCTGCACCGCGCCACCTACCACCCGCCCGGATGCTTGCTGCGCGCCCGCAAACTCTCACAAACTTCACTGACGCTGCCCCCAAGATGCTTGGCGTCCATGACATATCCACCTCCCACCCAAGCAGACAAGCACCTCACCGTCGTCCCTCTTGGCCCTACGCCGATCATCGTCCTCCGCGCCTGTTGTGGCCGCCCATGCCCACCGCATCCTCTCCCCGGGGTATGACAGACTCTCGGTTGCTTCTCATCACGTCTCACTCGACGCCTTGGCGACCCACCCCGTGCACAGGCAGATGCCAGTAGCACCGTCCTCCCGTAGTCCGCTGCTGTGCACAGAACCACTCCTGGCCAGCTATTCACCCTGTCCGCCGCACATGCTGCTACCGCTGCCGCTACGCACCTCTTGCTCACCATGCGTTGAAGCTAGTTGACGCGCCTTTATCTTGGGTTTCACCTTTGGCACTGACGCATCGGGCTCTGCAAACGTACGTGCGGTCGATCGAAGCATGGCAGTGCGCAACCTTGGTCCTTCTTGGACCGCTTGCTGCATATCCTATATCTCGCCCTCCCCCAACCTCCATCTCTAGGTTTGTTCGGCACAAGCTACAGGCCTTCCCCCTTCCCCCCTTCCACCCTCTCATCTCTTCCTATTCTGTCCTACCCTCGACGAGGAATAGAAAAGGTACATATTCGGCACCATGGCAGGACGCTCTTACAACCCCAAGGCCAGGCAGCAAAGCCAAACTTCCTTTGACGACTCCCGATCCACCTCAGACAAGGACTCCAAAGACAATTCACGGTCACCGAGCCAGACCCGTCAGGCGAGGAACGACGACATCAACAACGACATCTCGTTCGACGCGAGATACACCAACGAGAAGCTGGATTCCACTTTGGTACCTGCTCGGACGTACAGCAACGACAGAGGGAGGCAGCACCACGATGCACGACCACCGCCGGGTCCCGAACGAAGAGGCACCATGGACTCGATTGCCTCACTTGCCGGACGACCTACTGCCGAGGAGCAGGCCTCATCAGAGTCAAGATGGCCAAAGGAATGGAAAGCGTGGGTGTGCTTATGCGGTGGCTTCCTGCTCATGTTCAACTCGTGGGGAATCGTGAATGCATACGGCACATACGCCTCCTACTACAAAGACAACCTATTACCTGGACAGGACCTGCTTCGCATGAACTTGATCGGATCGACGCAATCTTTTGTAGTCTTGATTCTTTCAATGCCTGTTGGACGATTCCTCGATGCTGGGCACATTCGAAAGCTGTTGATCGTTGGAACCATTCTCGTTTCGCTGGGATCCTTCCTCATTGGTGTTGTCAACGGCGACGGCGAGGAGGGTGACGGCAGCTATCCGCTTACATGGCTCACACAAGGGTTCATTTCCGGTCTCGGTATGGCCTGTTTCTTCGTCAGCTCGTCACAAGGTAAGCAATCAATCAATGCCCGCACTAAAATGACCAACGCTGATAATTCATTACAGTCGTTGCAACGTGGTTCAAGAAAACAAAGTCTCTCGCGATCGGAATCGTTGCCTCAGGCGCCTCCATTGCCGGTCTTGTCTACCCGGTCATGGTCCGCTACCTGATCGAATCCGACGGCTTCAACAACGCTACCCGCTATGTGGCCACTGTCACCTGCATCACATCCGCCCTCGCAATCATCATCGCTCGTCCCAATCCAACCCACATCATCCGCAAGCCGGAGACCTGGCTCGACATCAACGTCTTCTGGGACAAGCACGCCTTTCAGCAAAACCGTGCCTTCTTGTGGCTCGTCGCTTCCATCAGCTTCCTGTTCTTCGGCTTTTACGCCGTCTTCTTCAACCTGGAAGAATGGGCCGTCGACAGTGGGTTCGGCTACCGTCAAGCCAACGACGTCGGACAGAACATGGGCTTGCCAGAGAAGCCAGCCGAGGGTGCGATTGCGACATACTGGCTCCTCGCCATCATGAATGCCTCTTCGACCCTTGGCCGCGTCGGCGCAGGTGCCACCTCCGACAAGTTCGGCGCTCTTAACGTCCACTGCTTCGTCACGTTCATCGCCGCCCTGCTCACTCTCCTCCTATGGTCTCTCGCCAACAGTGCCAACGCCGCCATCGCCTTCGTCATCACCTTCGGTGCTTTCTCTGGAGCGGTCATTGGATTGCCGCCTGCGTCGGTCGCCTACGTTCTTGGTCCAGACCCGAAACAACAGGCCAAGCTCGGACAATGGACTGGCATGATGTACTCAACCGCCGCCGTCTTCGCTCTGACGGGACCTGTCATTGCTGGCCATCTAATCACTGAGTACAAGACCTACCTTACAGTGCAACTCTGGGCTGGTGCCTGCATGTTCCTCAGCGCCTCGTGCATGGCGTGCGGAATCTGGTGCAGACGAAGGAGTCAGAAGGCCAGAGAGGCTGAGGCCGCGAGGCAGGCACAAGGTCGGAGCTACGATATGAGTGCCTCGCCGAGCATGATGAAAGACGAGGACGTGAAGAAGGAGGAGGTATGACCTACGCTACCACGGCCTATTGACGGTCGAATTTTGGAAGTTTCTTGGGCTGTTTGGCGTTGGTGGGTTTTGGATCTGCATAGACCGCGACGAGAAGTCGTGGCGGGGAAAGCTATTGGAGCGCTTGCATATAGAGATGTGATGATCATGTCGGTGGAGAGAGCGAATCATGACTACGATTCGCCATGAATGGAATTGGAGTTGGGGGACGATTGGAGGCCACAAAAGGTCCATTGATACTATCTTTATCTAGTCTTGGATGAATTGGAGCGTCTTCGAGATCCGAAGACTTTTAGGACTGCAAATTTGTTCCATATATCTCTATCAGGGACTTTAAGAGCGGACACGAGTAACAGTTTCGAGTCCTACACTCTGCTTTCTTTACCCAATATCTCGATGGGCGAGCCTCGGGGTCCTTTACTGCGAGACCATAGAATTGAGGCGGGGAGTCCGACTTGACTATCCCTTGGCTTGATCGCTAGCTCCTCTCTGTTGGCGTAATCATTTCTGTCACTGCTACTACTACGACTTCTTGGCTCCATAGTGGTGTCTTGACGAGTGTGGATCTTTCGGGGTAGCTTTTTACTCTCCACATCTGTCGTACGCCCGCGACCCAAATTTCTAGGTTGGAGGAGCCGGCGTGGATACAGATGGCGGCTAATTCTACAGCCATTGAGGAAAAATGCCGACTTCACCCGTACATCACACTACCTTACCTTCCCCCTCACACCATTCTGCACAACAGAGCAAACTCATCTCGCCTCTCACTCACACCTCAGCCTCGTCACCACCACCACCACCACATCAAAAGCCGACGTCGATCTGCTGCTGCAGGAATCGGAGCAAGGTGAAGTCCTCGGCTCCTCCGCAACGACAAGAATTTCCAAGAACCTGGGCGAAACGGCGGTTCCGGGTACTGGAGCTGTGAAGCTTCCGTTAGTTTTAGCAGGAGGCGGAAGGATGAAAGAGCGCGCGTCAAGTCCGCAAGCCAAGATGATTTTCTTCTTCTGTGCTCCTTATCTTTTGATCCTTCCGAAGAAGAAGGGAGAGGGGGACTGTCGGGTTTTGAGTTTCGATCTTGGTGTGGCTGTGTTGCAGCTGGGAAGGAAGGAAGGCCTCGTGACGGTGCGAGCGCGGCTCGACTCTGCAGGAAGAAGACGGCGCCAGTAGCTTGTGATAGGGAGTAGAAGGGTAGTAGGTGTCTGGGCGTAGGATTGGCTGTGCGACGGAGATGGAATGCGGTGAAGTCTGGGCGTGCCTGAGGTTACACTGTGGGGGCGGAGTGGAGAGCGGAGGGCGCGGAGATCGCCGGATCGGAATTCCACGGAAAGAGCTCCTTTCGATAGCGATGGAGGAAGATGCGACTTCACTTCGATCTTCCCGGTTCATCGACTTGCTTCATCGTGATCGCATACTGCCATCGCTACGATGCTGGCGAGTCTTTGGCAATGAGGCGAAGCAGCTCTTGCGTTGGCGTTGATGGTCTCGGATGAGGAGACTTGAATACCCGCGATGCTGACCTTGAGAACTAATCTCTGAGTATCAACTTGTACAGACAGGTCAGAATCAGCTCAGCGCGACGTCAGACTCATGCCCGATACAGCTGTTATGAGCTGGATGCGGTATTGATGTCGTATTATTCCTTGGGCTGAGAAGGTCACGAGGACGAATTCTCTCGCGGTTCCTGTCAGACTCATCCTGGAGAGGTCTTCAGCATCGCTTCAACTTGCACTAGCCATCATGGGCTGGCTTGAGAACGATATGAAGCTCTACGAGCCAGCGGTAGAGAGCTCTGAGCGGCAATGAGAGGAGTTGCAGCGAATGGAGAAGTATGGGCGGAGCCGGACTGCAATGCATCAAATCCAACTGCCGAAACTGCTCTCGTCTTGGGCTCAAAGGAACCAGTTGATGCGGCATTGCGGATATATCTCAGCACATGCGTGAACAGCATCTTCCTAACAGAGACGTCTCCTGACACAGCTCCACGAATCAATCTGACACTGCTGCTTCGAATCGAAGTCGATGACTCAGCCTTCTCGAAACCGGCCAAATCCAAGACTCGGATACGAGTATCAAGACCTCCCAAGGATTGCTAGTCAGTCAGGTACACGACACAAGACTCTGACGCCACGCACCGACCGGCTGTTTCCCACAAGCATCGCAAGCACAACAGACCAAGGCGCCCGCGACGGCTCGCGCACATCGCAAAGTACACTTTCAGAAGTACCAAGTTCGACCTGAAACAGAAATATCAAGTTGCCCAAAACACGCAAAGACTCAAGAAAACACTTGCCAGATGTCCTATCTGGGAGCACAAATTCCAGAAGGCGTCAAACTTCGATTTCGAAACCCAATCTTCCTTGCCCGGCTCTGTTTCACGTGGCCAGGCAACGACACTTTGGCCCGAGATTTTGCTTCCCTGCAACAGCTGCGTGCCATGAAAGAGGCCACGTACAACCGAACATGGAATGGTTTCCACATCTGTCAAACCCCTACATGCACCGTTTTCGCCTAGAACGCCAACTGACGACCGTGCTGGGCAGTCTGCTCAACAAATCCGACTGCATGCTGTGCGAAAGCCGATCCCGTGAAAGCCACGGATGTCCACACCGGCTTCGTGACGAGACGTACATGGCTCCCTGGCTCCTACCAAGACTTCTCTTCTGCGGTCCCTGGTGAGGATCCGATGTATAGCCACGTTATCTGCAGTTTCGGAGTTGCGGACCTGGGTGGTGGAAAGACGTCAGCGATTGAGAACGGCGTTCGGCACTGTTGTGTTCGGGCGGTCGAAATTGAATGGCAGCTGCGACAAGATCTCAAGCGCTGTGTGTCATCACTGAAACATCAACAGGCAGTCGACATGCAACATTGCTATTGCAACTTCTGAAACTTCTGCACGATGTCTGAGACGCCATACCGAGGACTTGCCTCAGCTCGCAGAGTTGAATCTGTCTGCACGCTTACTGCTGTTCAATAGCCGACTTCACACCAAGAGAGCCGGACTGCTCACATTCAAGACCAATGATGATCAACCACATCTACCATTTTCGGACACCGGCCAGGCACTGACTCGCCCGCACAGGCCACGTCGTCTTCAATCCAAGCAACTTACACGTGCGAACCACGCTTGCAAGACCCTGCCTTAAACCTTCAAATCCAGACAGTCAAGACACAAAACGGCTTTCATACTGGAATCGGCAGCGGACTTCATCTCTTTCTCGTCGCTCGATAGGCATGTCCATGCCAGGCTCTCTCATATGTGCTGATGCTACGACAGATCGCGATGGATTGACGGAATTGCAAGCCGTGATTGGGCACCAAGGCGTCGACGCTAGTGAATGATACCTGCTATAGCCAAGATTTGGATTTTGAGATGGTCTGCGGTATGCATGTCTGCCCGAAGCGATGCGATGGGTTTTGGCGTCCTTTGAGACGGCGGAATTGCAGAAATGGGCTGTCAGACACAGAGATCTGGTTGGTCTCAAGTTTCGAAAGATCGCTTGACTGCATGGCTTGACATTTTCACGCACTGCACCGCTCAGCAACTCTGTGCTAATTGCAGACCTCTAGCTCTCCTCCCTGGATCAGCTCTCAACAAGCCAAGACATTCTGGAAACCGAAGAGAAACCTGGCCGCTCTCTGGACCAACCTAAAAGACTGGAATGGCACTTTCATTACGGAAAAGTCGTGCTCTCAACACCCACGCTATTGCATAAATGCACCGACATGCGACAGCAATTACCTCATGGCTATGCCTTTGAATAGCCGCTTCCACTGCTTCAAAAGGTCTCAGAAGCAGGTTTGAAAATATAAATGATGGTCTTGGCCAAGACGACCGGACTTGAGTCCTGGGCTGTCGCTGCTGGTGCAAGCTTGTTAGTGCGAACTTCTTAGAATGTCTTGCACTGGCTTGATAACGAGTAAGCTATGCCTGTTTATCTTGTTATCATGAGGTGCTTGGGTTGTGCCTGGCTCCTATATTCTGCAGGAACTTCGGATGTCTCGCGGTTGGGGAAGTTCATGAAGAACGATAAGTGCTGAAGAAAACATGGAAGCTCCCCCTCTGAAATGGCGGAGTATGTGAAGTCGTCAAGGCTTTGGTATGTTAGGTTCTTTGAAGATTGAAATGGCTCGGCTAAGATCCACGCCCTGCAAAACCTCCTGGACTTCCGTCCGCAATATAGGTTTCATCACTCATCACTCATAGCATCATTCTGCGCATTTCTCATAAACTGAAACTAACACTCTTGGTCTGCGTAAAACTCATCATCTCCTCCAAACACTCCTCCCTACCGCCGCCACTCTCTTTATACCCACCAAACGGCACCCCAAGAAAATGTCTTCCGACCTGATTCACCCACACAAACCCTGCCTCCACCCTCTTGACCGCCGCCTGCGCGGTAGAGATCTTCTCCGTATATATCGACGCGGTGAGTCCGTACTCAGTGCCGTTCACGATCCGATAGAGCTCCTCTTCATCTTCCCATTTGAAGACGCTCATCACCGGACCAAAGATCTCTTCCTTGGCGATCTTCATTTTCGGCGTGACGTTCGTGAAGATTGTGGGTTGGAGGAAGTATCCTCCTTCCAAGTTTGGAGCTGATGGAGGTTCCACGCCGCCGGTGAGCAGCATTGCGCCTTCGGAGATTCCAGATTGGATGTACTTTTGAACCCGAGCTTGTGCGGTTCTGCTGATGACGGGGCCCATGGTCGTTGACATCTCCGTCGGAGGTCCCGGGATGAAATTTTTGGTTATGTATTCGACCACTTGAGGGAGTACGGTGTCGTGGAGGGAAGCGTGCAGGAAGACGCGGGATGTGCTACCGCAGCTCTGGCCTGCCCAGGTGAAGTTCATCCCTTTTGCGATCCCTTCGACGAGTTTGGGGATGTCTGCGTCTGGATAGGCGATCAAAGGGTTCTTACCCCCGAGTTCGAAGAGGGTGCTCTTCAGCGTTTCCGAGGCGGAGCGAGCGATTGCTTTCGCGGTGGGGATGGACCCTATGAGTGAGATTTTGGCTATCCCTGGATGTGAGGACAGGCGTTGCCCGCATGCCTTTCCACCTGGAAGGATAGAAAGGACACCAGGAGGGAATATGTCGGATAGGAGCTCCGCGAGCCGCAGACAAGAGAGCGGCGCTTGGTCTGGGGGCTTGATAATCACGCAGTTGCCCGCAGCAATCGGCGCGGACAATTTGGCTCCGGCGAACATGACCGGGTGATTGAAAGCGATGATTCTCGCTGCCACGCCCAGAGGTTCGCGGATTGTATAGTGAAACGTTGAATCAGACTGGGGAATCGTCTCTCCTTTCAGCATGGGAATCAGGCCGGCGAAGTAGTCCATCGACGCAGCGGCGACGTTCGCGTCATTGAGCATCTCCGCAATCGGGTTTCCCGTATCCAAAGCATCTAGAAACGCGAGCTCGGTAGCATGATCTCTGCATATTTGAGCCGCTTTACGCAGCATTGCCGCTCGTTGGGGCGGTGGAGTGAGTTTGAAGCTTTGGAAAGCGGCATGGGCGGCTTCCACGGCGGCGTCGACATCTTCTTCTCCGGCCTGTGCGACTTTAGTGATGACTTTGCCTGTGCCAGGGTTGTATGTCTCTTGGTAGTGAGCGGATTGCGGAGCGTGCCAGGTGGAGTTGTAGAAGAGGTCCAGATGTTTCGGGAGCGCTTCTTGAGCTGTTGGAAGTTTCGGAGCCATGTTCCTTCTCGGATAGTTGTTGAGAGAAATCAAGAAGAGGAATACTAGAGGTGGTCTAAGACGTCAAGACGGGGAAAGGCGTTGCTGACGGAGTATTGGATCGTACGAAGGACGGTGATCCAAGGTGGGGCCGTGAGAGGCGGGGCGGGGTGAGGTTGCAGCATCACGGAATCCTGCAGGAGAGAAAACAGCGTTTACCTTGTCCGGACATGAGCATATCACTCCTATTCCACAACTCTCACCTTATATTTTCATGAACATAACTTCGTTCGGAGAAGAGACGAAGAAGTCCATCGGGCGAGGGGCAAAGGAGATTACGACGGAGAAAGGTTCTCCCGTGGCTCCACCTTCGCGCTTCTTTTCACTTCATTTCATGCCACAATGTTCCTGCCTCATCATCAACCTTCTTGTCTGCCTCTGAATTCATCAACACTGTCATCGAAATCATCAATATGCCGCGGATATAGTTTATCGTTCGTCGCGCATTAATTGTACATTGTGGATTTGCCGGGCAGCAACGATTCGGGCAAACGCTGAAGATCACGCAAGAGTCTGCTCAGGCACCAGCTCACATAACCGAAGTTCCGACCGAGTGGTACATCAATCGACACGCACAAATCTTGTGTAAGACTTGAAAGGGACCTCACGAGCTTGAACCCCTAACTTCTCCCGCTTGATCATCTGCAGCTTCTCATGTTCAAGATCAAAACACTGCGACTTTACTTCTGAGGAGCAGAGGGGATACAGCGCCTTCGTCTCCATGTCACAAAAGAGACCCTCATTTACAGAAGCGAAGTCGGAGCCTCGAGATATCGGCGAGTTGCAGAGCTCAATCGCGGACTGGTCCGGGCTGGAATTCACGACCAGCTCTGAAGCGGACTTCGAGCTCCTTTTCCTAAGCGGCTTGTCCTGGATCGGCTGAACATAGGATGCTCTTTTCTCACGCGAGTGACTTTGAGGTGTGGGCCCTCTCGGTGTCGGTTCTTCGATTGGATCTTTGTCATCCTGGCTAAATATCGTGGCGCCGCATCTGTAGTCGAGGGACTCGTTCCGGGCCCAGGCGCCATATGCGAACATGTTGATCTTCATCTGGCGAGTCGTCGTGTGAAGGGTGTTGTTCTCGACTGCTGTTCCGTTGCTTCCAGCTAGCCAGACGCATTTACGCTGCGGCGATTTCTTATTCGTGCCGCCCAAGGACTCTCGGCTATAATCCCAGGCCTGGCCACAATCGGCTCCAACATCACCTGTCCACGTCCAAGGTTCTTCATTTCCTGCGGATGTTCCAGCGGCTATTCGAGAAGTCAGCGCTGCGTCAGACCTCCTGGATAAGCAAAGACCTACTGATCCACGAAACACAAATCTCATCCTCACCGGCTATCACATCGACGTACTGGATCTGAGACTTGTGATTCACGTATTGATGGATAGTGACCGATTTTCTCTGTGACTGTTCCATGACAACGGGATCTGTCGTGCAAGAATCAGTCATGCAGTCCAAGTGTCACTGTAAGGGAAAAAGATCTCACTGACCAACGTCTGAACTGCCTAAAGGAGCATTCGAGCCATCGAAGGCCCAGATCACTCGCACTTTGGCCTGCTGTACATTAAGTCAGCCTTATACGATCGCATCCTTTCAAAGCTACATTCACCCACATGCTCCTCAAGATCAGACGAGCCGCTGGCATGTATCGTTACCAGCGTTGTATTTCGGGGCCTTCCAGCAAGAACCTTTGTGCAGACAAGGACGGAGATCAAAACAGCAAGCGAAACTATGATCAAAGCGATGATACGATTTCTTTGTGTCGCGACTAGGCCAGATCCAATACCTTTCCAAGCCCATTGTGGCCTCCATTTCGACTTCGGTTTGGTCTCTGACTGGCGTCCTGACTGCGCGGAGTTCTCTGAAGTCACCTCCGTTGACACATACGACGGAGGCTTGGAAAGCGTGTCCAACGAAATATCGTGATTGTGGTAGAAAGCTATGAGGGAACTACCTCTCTGAAAACTGGACCAGAGGGACCCGTTCTATATCTGACCGCCGCCCGCTGAAGCAGGTGTGCGGCGTACTTTGCGATCTTGAACTCTGGATTCTCTTTGGTGGCAGGGCGCTTGCAACATCAATCAGCTTGAGAGAGCTGCGCCTAGCTTGTATCAGCCTCCCGCAAAGCTCGGGCGCTTCCAGCACATGCTGTTCGAGAACGCCAAGACTTAGCCGCCCAACGCAGCCATGCGGCGTAGGCTCACAACGCAACGCCGAAAATAAACAACAGCAAATTATCAATGCCTTTATGTGTCTGGATCGTCGTGTTGGTTGTAATTTCGGATGGCTCGTCTTTCTCTGGCAAGCAAAATGCATTTCCATGGATTCATCGCCTTTGCAGCTCTCCTTTTCTCTGGAACATCGCTGGCGATAAACAACTGCACCACATCCGACAAAACAAAAGCTCTCGATGGAAACACACTTTTCAAGAAGATGGATCACTGTATCACAAGATGCTACTGCGCACGAGGTGAAGGATATGCCGAGATGTAAGTCATTTTCCACACGATGCACGCAAAAGCATTCCACTAAATCTGATCACAGGTGTCGCGGGCAATGCAAATTGAATGCAGAACCCAGAGGTAACACTCTTGGCTTTGTGTGTAATTGTGGTTAGTATTCACTCCGTGCTGCAAGGTGGCGGCCTGTTGATGCTGACAAGACTATGTAGCCTGAATGGGCGTGCATGCGAGATGAAGAAGATTAAATACAGGTCCTATCGCTGGAACTTCGACGTCTTTCAATCAGTTGTGCATCTCATTTCTCACTCGAGCGATATCTTATCAAGATGCTCAACCTTCGGCGAGCCAAGAGTAAAAATCCTGATCTCTTGCATGTGATACGAGTCAGTGTTCATGGCATCGATAAGCTTACAAGCTTGATGCTTTTGTGTCTTTTCATCGAATCTGTTCTATCCTTCGCATCGTTACACAAGACGTCATCAGGTCCTAGATTCTTTGCTGTGCCGCGCTGCCAGCGAAGACCAGGCATCAACAGGCAACACCGTTTTGATGCCTAGATCAGACGTGCTTGCAAACACTCTTCTTAAGGCTTGAAATCTCGATTCTGGCTGCAACGAAGCTCCTTCAATCCCTCAGTTGCCTTCAATCGCAAAGATGGCCACCAAGCCAACCAAGTGGATCCCAGCAAGCGACGAGGCCGCCCAGGGAGACAAAAAAATCACCGGCATCTCCTTCGTCGCCGGTGCAATCGTCAACCAACTCGAACCAGGTCCAGTCGATGAAACAACTTCTCTGACAAACCACTGGCTCATATTCCTCGCTACTGGGGACAACGAATTCATCCAAGTCGACGTCATACCAATGCCTCCAGGCATGGACATGACAGTCATGTGCACCGCAAAGCCTCGCATTGTTTTCAGTGACGCCAACAAGAGCACATCTGCCGCTTTCACCGGAGAGCTCACCGTCAAAGGATTCTTGGGTCTGCTCACAGAGCACAATTACGATCGATACAAGTTCACGGAACATGGGACTGGATGCCGGTATTGGGTATATTGCGTGGCTGAATTGCTGCGCAAACAAGATATGATTGGTGAGGCAGACTTTCAGAACATTGAAGACACACTTGAGAAAGTCTGGAAAGCAGGCGAGCCTGTATCACTAGGAAATCAATCTAGTTTGGACAGCGGAAAGGGCACCTTCGTGGAGTGAAGTCTGTCGCGAGCGACCAGATTGTCAGATTTGCAAGATCGAGTCAATCGAAGTGGTATTAATGCAGTCCAGCTGAACAGTCTTCAAACATTCTTCCATGGACTCTCATCTCCCGTCGCCGTTTTTGCGGTCGACGCCCTTGCCAAAGACAGATTGGCTGCTTGATGAACTATTTCTGAGGCTAGAGCTCTGTGGGTCTCCAGTCCGTGCGTCAAATATCCTTTGCAACTCGGTAACTAGAGAGTCTAGGTGTTGCACAGGTGATTGGGTCGAGCTCCTGGCGGACTTGGATATTGGGGAAGTGGGAGATGCTGTTGCTTCCGTGTAGCACGGTCCAGTAGTCGCAGGGTTCTGATGTGATGCATCCGCCTTGAAATAGACAGGCTTGGGTCTCATCCGATGTGTGTCAGGAGCTGCTCGACGCGTTGGGTTCGAAGGCTGCCGCGCGGATTGCTGTTGCGCAGGATCAGAGCCGGGCGGCATCACCCAAGAGTTGGGCAGAGGAGGCGTTGGAGCAGGTATTTCTTCTGGCGGAGGAGGAAACGTTTTGTTGCGCTTGAGCGGAGGAGCTGGACTTCTTGACTTCCGAATTGATCTGCGAGACTTTTCGTATCGGGATCCAAGAGTGAAGCTCATACGCTCTGTGGGCGTTGATGAAGAAGGCGGAAGTGGGAATTGAAAAGTCTCAATTTCATGGGCAGTCGTATCGAGCCTCAGTTTGGGTCGCATATTTGTTGAGTGGGCTGATGGTGTCTGTTGTGTTGATAATGTTCCCTGAGGCGAGGCCTTGGTCTTCTTCTCCGGCTGAGACACTTTGATATTCCCGGCGGCTTGCGCTTCGGAGAGTTGACCGCGTCTCTCTTCCAGTTCGGCTGCGGGTAGATGTTTTGAGACGACTGTGCCCCAATGATTTGGATCTCAACGAGCTTCAATTAAGTGAGAGCAGATACCAGCAAGGCAACAGACTTTGATGGCGACTGCGAACAAGTTCGAAGACGTATTTGGGCCAGTCCGCATCGCAACGGGTCAGCATTTTGAAATATCGCGGTCTTTCGGCAAACAATGTGTTGAAGGAATTTGAGGAGAAAAGCTTATAGCCGGCGCCGCGGAACGCAGTATGCCTAGCGTGAACGAATTACAGCCACTGTTTTGTCCATACTCCGTCTGATCCTTGTACAACGCCATGCTGAGGAGTTGATGCCAATCAAAAGTGGCTGCTTTGAGAATTTAGCGCTGGTACGTAGTTCTCGGACTCCTCGCAAGATCCGTGTTCGTTCGTTTCCATAGCGGCAACTTTGAAACCCTGGCGGCCGTTTGTTGTGAACGGCAGCTCGCAACGCGCACATTCTCGCAAACGGTGAACGTGTTCGCAACGCTATAGCCGACAAGCGTATGCCCTATTAAGGAGCATAGGAGAAGACCAGGCGAGTCATTCTGTTCATCGGCCCTGATATCTAGCCAGCAACTGTCGATTTCGGAAGGAACTTTGGTGAGAGGCGCTCAGCTCGTGGTATTGCTCCTGACAAGATGTCCGTTCGCTGTCCAGAAGGATGAAGTGGTGATTGATGAGATGTTCATGTGGGAAAGGAGTGCAGAAAATGGGGTGAGGGCGGAAAGGCAAAGTAGGAAGAAGGGTGAGATCCTTGCACGTGCAGGAACGCGGGTGGGCCCGGTTTCACCTCCTTGCCAAGCCGAACCTTATACCCACCGCTCACAAACAGCTACCCCAACTTCTTTCATCTCACACTCTTTCAACCTCCATCACAATTATCACTCGGCTTACCGTATGGGCACGCTCGGGATCAAGAATCTTCTTCGCACATACTGAGCCGCTGGTGCCAGCTCTTGGACTCCAGCCTCCTTCCCTACATCTTGGCGTGGACGCCGCAAACGAAATGAAGACGCATGCGATGTCGTTCTGTGCTGACCCTCAATCTTTTTTCACATCGCCGCAACTTCCTCGAGCAGAAGAGACCCGAAGCTCTCTACTGAGCTGGAAATGATTGTTGTCTCTTCGTCCAAGAATATGACCGAGGAAAGCGCAGGAACCCGCTCGAACGGCGCTCTGCTTTGTGCAGTATCATCTACATCTCGCATGTGCTTCAATGCGATCTCGTGCTGTGCTTTAGTAAGCCTCCACAGGCTTGCAAGGCACCACATACCTACATGAATGTAGCGTACACGAGCTTGCCAAGGTTGTAATGCTTGCGTATGCATACTGGCCGCCGCTGAAGTATTAATAGCTTCCTCATCGGAAGGGAAATCTGCTCGAATGCCAATACGAGGCCTAGCGACTGCATGTCAAGCTTTTGTAAGGAAGACCAAGTGGAGGACTGCATTGGATGTGTCCGAGTCTGCCACACAAACGACGAAGCGGAGCCATTGGCATGAGCGTTGACCTCAACTCGGACGTACGCGGTACGGCTCGCCTAAGGATTCCAAGCCTGCTTTGTGCTTGGCGTAGCCTGTTTACTTGCGTGCAAAGACAGATTGCTAGTGGTTCCAAGAACGAGAAGCTGCATGGTACCAATCGACGGCTCCTCAAGCTGCATCAACGGCTTAGCATAATGAACTACGAAGTCTGACAAGCCGCAATACTACGGCAATCGACTGAGTTGGCAGCAATGACAGATCTGAGAGCAGCAGCATGTAAGAAGTAAGTGAAAGGTGAAGTCCGCTCGGGATCAGAGACTTCAGGTTGCTCCTGAGTTGTTAACGTCAAAACTTCCCAGCTTCTGTCGCAACCGCACGACATTGACAGCAAGAATTGAGGCATTCGAGCTGAGATATATCGACACACAGTTCAGCAGTCCGCTACTCTACAAGCGAAGCCCACTTTAGAATAAAAGATAGGGAGTACAGGCTTAATCGTAATCAGCACAAGCGCTGGCGCTGGCACCGCTAATGAATTCTTGGAACATTTCTTTGCCCTTTGCACCAACGCAGAAGTATCTAAATGCGGCGAGCTGTTGAACACAAGCATCCATCACACCAGATGTCTTCCTTTGCCCTCTGCGACAGCACAAGTCAGTAACGTCAAGTTCGCTTTGTGAGGATCAAACCGTCGAACTTACTGAAATCATCATCCAGCTCATACAGGATCGGCACCCCAGTCGGAATCTCCACTTCAGGAATGTCCTCATCACTGATTCCCTCCAGGTCCTTCATCAACGCCCTGAGAGAGTTCCCATGCGCGGCAATCATGACCGTCTTCCCCGTCTTCAACGCTGGTATGATCTCGTCTCTCCAATACGGCAGCATTCTGGCCACAACATCTTTCAAACACTCCGTCTTCGGGACCTCGACCCTCTGAGAAGCATACCTTCCATCTGCATCTTCACTCTTTCTATACTCCTCGCTCGTCTCAGGTGTGGGAACATCATAGCTTCTCCTCCACAAATGAACCTGCTCGTCGCCATTCTTCTGCGCGGCCTCAGCCTTGTTCAAACCCTGGAGGCCGCCGTAGTGTCGCTCGTTCAAGCTCCAGCTGCGCTGGACGGGAATCCAGAGACGACCGCAAGAGTCTAATGCCAGATTCGCGGTGACGATCGCGCGACGCAGGACAGAGGTGTAAAGTAGGTCAGGAAGCCAGCCGATCTCTTTCTTGAGCAGCTCGCCGGCGGTGATGGCCTCCTGGGTGCCTTGCTCGTTGAGTGGAACGTCGACCCAGCCGGTGAAGAGGTTCTTCTCGTTCCATTCAGAGCGGCCATGGCGGAGGATGATGAGCTTGTATTTGCCTCCCATGACGAGCTTGATGCGAAGATCTCGAAATCGGTGAGATTTTCAACGCTGCTTCAATTGTCAGAAAGGTGAAAAGTTCTTTTTACCGCTGAGGCCACCTCATGTGGGAATGGAAGTTGCTGATTGTGGTACATTGATGGTTCCTTGAAGCACTTTGATGGCCGCTCGACAAGCGACATCGCCTTCATCCTTCACCACGCCTTCAAAGCAAGGCACTGTTGTTTGCAATGTTGTCGCCACAACATCGATCAATCATCTGCAGTAGATCTTGTGAAGTCAAAATCAGTATCTCCAATCTCAAATGTGGCTGACTCGAGGAAGAATCAGCTCGTGCAAGACTCCTTCCGTGATGGTCCCAGCAGACGGGTCTGAAGCTTCTCTCACTGGTGTCAAGAGCAACAGGTTGCGAACTTGAGTCGGGGGTTGAATGCTCGAAGCAGATATTCTGCATTCTCTCAGCAAACAGTCTTGGGGTATATGAAAAGCAAAGAAAACGAAAAGAACCTCCCACTGAATCATCTCAGCTCTCAACCCCATCAATTTCTCGGCCGTGACTCAGTCAACCAAAAACATTTCCTCTTCGGCCGTCACTCATTTCCCACACATTCCATATCTTCACTTTCCGACTGGCGGGAGTGGCTGCGAATGGTTCGCCATAATCTCGTCCAACGGAATGAAATTCTCCTCATCGCTGTCGATCGTCCGAATCTGGATTTCCGGTCCAGCGCTCTTGCGGAAGCCACTGCGATCGGCTGAGCGGCCCTGAGCGGAAGGATGAGGCGTTTGAGCGCTTGTGTTGCCCATGACCTTCGGAGCAAATTTGCGTAGCAGGTTGCGAATGGCCGGCATTGAGGCGCAGACGACCGAGGCGTGTAGTTCGACGGTGGACCAGTATCCTACGGCTGTATAGTCCCCTGAGAGGTGGCGTAAGTATCATAGGACTTGAATGAACAGACAGTAGGCACTTACAGGTCAGGTTTTGAGAATTCCCGAATTTGATGAGGACTTGCAGACGGATGATGCTGACGATTGTAACGAAGAAGCCGACACCTGTAAGCTCAAAGTCAAAACTTTTGCCACTTCGAGATTCCTTGTAGTACTCACAAAACATCAGCATGACCCAGAACTTCTTCCGTTTGTTCAACTGCATCTTCCACAAACTAGGCAGTGGCAAACTCAGCGTGAGAACGTCCAAGATCAAGTTGAGAGCAGCAGAGGCCCAGCCCTGTGCATTGATATCGTTGCATCGTCCTTGGTACTCTCCATGCCATCGCTCCCACGCCATAGGAATGGGCCAGCACTGAAAGACCGAAATGAGGACGAAAACGATCCCATAGGCGACGTTGAGACCAATGACGGTATAGCAAGCAATCCGGAAGTTCTTAGCCGGGAAGATGCGGAGGTACGTGAGCAGAAGCGATATCTTCACGGCGGGAAGGGCAGTAAGGTAGAGATCTTCGTCCCAGTAGTAGATCTGCACTGCTTGGTTAGCAAAGCCGCAGACTGATCGATAGCAGCGAGCGGTACACACCTTGAGGATCCAAGTGATGTTGGGAAACGGTATCGTCCAGATGTCTGTTCCTAACCCAGCCCTATTCACTGCGTCCCTGTCAGTCTTGACCCAGAAGAACTTAGTGCATGCCTGACATACGCATAACAGCCGACACAGTTATAGCCACGATCTCGATCAAGGCAAAACCCATGACTGCATCATCCCACCACAAAGTTGTCACAAAGCCAATTCCGCTCGGTTTCTTGTGTATCTTCGACGCAATTCGCAAGACGTAGGCAAGGCATGAGATAGCGAGCCCGGCCATGACGCTTGCCTGCGCTGGACCTCTCTTGTCCCTGAACGGATGGTGGCATAGTGTCGACGTGCTGTTTTTCGTAGCTGTCCCCTAGTCAGATGACGGGCACGGTGGCGGTTCAAAGGCTGCAGCGCGTACTCAGCTGGTTCTTCACAGTGCAACTTGCTAAAACGCAAGCCGTCGTTCGATCGGTGATTGTCTGGCCGTTGCAGCTGCATTCGATGTCGGTGAGGGCGCAGGAAGAGTTGGCGATTTCGTTCAGCAGGCAAGTTCGCTGTATGACGTCCGTCAGTATCATGTCTGGATTGAGGGTGCTTCGATGTACTGCATACTCCACATTCGGGCATAGCATTCAGGATTACCGTCGCTTCAGCCAGCTCGGTCTGGTTGGTCTCAGCAGCAACCGAGGCCGCCAAGGCGACGAAACAGATTACGACCGAGCTCCAAACTACCCTCATGATGAAGACCTCGCATTGCTTCCGAGTGCCTGAATATTGTTTGTGTCGTCTAACGCATTGTGCTGCAGGAGGAAGGTGATCCACAGTAAGGCTAGGTAGGGCTCAGAAGATGCAGAGTCCTCTGACTCCTATTCAATTCTCTGCAGAGATTCTTGTCTTCGATCTAGAGTGCCGAGCTGTCGGAAGCGCCTTCTTAGTGACGAAGAAGCTAGTTTCGCGACCACATGCAAGGTATCGGAGAGACGCCGCAATGCAGCCTAGGAGCAGTAACGAATTTCACATTGTTTCAATTGCCTGCACCTCGATCTTCGGACGAGCTCCCATCATTGCCCATCATTTTCGACGGTGGTCGTGTCGATTGTCAACCAGAGCCGCGCGGTCCCTACAATGAGCAATATCATCAGCCGAGCTAGTAGTAGTAACGGGCGAACGACGAACGTGCATGCTACTATAGCGAGCTAGTCTCAGTGCAACGCGGACGTTCAGTGGTCGGGGTACATAGCCGTCCGTGGGGACGACTCCGATACCAAGGATCAGGGATGATGAGTACCGGGATGCGAAAGTGTTGAAGGCAACTTTAGGATGATTCCTGAGACGACCACCAACCACACCGTCATCAACCGATGGTGCTCTTGCGTTGAAGTAGCAGAGTCTGTTAAGCCATATACTGATCATAATCAGTCTGACAAAGCCATGCTCCGACACAGGAGTCGTTATCAGATGAGTTTGGAGTTGGTGCTCAACACCCTGGGCGCTAGTGTATGGCTTGACCGACATTGCTCCGCCGGCAGCAGTGGCCTTTCCAGGAATCGTCGCCTTCGGACATGCTGATGAAGATTTGTAGGACGTGCCGAGATTCGGGTTAAACCATCAAATCGTTGCCATGTCTTTCATTCGTCTTCGTCATCTCTGCCTGCTTCATCTTGAACTGGTGCTCTAGCCTGCTGTTTGCGGTACAATCCAGCCAGAAACTCGTTGGTGCTCGCTTCCTCGATGCTTTTGTCGTCTCTGACTTTGAGAAATCTCGGAAACCTCATGCTCAGTCCCCTGTCTTCACTGACCAGTCCAATGGCAGCGGTGTACGTCGGGCTGAGTGTGATATCGGCAAAGATCATCTCCCAGACCTCTTGCGGCTCAAACCAAACATCTGGCTCACCACCATACTCCACGTAGCTGGGTCGCGAAATGACGTTCGAGCCTCCCGGATCGTATTTGGCGCGATTGGCTTTGTAGAATGCATCGGTGAAGCCTGATATGCACTTCGTGACTACCTCGAGTGTACCAGTCTCAGGATTTCGACATGCGAGCAAGATTGGACTCCACCAAGCATTTTTGCGACCTTGACCATGCCATCCACCAACTGGAATCAGATCAATCGTGTCGGTCTGCGTGTTGTAGTCCTTCTTCACTTTGAGCCACGAGTCGAGTCGCTTGTCGGGCTCATAGGTAGACAACAGAGCTTTTCTGCGACCGGACTTCTTCTCGACCTCTTCAGAAGCGCCTTGATCAGTTGACTTTGCGCTCGATTTCTTGTTCTTTTTGGATTTTGTGGGTGCAGGTACAGGCTTCTCTTGGCCAATCGCCTCGGGCTCTGGCTCCAACTCTGGGTTGGGTAAGTTATCCAGCACCTTAACCATAATCCCTTCGCATTTGATGTCGGTCGCTTGCTTGAAGAAGTCGCTGACTGTGTCACCATCTTCAGAAGTGGCATCGAGACTGCGCACCCAAGTGAAATGATTCGGTATCTCCACAAAGAGACTCCGTAGCAGGCTCCGGCGCTCGCGGAAAGGCCGATTGAGCAGCTCTTCCCCATTGAGGTACATCAAGTCGAATGCAAACAAGCAAACATCAACCTTGACGCTTTGTATCACAACATCCTTCCTTGCTCGATTTGCCAAGATTTGAAAAGGTTTCAGGTCGCCGGTCTCTCGATCAACAGCGACGACCTCTCCCTCGAGAATGAAGCTTGATACACCTTCTCCGCGAATTTTTGGCACAAGCGCAACTAGATCGGGGTACTTCTCAGTCATGACTTCGAGATGCCGAGAGAAGATTGTGACCTTGCCGCTCTCGTCACAATGCACCTGTGCGCGCTGTCCGTCGTACTTGAACTCGCAGCTGAAGTCTCGGCCTTGTAGTTTGGTGAGCATCTCGCCCAGATCGCGAGTAATACCGCCCAACATTGGACGCAAAGGGATATGCATCGCTAATCCGCAGCGCAATAGGAGTTCATTATCAATTCCGATTTCGAGCAGGGTGGGAACGAGGTCGTTGTAGTTGGGTCTTCGAGCAAAGCTGGCCTTGACCAATTCCTCGCCATGTGCGAGCACTTCGGCCAACTCCTGTTTGCTAAGCTTCTGCAGCGACGATGTCGATCTGATAGCGTAGTCAGTGCCGGGCGGCCTTGACAGCAGGAAAGCTCTGGACAACACTATCAACATTGTCGTCTTGACAGCGCCAATGCGAAGGTGCTGCACCAAGGTCCTCACGATGTACCTACTTTCCTCAGCCCCTCTTGCATCTTGAACAAGACGCTCGACGATGCGCTGCTTCACCTCTTGACATCCTGGACCTTTGGCGTCTGCGATCTTGTGCAGACTCTCGTAGACCCCTTTGATGGTGAGCGGCTTTGGCTTCCGCAGTGTTAAGCTCTGACGTTTCTTGGCTTCGAATGCCACGTCTCCAGCATCGCCATGTTTGTTATAAAGATTCTTGAGCGAAGAATTGTCAAGCCCGCATACCTTCTTCAAGGCCTTCGAGATTGCAGACCCGCCAAGTCCAAGCTCGATGTCAATGTAGGGAGGCGATATCGAATTGGTCGCAAGCCAGACTGCTGGAAGCAAAGATTGAGGATCGCCTTCAATCAATGTCCGGATGAGATTGACCAAGGTGTCCACGATTTTGATGCGAGACTGGGTGCTATTGACCAGCACGAAACAATGGGTCAGCATGGCATACGTGGCCATGCCACCCTCGGGATCCCATTGTCTCTTCAACTCCGCAATATACTTTTGTGGATCGAACGTGAGCGCGGACTGGTCGAAAGGAATGTCATGGGATACGGTATCTTCTTCAGCTGTGGCAGATTGGAGGGATAAGGTGCCCTTCTTTCCCATGGAAGCAAACGGATTGGTGACATGCGAGGGCGGCTTCGCATCGTCTGTATCCAACGGAGCGGATGTACCGTCATGTGTAGCCTGTCTCGCGTCTTGTGGATCGTCCAAGCGCTCAGAATGTCCCTCGTTGTGTGTGATGCTCCCATTTGCTTCTTGCTGACGTCTATCCTCCTCCTCCCATTCTGCTTGCAGCTTGCGCGCAAGTTGTTCGTCCGTCAACTCCTCCTCGACGCCATCGACAGCTCCACCAATGTTCGTCGCATTGCCCTTTGCCTGCTCTTCATTGCTTGCGTTGTGCCCATTGGGCTTGGATGCGTTCTCAGCCCGCTGCTTCCCAAAGAAGAAGTCCAGGCCACGAGCAGGGAGAGGCGATGGTTGGGGGTCGTTCTTCTTGCGCCGCTTGTTGGGCGTGCTCATCGTGTGATATCAGCGGCATGTTGCGATTGATGTATTCGTGGGTTGGCAGCAGACGCGAGACGACGCGCCGGAGCTGGCGTGGTGAGGTCATTGGCACAAAGCTGCCTCAGGCACATTTTCGGCTGTTCAAGATCAGATCCCGGTGGAGCGTGCACGACAAGGCGAATGCGAGTTCCATAGGGATGCAACAAGGGATCGCAGTCATTCACTTACTCTCTCCTCATAGCGCCACCAGACTCCCATACGCTCATCAGACTGCTACTCCTCGGCTCATCGCCCAATCACATTCGCCCTGTCGCTGGCTCCTGCCTACTTAATTGTGCCACCAGGCCTACCGACGCCACGCGTGTGCCCCTACCACTGCCATTCACGTCGAGTCAGGAGCAAAAGCTATGAACAGTCTACAGCGATTTCGAGATATCGATAATCCCCTTGCTGAGTCACCACAGGGGCACATTTGTAATCCGCATTAGGAAAACAGGTGATCATCAGAACGACACGCCATGCGAGTTCTAACTTTTGCATGACCGAGTCTATCCAACTTCATAGTCCTGCACCGCACACTGCCCATGCGGTGCCGCAGTCGAGCAGAAGTACGAGAGTTTGGAAAGCTACGAAGACGCTAATTGCAATTCATCAATAGCGCTCATACCCATGTTCCCCACAGCTGCTATGGCTTCTCGTCTTTACACGAGCGCTCCCGCTTCCCACACACTTCGTACTCATACGGATCCCACACCTCCTCCACATGCAGCACGGCTGCACAGCGGCGCGAAGGAATGTCCGCAAGCCACTGCGGCTCGGAGGCTTCTTCATCAGATTCCTCCTTAATAAGCAGTGTCCTGGCTCCAACACCTTTCACTCATCACTCGCCATGCACGCAATGCCGCCAACTGAAGGTGGGGACAGCTTGAACTAGGCCGATCTTCTACAATCGGAAGGAGCAAATCCAGACTGACGATTCTAATCAGGTCGAATGCATTTGGGTGGTTGAAAATCATCCTTGTTCCCGGTGCGCATCACTTTTCTTGCCGTGTAGTCGAGGCGAAGCGTCTGTCCTGCTTTCCGATAGCTGCACAAGCGACGGTTTCTGGCACGATGCCATCAAAGACCGGGTCGCCTTCTTGCAGAACCAATTCAGTGCATCTCCCACCAATGGCCGTACCCTTGCGATCCCCTACAATGATCTCATCGACAACGGCCAACTCACGTTGGAAGCGGCTGAGAAGCACTTCCACTTCTACAAGCATTACCTGAGTCCATGGATACACGATCAGCTGGACCCGTGTACTACACTTGCAGAAATCCGGGCAAGGTCATCTTTACTCGTCGCTACAATTTGTACAGTAGCCTCACATCGCTCGGGCTATAGGACATACAACTCTTGCTTCCGCATATTGGAGAAGGAGGTCTCCCAGAGACTCTTCGCGACACGTCATGAGCTCGAAGATATCAGAGCGCTGTGCATTGGCGCCTTTTGGCTGAGGGAGATAGGGGGCATTCTTGCGACTCTAGGTATGTGTGTCTTGCGAATATTTCTTCACATCAAATCTGACGGGTCGTTGGCCTCCAGCCCACCGAGCAGCACAACACTTGAAACTCCATCGACATGTGTCGAATGCTGCGCTCACGAGCGAATCGTCCTGCGAAATGGCCAGAGTATTCTTCTTGGTCCACATTGCCGATCACCATGGAAACCTCCCACCACAGCGAATGTTCGCGCCGCAGGAATGGCGGGCCTTGTGGAACACTCACAAATCCCTCGATTCGCGCTTCTTCATCGGAAAGGACGCTGAAATGCTTGCCGAGGTGGAGCTGTGGTCTCTCAGCCGAAGAGTGTTTGGGATCTTCGGTATGACACTGGATCGCGAGCTGATCAAGAAGAAGTCAGACGTCATTCAAAGGTTCAGTGACCTACTGGACGGCAGCAACCAGAAGTGGTTGAAGATACATCAGCAATACGGCGTGCAGGACCGAGACCGAGGGGTGTACAGGTTATACTTCCACATCTGCAAGATGTATCTCTTCAGCCATGCATTCCGAGGACTACGTCGCCCGAATCCTTCAGCCAAGTCGTCTGCGGAAAACGACATTCTATTTGGGTATCAGCAACAGGGCGTTCAGCATGCGCACGAATGTATACGCATCCTTCTGGATTGCAACATCTTCCAAGGCCGAATTGGCGATCTGCCAGCCTTCTTGGAACCTTCCATCGCTTTGTCCACCGCTTGCATTCTAGGCCAGTACTTCCACTCATCGAACACATCCGGTCTTTCAGAAACCTTAAAGGATTTGATTCGCTTATGTGAGGTGGTACTCACGTCATCTCGCAATCAACACTCGACGCTTTTCTCGACGTGTCAATATATACAATCGGGTATAGTCGAATGTCATCGAGCGAAAACTGGTGTTCCGAAGGCGGAGTTGGCGAGTATTCCCCTCTCGGCGGACAATTTTGAGGCCGAATTGACATTGCAGGCTTCGAATTTCCTTGGCGTGATGCAACTCATTCCTGCTGAAGACGACTTTTGAGACGAGCGCTCGCTCCATTATTTAGCAGCTGGCTGGCAGGTGACCCTCATTCTCAATCGAGGCTTCAAGAGGGCCCACGGCATGTCACTGAAAACCTGCAGAAGGCTTGGCCACGGCGGGTCAGGCCATTGTGTAGAACCCATCTTGCATATATCTTGGAAAACTACAACTTGAATACTCTGGCTTCCGCGGCTCGAAGTGGACTGGTTCACTGGCACAATGTGCCGTCCAGCATGCGCACTTGCATCTCGCTCAAAGAATCTCGATGGAGGCTCCACAGTCAACTCACTTACCTCGAACACTCAAACGCATACAGAAAAGAATCTCAGACGGTGAAAGACCAATTCGCATGAGAGTATTGGGCTACTGTCGCACAGAGACCTATTAATGTGCTGTCGATCTATGCAACGGCCGCTCATATTGACTGGTTCACAGCAGCTGTCCAGACGTCCGCGATTCCACCTTTGGAAAGTCTTGCGATCATTCTCGACCCTTTCCTCATTGAGTACAGGTGAACAATACTAGCCCTACAAGGCAAGTGCGCTGGTTCAGCTGGAACAACGCTTCATGATGAACTAAGAACTTCTCGCAGCTGGATGCAGGGAACATCGAGAGCTGCATCCGCAGTGATGCGATGGGAAAAGCAGGGCTCAACGCACCATTTTGAACTGATTGTGGACATCTATCGTTTGTACGATGAGTACAGCTGCAGAATTGTCTCGCAGAGGTGCTGCACACCTGCAAAAACATCAAAAACTCCATCGACCTGAGCCCCAAGTCTCGAATTGCAATGCAACAAACCCAAAGCAGCACCGGCAGGAAGCCCTCTTCCGAGACCGTTCCCCTCGGAAGCAATGGATCCTTCGCAGATCATACGTACAGAGCTCACCTATTTCGACAGCCACGCGACACTCTTAGCACAGCACTAGCGGGCGATCGGCGCCACGAGGCGCGCTATCAGGTGGGTAATCTTTCCGAGATAAGAAGGTCCAGAAAATTGTTCACAGCTTGCCAAGCCGTGGTCACATCGCGTCGACGTCAATTGCAGGGTTCGAATACCGGTAACCGGGAAGACTGGCCGAATGGAAACTCGTGACATCTACATGGAGCTGTTCAGCCTCAGCCTGCTCTGGCCGCCGCGCTTCCGAGAAGAAGATGGACCTGAACAAGTCAAATTCCTCGATTTTGCAAAGAAAGAAACGAGCTTCTTGCAATACGATCCGCACGTTGACATTGTTGCAGCAGGCAGGCATCACAACGACAACCTCGACATGTGGTCATCCTGAACTCGGCGTCTCCACTTGAGAGGAGTTGAGCATCTCTTAACGAAGGGTTCCATCAGCGTGGCAACACGTGCTTCTCACGTTGAACCTAAGCATGAACCTACTCATCCATTCCGCTGCCCTTTTGACTTCAGGATCCGGGAAGGCTCCAGAGGGCTGAAGTCTTAGCCTCCTTATGTGCTGCAGCCCCTCCATCATGCTGCACTGCCGTCGGTCCATTCGTACTTGCTGCGATTGGCCTGAAGGACTGTCAGCCGCAACAAACGGCCGCGGGTCGGGGCAGAAGGTGCAGAGAAGTGTTGGTCGATGATCATCAAGCCATTCACGCATCGCAGAGGACAGAGCTGACTTCATTCTTCTTTGCTACCTTCCGCGGTGGACATAGTGTCAGCTCGGGCTATGCTCAACTCTCGGCCTGCCCTACCATCATGGTCTCGGGATACGATGCATCGCTGCCGGTGCACGAAGAAGAGCTGAACCTCTTCGGCCCTCAGAAGCTATGGAGCGAGCAAACGTGCTCGTGGACCGCTCCTTCTTCGGAAATCCGACCAGACAAAGAGTTTACACTATGACTGCTGCGGCCTGGATGCGAACGCAAAATTGACGTCTGTTCATTAACTGCACTGCATGTCTGTGGAGATAATGAGTTCAGCTACAGTGCTGAGACGATGTAACATCGCCTTGAGCACCCTTCAGAGACGACATGGCTCCGAGGAGCGTGTTTTGTTCGAAAGAGATGCCGACGGGCTGAGAATATAAGTATGGCCTCCTCGATGGCCTCTGATGTGTTCTGGCAGCACAGCAATCTTATCAGTCCTGTTCAATATGTATCGTCAACTTGCCCTACTCGCCGCTGCTGCGGGCGTTGCACACGCTTGGCTTCCGCAGGATGATTCTCACTACCTTGAGGCCTTCAACCAGACCGCCCGTTTCGAGAAACTGGGAAAGCGCTTTGAGCCTTCTCTGCCCTCTGGTGTGACCAAGATCCGTGGTGTCAACTTTGGGCCATGGCTGATCTGCGAGCCATTCTTCATGATGGACACATGGTATGGCATTACATTAGTAATCTAATGCTCTAATCACTAAGTTTCTTTCAGGGCAAACATGGGATGCGGCAGCTCGAAGTCGGAGTTTGACTGTATGAACGACCACTACAGTGGCAGCAACCGAGATGCTGGTAATCAGGTTTTCGCCAACCACTGGAAGAACTGGATCAACGCCGACACGGTCCAATCGGCCCACGATGTTGGCTTGAACACGATCCGTATTCCAATTGGTTACTGGTCTTACAAGGACATTGTCTACACGGACAGCGAGCCATTTGCTGACCCTGGACCTATGCTTGAAGCTCTTGATGTGGTTGTGCAGAAAGCTGCTGACCTTGGCATGTACGTGATTATGGTAAGTGCACGAAACGAATGAAGGCAATCCCCAACGCACAGCCACTGACTAATGACTCGACAGGACTTCCACGGAGCCCCTGGCGGACAACAACAAGACGTCTTTACCGGTCAGAACCCCGACCCTGCCGGTTTCTTCCACGACTACAACTACGAGCGCGCTTACAAGTGGCTCACATGGATGACAAACCGAATCCACAACAACCCCGCCTACTCTTCAGTCGGCATGATTGAGGTCTTGAACGAGCCAGTCTCCAACCACGACGGTAGCCGCTACCCAGCCCCTGGCGAGGAGCCCAGCCTTCACGACACCTACTATCCAAACGCCCTCCAGGCTGTCCGTGATGCGGAGAAGAACATCCCCGACAGCCAGAAGCTCACCGTCCAGTTCATGTCCAGCAAGTGGGGCTCCGGCAACCCACAATCTAGCTCAGAGGTCCAGAACGACGCCATGACAGCGTTTGACGACCACAACTACATCGGCTTCGCTTTGCCAGATGGCAGCAAGTACGACTTGATGCACTCGGCCTGCTCCGACTCCAGAGTCGTCAACGGCGAAGATTTCGAGATTACCGGCGAGTGGAGCATGACCTCTCCCATCGACAAGAACGACGGCCAATGGTACACTCAGTGGTTCACCGCCCAGCAGCAGCTGTATGAGAAGCCGGGTATGGACGGATGGGTCTTCTGGATGTGGAAGACAGAGCTGAACGACCCACGATGGACTTACTCCTACGCCACTTACCTGAACTACATCCCTACGACTGCGGATGGTCTGGAAAACAACGTCTACCAGGACGTCTGCTCTGGCTACCGTTAAAGGCGAGTAGTGGAGAAGGAATGCTTTTGAATATCGGCGGATAGACCATGGGAATCACGGAAAAGGCGTTCTTTCTTTGACGCCTTCAATGTAGTTACGAAAATTCAGAACTTTTATCGTCAACCCAAAGATTTTCAAGTCTTTCAATCTTTTCCTCCCTGTTGCACTGACATTGAGAAAGCGACCATCGGAGTGCCTGAGGTTGAATAGTATTCGCCCACGCTAGTCCACATCAAGGTGATTAGTCATCAAAGTGAAGGAAAGTGATACCAAGGTTCTCTCTCACCTAACCTAACTTTCTTTCAACGACACCGCCTCAACTCACATCATGGCGCCCAAGAAAGAAGACAAAAAGAAGCGAAGAGACAAGAGAAAATCAAGAACCGAAAGTACTCACACCTCCCAAACGCAAGGCTGAATCTGCCGCTAATATCCGCAGTCTCATCTCCATCTTCATCTGAGAGCGAAAGCGAACCGCAGAGAAAGCAGCCTCCTCCAGCCCAGGATGATGCCGAAGAGTCCGAGCTTGATGATGCGAGACCGAATGAGAGTGTTTCCGTACCACAGCAGCGGAAAGTCGATCCGGAGAAGGCTTTTGAAGAATTCTACTTGAGGCAGGCTACCAAGGAATTTGCCAATGACCTGGACAAATTGCGATCCGCTGGCGATTTCAATGAGAAGAGTATCTCGATGCTGGTGAGGGCTCTGAAGCAAGGGACGGGATGCTTCAGTGCGGAGGAGAGGCAGCGTGTGGGAGGTTCCGGATCATAAGGAAAGCATGGGGTGTAAGTGAAAATGATGATAATTTCACGACTTCTGACGACTGCTTCCTTATTCGCACATGACACTACTCAAGGCCTGTGCCATTCCATCTCTCACATGCTGCTTGTCAGTAATGGGACAGACCCACATCTTGTTGACATTGTCTTTGAGTGCGACGACCGCGACGCTTCACTTGCTCTTGCCTTGCTCCTCTGCTCTTTCCATGTGCGGGCGAGTTTCAAAGACTTTTGTATCACATGTCGAAAGTGGTGGTCGCGACCCACTTCTGTGTGCAGCGGCGTTTAAAGCTGCCAGGCCTCTTTCAACTAAACCAAAACCAAACTCCTTCAACCTCCAAACAACAACAACACAATCTTTACTTGATCGACGTTGGAGGCAGCACATCTTCTCAGAAAAACCTTCAAGTCAACCACCATCAGCTTTGAACTCACACCAGCATGGCCTCTCCACCCTCAACCTCTGCCAGCGGCAGCACGACCGGCTTCCTCGACCTGCCTCCTGAAATCCGCAACAGGATATATGACATGGTTCTTGTGCACGACGATGCCATACGCATTGAATGGGTACCCGAACACTTCAAATCTCAATATCCAAAAAACCACCGGATGGGCAATGTCTGGACAGGGCCGTATCCGTTCGATCGTACGAAGAGTCAGTCCAACCAATCCATTGATCTGCTTCGAACCTGCAAGCTCGTCCACGTTGAAGCGACACCCATCCTCTATGGGGCCAACCGGTTCAAGTTCGCGGACGACTACTACTTCACAGCATTCATTGGTGTCATCGGTAAATCAGCACGCCACATTCGCTACATCTCATTTGACCGCTTCTTCAAGAAATCTACGACGATCTCTGCTCTCAGTCGGGTCAAGGTTTGTGAAGCGCTAGTCAAGCTTCAGTTGCCTTTACCATCTATGAGAGGGTGGTATTCTGGGTACGATTCGCCGACAAAATACGCCGAACTACTCAAAGGGTCGCTGAAAGCCTTGAAAAAGTCAAAGGCCCGTCAAGGGAAGGAGTTCTCATTGGACAGCATTGTCGAGATTGTGGGCATTTCTACCGAGAAAACAGCTGCTGAAGCCTTCTCGAAGCAGCTCAAGGAAGATCTTAAAAGATTCTTAGGATGAGGCACGGATCTTTCAGGAGGCTGAGCCCCCAGCGGCGATACTCAAGCTGGGCACCACGCCGGACCACTGCGACATATGAGGGAAAGAATCAAGCTGGAGCTGTGACTTGGCGTCTGCAGCGAGACCAATGTGTGAGTAAGCAAACGAGCGAGCAGCAGTACGAGTGAAGATGTTTTTGGGATTTCTTCTTTACTTATGGTCTAATTTTGATTCACTCAGTTGCCATGAGCCAGGCTCCGTTCGAGCCTCGAGCAGTTATTTCGGTCGATAGCGAGTATGATATCAATCAATACTCGAGTAGTATCAAAAGCAGACGGGTTTCAAAACTTGTTCACCTCGAAACAGAAGCCTCGAAGCGGATTGCCTGACAATCTCTGCGAGACTGTTTGTCGCACTCTCTGGTAGATCTACTGACTTTGAAGTTTGGCAGAAGAAGAGATGAACTCAAAGACCTACAACTGTCTGTTATACTGACAGGCAATTGCAAAGTGCTTCAACATTTTGCCTCGATCGGAATCCACTGCAAAAATAAGAAACTGACACAGGAGACTTCAAATGCCAAATTTCGATTTCAATGTGTTTTTGCGTATTTTTGCTTTTCTTTGCCTGCTCCCTTTCCTAGAACAAAAGCCGAAATCTCAAAGTAGAAACCAGAGTCCATCACCCAATCCCCGCCCCTTGCCATATCCGAAGCCCTTTGAGTCTCGCAGTTTGTTCCTCAAATTGTTTAATACTATTACTCTTAGATTGTTAAATATATTTATAATTTTCCAGCCTCGCAATCGGGCCACGAACGCCACATCAAAAGAAGATGAAGTCAATCGAGGGAGATTGCAGCTTCACGACTCGAACCATCTGTCTTGCCCTGTTCCAGCCTACGGTTGACTTCGCGGTCGAAGAGTTTGTAGAGTCTGCCCAGATCAGAGCCACCCAGAGCAGCTACATCAGCGGCATTGAGCTCCTGTAAAGCCCTTTGCTTGGAGAAGCGACCCGTGGGAGATGTGGAAGTACCCTCGGTCTTGATGGCGACGATCTCCTCGCCTGACAATCCGCTACCACTGTCGCGGCGAGACGATGATCTTCGACGCTCGTCTCGGAGCCGTCGTTGCCGCAGCTTCTTGATGACATCGTCAACGTCGATGAGGTACAGAAGTCTGTTCTGAGGAGGCTGTCTCCGACCGACGAGTTTGCAAATCTCGCGGATTGCGAGTTGGAGCCCTTCCTTGCCTGGCGAGGCCTGAGCGAGCTGTTTATATTTCATCAAACCTGGGTTCGATAGATCCCTTGGATTGATTGGGGTCAGGCGCTGGGACTCTAGGGGCCACAGATCTTGGGGAATGGCCTCTTCCCATGGTGTCTGCCAGAGTTTCTGGATCTCTTTAAGCAATTGCGTGCGCTCGGATCTTGTTGGGCCGGTTGTGTCGAGGCCATCATAGCGGCGCATGTGGAATTTGGGTTCTGGATCCTTCCTTGCAGTGCGTGTCCTCTTGACCGAGGACAGTGTGCGGTCTGGAGAAGGTCGCTTCCTGGAGTGAGGCGTGACTGGCTCGATCGGTTCGTTGCGAATGTTGTCGTCGTCAACATCCATCAGATGCTCGTTGCCAGAAGATGCGCTTCCGCCGCCGACTTGATTCACTTCGTCATCGGAGAGCTCCATGTCCTGCTCGATGGCCGCAGAAGCTGAGGTCTCGAGGTTTTGAGTTTCGAGTCCTTCATATTCGCCGTGGAAGTCGGGGTCTAGCTGGCTCAACTTCTCGTTCTTCTTGAGTGCCAACGCCAAAGCTCTTCTTTCGTCCGCATCTGCAGCGTCATATGCATCGACTGTTGGGCCATAGAAAGGGGTCGGTTGGTGTCTCTTGGGCCGATTTGCGGGCGTTATGCCCTGTGCAATTCCTGTTATCGCGTTGTAGCGGTCGCTGCTGATTGTTGGAAAAGACCGAATACGTTGAGCCGCTCCAGCAGAGTTCGAAGCAATGGGCGAGTCTTCGCTCTCATAAACAATATCTTCTCCAACCGAGCCAGAACGTCCGGACGCCTTGACAGCAGACGGGTCCGGTGTATCACCACTGACAAATAAGCTCCCCATCTCGCTCACTGGTGTTGAGGCTCTGGAGTGTTGAGGCTCAGATTCTTGCATCAGAGCTTCATCGAGGGTTGGCTGGTTATTCCTGCTGTCCACAGGTGCCCTTTCAGGCCTGGGCTCTTCAGGAACATAGCCTGGGAATGGCGGTACAGCTACAGCCTTGCCCTGGTAGCCATGGCCCGATAGACGACCACGAGACAGAGGTACCGGCGGTGGCGGTTGTCCTTTGTTCTGCACAGCTTCACTCGCATCATTGCGAAGTCGGCGCTGCTCAGCATTCGCGGGCGCTGATGCGACGGCAGGTGCCTTCTGAAAACTTTGAGAGCCTGGCGGTATTTCGCCTTGCTCGCGACTAGGCATGCCCACACGCACGGAGCCGTGCGAAGGCGCATTCTTATGATTTATAAAGATATTGCTACTACTAGATTTATAATGACCCGGCAAATCACGCCCTTGAAGCATGGCGCTGGCCGTGTATCTAACCATTTAGTGAGTTCGACGATGTCGGAAATTGAGGTGGGCAGAAGGCATATACCGTGGACGGTTCGTGTCTACGATAGTTGAAGTACGGATTTTAAAAAGTAGGCGACTCGAATCGTAAAGGAGGCGAAGGGTGAGGAGAGGAAGAAGGAGGGAAGCGGACGTTTCGAGCGTTTATATATTCGCGCGACCGTCAAGCCCTACTAAATTACCTTTTATACTGTAGGAAAGAAACACCAATAAGCAGTCGAAAACCCCCTCCATCGGCCAGGGTAATCCTCGGGGACACCAAAATTGACTAGCAGTATATTTCGACTCGCCTAAATCTGCTAGGAGCGGTAAGCGTAAGTGTAAAAAACCTGTTTTGGCTGCAGTAGACATTATAGCTTTACGCGACATAGGAAGCGTCTTGCAGTGCGATTGGACGAAACTCTAATGGTTCCATAGGACTCCTACTACGACACCATTTTGCAATGTCGACGGCCGTCGATTCTCTCCAAAGTTCCAATTCGATGCGAAAGGAGCGGTGTGGAAAGCTTAATTAAACGCCGTTATGACTCATCTTCAGGACCCCAACACTGTAGCGCTCATTCACTTCGGTTTGCACGAGCAAGACACCCCGTTTTTAGCGCCGGTTTCATGTGATTGACCGGTACTAGGATGACCAGCTCGACTTCGTTCGTTGCACCTGCCTGTTCAACCCATTCCGGCATTGATCCAGCTTGCAACGCTTATGCCGAAGCTGTGAGCAGAGACTACGGCTACAAGTCTGCCCACGACGATAATATCGCCGCATGAGCTCTCCTCGTGGAACGTGAGACTCGGTCGGCCATCACTGAGCTGTTCAAGATGCCGCTCCTATACAGTGACGCGTTGTCTCCTCCCGAACGGCTACCAGTACCATCGCTCGAGCGCACGGCCATAATCTCAACAGTTGCAAAATTCTACCGTTTCCTCACTCGTCTTCCCCATATCTCACCCTCCTGGCTTCACTTTCCGCCCGAGTCTGGATGGAGCGGCATCGACGAGGAAACCCTCCGCCAGCGAGGTCGATCGGACAAGGCAATTCAGCTACTCAAACATTTGCCATACTTTCAAAAGCCCGCAGAGTCTCCAGATCTACCGCTCACACATCGTGCCGTCCGGCTGAGTCCGGACTACATGAGCATAGCTTATCACTCTGGTCAAGTTTGGCAACAAATGTGGGACGAAAAATGCCCCACCCCAAGCAATGTGATATGGCTCACCGAAATGGATCACTGGGACGGCGCAGCCCTATTACTAGACGTTGAAGCAAGTATGTACATATCAATTGACCTCAGAAATACATCGTTCGCTTACACGAGCTATTCAGGTTCCATCACAGAGCTTTCATTTCAATCGAGTGGACCACAACTGTTTCCACGTGAGAATCTATCTCCAGATGAGCGATGGATGGCTTCCCCAACGTGGTCTATTAGCCTGTACTTCACGCAGGCAAGAAGATACTACGAGCGTCTGGTATGGATACCAAGGCCGCCAAAGTGGGGTGATGACTGGTCTATTACAGTCCGAACAGGTAGACAGGTCATGGACGCTCTGATGGAGTCGGACGAGGACTTCGACATTTCTCGATTGGATGAAGACTTCAGCGATTCGGTCTCGACGCAGGAGGACGAGCAGCAAGAAGCTGGTGATGATGACGAGCAATTATCTCAAAATGAAGTGGACGAACTCATGGAGGATGCCGGGCCAGATGGAACGTATTCCACACTTGAAAACGCTGGAAGGGTCATGTCAAGACCCGTAAATCGAAGTCCCATTAGTCCGGAGCCAGGTCCAAGGACGGCCCGCGAGGAGCAGTCATGGTCAGAATTGATCGCGATATACGTCAACAACAAATGGCCCCGTGAGGACTTCGACAAAGAGGGCTGTATAAGCGAGCTCATGGAATGGAGGGAAATTGAGAACGCTCGGGCTAGAAGCGCATTGTACGGTAGATAACGTTAAGTAAACTCTGGTCACGAATCAGATTCCAAGAGGGTTGAACCACTCGTGCCGGGCGGTATGGGCAGAGTTGTCCTGGCTTTACTTGTTCGGCCTCACGACTTGAGGCTTTGAGTCGTCACATTCGCACGACTGAGTGACTTGGTTCGCTGCCGGATATTCCTAGCGGTAACGTATGTAGTCGTACCAATAGTACGCTATAAAAAACATGACTTTGAATCGTTTGATCTTTTCCCAAGATCTGTACACCGAAATGTCGATTTCTAAATATCGGTCTCACCCACGCCATGTCAGCTTCGCCTGGACATCGGCCAACTTGAGCTCCTCGATCATGTGTCTTTCGTTGTGCGCTTCAGCCGTTCGTGCTTTTCTTACTCCTGCCCGGCGCCACAGTTCAGCATTACGCCTCATTCTGGCCACCTTACGCTGATAGCTCTTCGCTGCTCTGTGTAGTCTCGAGGCTTTCTTCCGGCATGCTTGAGCAGTGGTCAATTCGTTGTCGGCAAAGCGTTTGTATTCTTGAACTCGGACTTGGGAGGCTCGCAGCTGCTGCCATTGCTTGATCATCCAATCGGTATGCTCGAGAGTTCCAACACGAGGGGCTTCGGCATGGTGCGGTTGGGCATTGCTCTCAAAAGAAGACTCATGACCCTCATCGTTGCGAATGCCTCCTCTTCCTTCTTCTTCCTCTTCTTCTTCTTCGTCACTCATAGGCAGGTCGTTGACTGACTCTGGCTGCTCTGGACTTTGGATGCTCTGCCGGCTTGAATGTGAACCCGATTCGCTGTCGAGTTCCCATGGGCTGTCCATGATGAACCTTGGGGGGCCCACCCTGAAAGGAACATGTTTCAAGGCTTGTGTGGGTGCCGGTGCTGGGTCCCCCGAATCCGCATCGGCTTCTGTTCCGTGCTGCATCTCTTCACAAGGTGTCTTGGCCAGTCGAGCAAGGAAACTTGACGGGATCTTGAAGCTTACGATTTTTGATGCATCTCGACCCAGGAGCACGTCGGAAATGTCCAGAACGGTGATAAATTCTTTCTCCGGGTAAATTCCTTCCTTCACTCGTCGTCTGACTGTGCGCTTCAATCTCTCGGAAACGCATGGCAGTCCCGATTGAGCAAGGTCCAGCAGGGCCTTCAAGTAGTTAGTTCCCCAGTCCTCAGGCCGCAAAGGTTGATTCTCAGGAAGACCGCACCGATCGGCCTCCAGATACGCGAGAGAGGTGGGATACAGGGGATACCCTGGCCGTTGCGTAAAGTCCTGATCCCAGATTGTCTTCAGACGGTTGATTCTGATCAGACGACTACGCTGCTGAGAAGTTGTGGATTGGTCGAATTTCAACTTGAACGCTCGAAATCTGACGAAGACTCTATGGCTTGATGCTTCTGGTGTTGCCGATGGCATCGTAGACGCCGGAGGGGTTTGCCGACAAGGACCTTGTTGAGGCTCATAGTCGCTGTCGTCGTCGTTACGATCAAGGTCGAAGTAGCTCGTTCTCTGAACTTCAGAGGGAGGCGGTGGGCTACGTTCGACCTCTGCTCCTGCTTGGTCATCCACGTCAGAGAACTTGGAGCCAGCCCCTGGCTCCGATGCTGGATCCACCTCCATAAGATCGCGACTGTCGAGATTCGCTTCCCTCCTCATGTTGGCTACAGGCGCTTTATATGGCGTAGCTGGAGCTTCTGCAGGACACATTACGCAGGAACATCCCTCTTCTCGTTGCAGCATTTCGATGTCCATCAGTCCGGCTGGTTCAGTCATAATCTCTTCGTGATTGGCGCAATAGAATTCTTGAAAGAAAGAGGGGCATCAAGCACAGTACTGCTGGTCTTCTGCGGGCGGTAAAAAACCTGGTGGGAAGATCTTTTATGTGAGCCACTTCGGCCGTGCGTCCGATCAACGCTCAAACGGAAGATGATGAGAGCAGCCATTGTCCTGTTGACTGGGTGGTTCTGTCCTTGCAGTTGCGGCTAGAGGCAGAGAAATGATGCACTATAGCTGCATATGCCGGGATGGAATATAGGGCTCAGGCCATAAGCCCATGCAAGTCGACCAGTAATAAGGTCGTAAAGATGGGCTTTGCTGCGGGTTTCCGTAGCCTCTGCTCGCATGCCTCTCAGCGGACAGTCACCTTGCGTCCGTGAATTCCACTGTGTCCTATCAAACACAGGCAGTCATTTGGGTGAGGAAATGTAGAACGAGCCGGAGGACGTGCAGAGGACTGGATGTTGAGAGATCTCGAGCGGGCCGTGAGACATACACAGAACTATGTGTTGGTAAAGCTCAGGCGTCAGTGCGGCATAGCACCCCGGACGCAATCCAACCAGGCGCTTCGCGGGAGACGCGGCATCCCGGGCCGCTGTTGTGTTACATGTGATGCCCTGCGTGCGAGACATCTCGGCCTCGAATTGAAGCGAGAATGGCTACTCGCAAAGGCAACTTGCGCGATCTGTCGGCAACGCGGACTGCATCTGGTCGTTCAAAAACAGCTGAAATATTCAGAAAGCCAAGTCTTGATAAACCACAAGTCATGAAGACAAGTGTTATCCGTGCTCCTTGAAATTCTCGGCCGAGCTTGCACTAGGAACGCAATGGCAGAAACATCGAGTGGTCGACTGTCAGAGAGGCCATTTCTCCTTCGTAACGCTTTCGAGCGTCTGCCGCGCTGCAGATTCTGTCCGCACGGCGGTAAAGCCCCTAAATACTCGGCAATTGAGCCAGCTGGGGCACAGATACGGTTTGAATTCTAGAACGAGCTTAAGTTGAGAGCCCTCCATTGTCGACGCAGTCGCCTCGTGCACCCTTTGCGCAGCCGCTCGACGCTGGCCTATGATCCCTCTCCGAATGATTTCAGCATCGAGATTGCAAAAGCGCGCACAAGGGCTGCAAGTCACTGGCAACCAAGGCGTTTCCATTCATCGCAATTTTGCCACTGTGTCTGGCAGTAATCGCTTCTGTACTAACGCGTTCGCGGCATTTCGATCTTCGCTGTGATCCAGCTCAGCCAGAACGGAAGAGAGAGTAGCAAAGACATTCGAAACACGGGGCTCTGATTTCGGTTGTTCCTATTAGTTCGTTCACTGATGATCAGCGGGTTCTGACGGAATGGCCTCTGCTGGTTCCTCCGGAAGGCACTCGTCGTCCTTGGCCTCGTTCTCATCGACATCTCCTTCGCCCTTCAGCTTTCCGCCTTTGCGCTTGGGTATCACTTTCATAAAGGCTTCTCCCCAATCGCCGCATTCCAGCCACTTAAGCATAATTTCATTGACGTGGTTGGTAGCCAAGACCTTTCGACTTGACATTTCCAAGAATTCCCCGATTGGAAGCTTTGCCGTCCTGACATTCCGACGAGTTGCGCGCTTGTAGCATATTCCCTTTTCACGGTTCTTGTCCACCAGACCGCCAATGATGTAGGTGGAATATGGCTTGAGCTCAGTCAAGTCCTCGTCAGCCTCTGAAGTGAGATATACCACCTCGCCCTCTGCCTTCAGCTTCGAGCGGGCTTCATCGTCGAGATCGGCGTACTTGGAAAAGGGTCCTGCAAGCTGGCCACCTTCTGCAGATGCCATCCACTCTTTGGCTTTCTCTGCGGTTTCAACGAAGTCGCAATCGAAAGTCCTGACACCACGCCATGACTCGTAGTTTCTGGCGAGGACTCCATCGAATCGCTCTCTTAGCTTGCCCCCAAATGAGCAGATGGTGAGGTGAGCTCGTTTCCGCGAGTTCCTGTTGTCGGAATACGAGCGCGTGATTTGTCCGGCAAGCGAGACCCTCTCCCCGTCACGCATCAGGTTGTCAAAGTCGCAATCGATTATAATGGTAATCGGCAGTTGCACCGCTTTCTGGTAAGTGGGCCGCTTCTGCTCTGGGACTGCTACACCTGAGTTGGCTTCTGCTTCTTCTTTCTCGGCCTTCTTGCGTTCGCGCTTGGCCAGTTGCTTTTCTTTGCGGATGGTTTTACGTTCTTCCCGTTTTGATTCCCATTCGGCCTTCCTTCGAAGCTTTTTCATTTGATTCTTGGAGAGTGGAGGGTCTGCTGCATCGCCATTGACCGCAGCAACTGCTGGAGCAGTATCCACGGGTGCGGGTAACTGCTCACTCGGCCCTCCATCTGATTTCGCCTCGCCCAGAAGATCTTCTTTGGTTGATGCTGAATCTCCATTTTGGGGAAGTGTGCCATCGGCCTTCGCCTTGCCCGTAACATCGCCATCCACGTGAGAAGAGCCGTTGTCCAGCTTTCTCATTTTATTTGGCCTCTCTTCGCTCTCCATAATCGCTGATTTGGGCTGTTCGATTTCAATGTGGAAGTAGCAAGTGAGAGACATTGGTGAAGTCTTGAATTTCAATATTGAAAAAGCTTGGGCCACCTATCGGGTGAACATCGGCAATTTAAGCTTCTGGAAAAGTTGACGCGGGACGTCGCGACTTCATCCAGCTGCTGTTGAAACAACTCCCTTGACCACATTTAGCGACTCACCTACACTCTTTTCACGTGCTGCTGCCTCCGGAAAAGACCTCACAATGTCGGCAGCGCAACTCCTGAACCCCAAGGCCGAATCGCGGCGACGAGGCGAGGCGTTGCGAGTGAACATCTCCGCAGGAGAAGGCCTCCAAGATGTTCTCGCGTCCAACTTGGGGCCAACGGGCACTCTGAAGATGCTGGTCGATGGCGCCGGCGCGATCAAGCTCACAAAGGACGGAAGTGTGCTATTGAAAGAGATGCAAATACAGAACCCCACGGCAGTCATGATTGCAAGAGCAGCCACGGCGCAAGATGAGATTTGCGGAGACGGCACGACGAGCGTGGTGCTGATGGTGGGAGAGTTGTTAAAGCAGGCGGATCGGTACATCAACGAGGGACTTCACCCGCGAGTCATCACGGACGGTTACGAAGTCGCCAAGAACGAGACGCTGCGATTCCTCGATGAATTCAAGCTGGGCCGCGAGGTGGACAGAGAACTCTTGCTCTCGGTTGCGCGGACATCTCTTTCGACCAAGATCAACTCGACGCTGGCCGAGCAGCTCACTCCCGACATCGTCGACTCTGTCCTTGCTATCTATCAAGCGCCAGCGAAGCCAGATCTTCACATGGTCGAGATCATGACCATGCAACACCGCACAGCAGCCGACACACAGCTTATTCGCGGACTGGCACTAGATCACGGTGCGCGACACCCTGACATGCCCAAGGACGTGAGAGACGCATACATCCTCACTCTGAATGTGAGCTTGGAGTACGAGAAGAGCGAGATCAACAGTGGCTTCTACTACAACAGCGCGGAGCAGAGAGAAAAGCTAGTCGAGAGCGAGCGAAGATTCGTCGACGACAAGCTGCGAAAGATCGTTGAGCTCAAGAAAGAGGTTTGCGGAAACGACTCGAAGAAGGGCTTCGTCATCATCAACCAGAAGGGCATTGACCCACTTTCGCTAGATGTGTTGGTAAAGAACGGCATTTTCGCACTCCGGAGAGCGAAGAGGAGGAACATGGAGCGACTACAACTCATCTGCGGTGGTACTGCACAGAACAGCGTGGACGACTTGACACCAGACGTTCTGGGTTGGGCCGGCCATGTCTACGAGCACCAGCTTGGCGAGGAGAAGTACACCTTCATCGAGGAAGTCAAAGACCCGAAGTCAGTGACAATCTTGATCAAGGGTCCCAACGCACACACCATCACGCAAATCAAGGATGCCGTGCGAGATGGTCTCCGATCAGTCTACAACATGATTGTGGACGGAAGCGTCGTACCCGGCGCTGGTGCGTTCCAGGTTGCAGCCGCGCGGAGGTTGAATTCAGACGAGTTTGCGAAGCAAGTCAAGGGCAAGGCCAAGTGGGGCGTATCTGCATTCGCCGATGCTCTTCTGATTATCCCCAAGACCCTCGCAGCCAACAGCGGTCACGACATCCAGGAATCGCTCGCCGCGCTGCAGGACGAACATTCGGACGGACATGTTGCCGGTCTGGACCTCACTCTCGGCGAGCCCATGGACCCAGTACAACAGGGCGTCTACGACAGCTTCCGTGTGCTCCGCAACAGCATCGCCAGCGCGACAGGCATTGCGTCAAACCTCCTGCTCTGCGACGAGATGCTGAAGGCCCGACAAATGGGCAAGTCAGGTCCACCTGGTGGGGGAGAAGGAGGCGATGAGTGAAGAGGGGGTTGAAAAGTTGTGCCATAGAAAACGTTGACGGCGGGGACATGCCGTGCAAGCAGCGCTTGAGATGAGAAAACAGCGGCTGCATGTTACACAGACTGCTTTCCACTGGTGTGAGCATTGGGTAAATGGCTACTAAGAGTCGCTGAGGCCCTAGCTGTGGCTGAATATGTAGTATGAATGTACGAACATGCTCATTCGTCTCTTGTCTCATCTCGTTATATTTCGTTCCATCTATTCTCCTCATAAACATCTGTTTGAGTGTTGATCGAGGAGGTCTTGTTTATATTGATTCTCAATGATGCTCGTATAGATATTGTGGAAGAGCAAAGAACTCATCGTGAATCGAATCGTTGTAGCTAAGGTGTGCACAGAAGAATCGGAGAATTGATAATGCTCAAGCACATGCAAGACGATACATGAAGCAAGCGCCCATGTGAAGATCCAGCGTCTTCCCATCTTGAGGGCAATTCTGCTACTCTGATCTAGAACTTCCTGATAACCTTCCAAGTCATCCTCAGCGAGCCGCTCCAGTCCCGTCGATCACTCAAGGTACGGCTTGATCGTCATCTCGCCGAGATCTGGGCCCTGCTCGGTATGCATGAACTTCCTCACCAAGTCCTCCCAGAAATCCCGGTCGAAGTCTTCATCTTCCACCCAAGAAGAGACGCGAGCTGCATGGAAGATGTCCACTAGTAATTTGCGCCCCATCGATTCCAATGGTGTCCCCTCGTAGATGATGTTGACAGCTTTCGTGATGTAGAAGTTGCCGAAGTTCTGAGCATCTAGGAGCAGCCTTTCCAGCACCGCGTTTTTGAAACCGCTGTCGAGAATCTTCTGTCCGAAAACGTAGAGTCGGGCTAATAGAACGAACCTAAGATTGTTCGGGACCTGCTGGGTGTAGAGGAAGTGCAAATAGAGCCTAATGGTCTCTGGCTCGTCGACAGGGAGGTCGATCTTGCGCGTTTGGCCCTCGCGCCACTCCTTCTTCAGGGCATTGCGGAAGAACATCGATCCCAAGAGCTGTCCTTCGTGGGCTGCCAACTCCTTGGTGTTGGTCCCTCGACCGACCACTAGCGTGACGAGCTTGTTGTCGAAACTTTGTAGATTGTTAGCAGTTGAGAAGGATAAGTTGTGTCGTTTGAGGGATGCACTTGCGCGTGGAGTGCCACAGTGGGATGGTCGAGACTCATGACGGCTAGTCGCTGATGTTGATGTTCGAGTAGAACCTGTCGACAGAGTGCTGTCAAATCTGTTGTTCTTAAGTAAGGTAGAGAGTGTTGTGCACAGACCGCAGGGAGCACGGGCGCTGTTCGAGCACATGCAAACGAATGCGGACACTAGGGAATCGTCAGAGGCGCAGTCCACTAGCACATGTTGGACATGTTAAGAATATTCCATACTCAGGCCAGAGCCCAAGCCTACGATCTCCCCTCCAACTCCCCAACAACCAACCTCGCCACATTCGCTCCCATAAGCGCATTCGTCTCCATCGTACTAATAAAACTCTCCATCCCCGCCGTATACCACAACCCCTCTCCCAACTTCACCTCCTCAAAAGTAACCCTCGGATACTCATACGGATAACTATTCCACACCTTCCGATACATCCACGTCACATCCCTCTCACTGACACCCTCTTCATCATTGCCCGGTAATCCAGCAACGCCGAGGAGGTCCGCGAGGAAAGACGGCGAAGGCGGCGCGGGGGAGAAGATCTTGTAGAGGTATTCTTGCGCGCTGGTGTTGGGGTTGGTGATGGGACGGAGGAGCGAGATGCTGAAGAAGCCGGGGCTACCGGCGCTTTTGGGGCCGCGTGGCGCGGGCTCGCCGTCTGGGAGGGTGGTGAGGATTACGCGTGGGGCGGGTTTGTCGGAGGGGAGGTTGAAGAAAGCCGGGGAGAGGAGGTGTGGGGAGGTGAAGAGCGTGACGTGGAGTTCGACGTAGGGGACCTCGTCCGGGTGATGGTCGCTGGTCTCCAGGCCGAGAGACTTCAGCTCCGAGAATTGGTATGGCGCAGCGAGGACCACCGCATCGAAGCGTCCAGAGCCGGAGCCGGAGCCATCAGGATGGCTGTAATTGAGAGCATACCTGCCTGCACTCTGCGGCCAGATGCCCCCCACAACCGTCTCCAACTCCACCTTAGCCCCAGAAGCCTTCACCATAGAATCAAAAATCCTCCAATTACCGCCCTCCACGGCCATCGCTCCATCCGCAGCCATACACACCATCGCCTCCAAGCCATGAATAAACCCCAAATTCTGCGCATAATTCACCCTCGTGCTCGCCTGCACCACCTCCCTCCCAAACAACCCCACAATGCCATTCTCCCGTATATACTGCTCGCCCGTCGCGGCCGTGACAGCCAGCAAACCAACTCCCTGCGCCGCGGCAGTCAAGCTCTCAAACGGAAACCACGGCTCCTCATACAGACTCAAAAACTTATTGACCGTGCTCTTCATCAACCGCTGCGTCTTCAACGGCGCGGTCCCATACCTCCAAAACAGCTTCGCATAATCCCACCAATTCCCGTTCTGACTCAGGACAATCTCTTGCCCATTCCAGATCGCGAGCTCGTCGCCGGGGATATCTATCCTTGAATTGGAATCTCGGAAACCATTGGTGGAGAGGTTGAACTCTTTGACCGCGTCAACGAGGATCTTATTCACGGAGACAAAGATGCTTGCGCCGAGCTCGACAGGGAGGATGGAGTCGTTGTAAGCGGGGACGGTGGTGCTGCGGCCGCCGATGAAGGGGTTGCGCTCGAAGAGGGTGATGTTGAGGGGGAGGGAGGCGTTGGAGGCGTATTTGGAGAGGTGGTAGGCGGTCGAGGAGCCGCCTGCTCCGGCGCCTATATATGTGTCAGCGATGGCTTACTCGATTGCAATGTGCCGTGGGATTTCCTTACCTATGATTGCGACGTTGAAAGGTCTATCATTCTTCGCTCGCGTCTGGTCCTGGCCGGCTTGGAGGACGACCTGCTCATCAGCTCCGACTGCCAGAGCCCAGCAGCTGAGTACTGTCAAGACAGAAGCGGAAAGCTTCATATTGCTCGCAAATTGAAATCGTATGCCGCAGAGGGCTGCAGGATTGTCGTTACATGGCTTGGTATTGTCAAAGTGAAAGAGGCACGCGGGAGGGAGCTGGTTACGTAGCTCGAGACATGTGATGTCGATCTGATCAACGCTAAAAGCGCCCGCAATCGCCGCTTTGAGACTAGCGTCGATATTCGAATGCTGCTCACAAGAAAATTATAATGGCAACAACAAAGATATCGTTAGGATCAATGATCTTCGATGATGCTCAGTGTGGACGTTGGTTGTATTCGATCAAAGTCTATACTGCGATCTATCTGTACAATTCCTCATTCACCGCCTCTTCCAGCGGGAGGGCTAAAAATCCTTCCTCATCGCAGACCTCTATCTGCGGGAAACCTCTCCAAGCGAGCACTACATATGTAGATGTATCGAATCCAAAATAATGTGGGGCTCTTCGATCCAAGCTTGCTCCTCGCAAGAAGCTCTTGAATTTCAGCAGAAGGCCAGGTCGTAATAATAGTTGTTTCGTCGTCGCGTTGTTCGTCTCCTCTAGTGAAAGCTCCGGGCAGTGTACATCTATGTCGTGAGACAGACGACAGCCGCTCCGCATCCTGATCAATCGGGTGTAGCGATCCGTCGCAGCGTCGACTTATGCTCCTGGCGAGAGTGCCGGTCTCTCTCCGGTCTGTGAGTGCCCGCGTGCTTTCCTTTGCTCTGCTCTGCCCTGCTCTGCTCCCTCTGCATGATTTTGTTAGACATTAATTCATTATTCCTCCGATCATCGTCCGTCTGATTTCCAATATCCCCATCCTCAACCAAAGCCGTCTTTCTCAAGGCGCAAACGCACTACTCGCATTCACCATGCGACCGTGATCCGCCAAACTCGCAACCACCTCACTCGAGCTATGCATCACGCCCGCCGCAACATCCAAATTATTGATCTGGTGCATGCGATGACTGCCCGTTACATAGTACGCCAGCCGCTGCAAGCCCACCACAGTCGTCTTGGGCAGGTAGTAGTAGACGGCGCTGAAGAGCAGAGCCAGCAACGAGAGCACGACCATGTTGTACGCCAGCTTCTCTCCCGGAGACATTACGTAGAGGGCAGTGTTGATCTCGTAGCGGTAGTAGGCGAGTTGCAGCTGGTATCGTGTTTCAGAGAGGAGATTGGAGTGTTTCGGGCGGCGAGGGAAGGACGGCGGGTTGTAGGTCGCCATTGCGATCGGAAGAAGCTGGTAAGAATGGGCGGGAGGTATGGATAGCTCCTTTGTAGTCGACTTCGTCTTCGTTATCGCTGAGGACAGTTTTGGAGAATAAGTCTTCAGTAGAAGCGGTGTAGATCTTCCAGCTCGCGATTCTTCGCTCTGTCGTTCGCGCGAACTCGATCAAAGCTGTCGCAGGTATCTCTCTTAAAGCAACAAATGCGGTGAAAGACAAGGCGAAGAGGGCTGTTAAAAGCAAGGCGCAAACAAGGGCCCTTAACACATTAACACCAAGATTTTTGTTCGAGCGAAGGACCAGGAAGGCAGGCTTCAAGGTTGTCAGAGTCGCTGGAGAGTTTCCCGGGCAATGGATGCGAGAAGCAGTGGAAGCAAAGAGAGATGGAGGGTTGTCTCATTTCGGCGGAAGGACCGGGAATGCCGGCTCACTTTTTTGACTTTCTGCGTCATATTACGGAAGCCGACGGGGATGCTGACCGTTTGCGCCAGCACTCAACGCGCCCATTCGTTCAGAAGCAGGATGCGGCTCTGTCTCCAGGTTGTCAGGATGTTGCAGGTTGTCTTGTTTCGTTTCTGGTGTCTACATCATGTTTTTGAGAGCTGTTCTCGTGATGTTGGAAGTCGCGGGATCGACGAGGTGAGGCTCTGGTTATGCAAGGGCAGATCACCAACGGGCGGATGATCGCAGACAAGCTTTCTTTGCTCGTTCCGATATCCGAGAGCACAACCTCAAAGTGGAGCCTGGTGCGTTTTTGCTCCGCGGCGTTCGGCGTTCGGACATTTCCTGGACGAATCTTGGCATTGTAGCTCCATGTCACGTGCTTTCGCGGGGACTTCGACAAACATACACGCATCCGAACACGCGCGACAACACAGCCAGAACATCCATATCTCCCACAACAATGGCCTCCACCACTCCAGCCACAGATCCCAAGACCCGCAGCGCCTCCCACTCACGCACCCGCTCCGGCACAATCCCCTCCCGACCCACAACCCCTCTCCGCCCTCCCTCACGAACCTCCTTGCGCGCATCGCAAAACACCACCCCCAGCGCCGGCCAACAACACACCTCCTCTTCCCACCCGCTCACAGCCCTCGAACCGGCTTTCTCCGAATTCAGCGACAGCATGGCCGACCTCGAAGCCAACATGCTGCACCTCCAACTCCTCTCCGAATCCCTAAACCGCTTCAACGAAACCTTCGGCGCCTTCCTCTACGGAATGAACATGTCGGCGTTCTGTGTAGACTTCCCCGAAGCACCGATCGGCCACTCGTTTGTGCGGAACAAAGAATTCGGGAACGCTCAGCAGCAGAGTCCGTTTGCGCAGCGAACGACGCAGCAGGATGCGATGGTGGAAGCGACGTTTTTGACGACGGATACGAGTTTTGTCGAGAATCCGCCGACGAGCAGTAAGCCGGCGAGCAAGTTTAGTTCTGTGCCGCCTTCGTCGGCGGTGAGTGCGAGGCAGACGAGGGGAGGGGCTGCGGCGAGGGCTGGGAGGAGTGGCATTGCGAGGGGGAATAGCACGCGTGGTGGTGCGGCTGGGAGGGCGGGCAGAGGAGGGAGCGGGATTGCGAGAGGTGTCGGAAGGGGGAGAGTGCGGTGAGCTGGTGAAGAAGGATGAAGGAAACTCTTCGAAGCGCTGGGCTTGCGTTGTATGAAAGGGCATTATGCGGATCAGCGTGAATCACGACATGCATTGGAGCAAGTCCCAAGACACGAACGATCACTGCCAATCACCTGGCAGCACCAAACGCCCCAGTGTTCCGGCCCTGCAGTGGCAGTGGAGGTGTACAGCGTCGATATCGCACTCTGCACCAGGAGAAAGAAACCAACGACCCCAATCAAGGAAATGCCTCCAAACCAAACAATGCCAATATATTACTACGCAATGCACGCAATGCCAAAATTCTATGTGCAGCAAAGCGAACCATGTACAGAGCCAATCAGTCAACTCTTCCCAAATGCCTTCAATCCCTGTACTCGAACCATGAAACGCTACCAAAGGCGGGAGGGTATCAGTCACGTATATATCAAGAACGAAAATCTCCCTTATCCTTGTTTGCTTCCCGCTGTGAATGTGCTGTCCTGTTGAACCTGGTCTGTGTGTTCTGCCGTCCCATAAGATCCATTTCTTTCTGTTGTTGCTGTCTCAACTCTTTTTCGGGAATTCGCCCGGGACGTGCAGTTTGCTGATGCTGATGTTGGTGTCGTGTCGGATGACGCGGGGAAAGAACTCGCCCGTCTCGTGCGCGCCGGTCTTTTCGAGACCGCCCAGAGGCATGGCGGCAACGTTGTCGATGGATGCGGGGCCGGAAGCTCCTGGTTCTGTACCGGTGGTGGAGTCGCTCAAAGCACCGGTGCTGCTTGCGTCGCTGATGGGGCTGAGGGTGGACGACGCCAACTGGTTCGAGCCGTGCGCCATATTGTTGGCCTGGGGATCGTTGGTCACGGGCACATCCGCGTCGCGCTGGTGACGCTGGTATGCCTCCGCACCCAGAGCACCAGCTCCCACGCCTGCTACACCTGCAGCGGTTGGCGCCATCCAGTCTCCATACTGACTATCTGGACGCACTTCGGACTGAGCCAGCGACTGTGGTGCTGCCGCCGAGGTGTTCGCTGGCTCACTTCCTAAAAAAGGCTGCTGCTGTTGGTTGACAGGTTGCTGAGGGTCGTTCGGGAGAGCAAAGGTCTGCGTCTGAACAGGAGCAGTCGTAGTGGTTGGCTGTTGAGAGTAGTTGTAGAGTGGACGCTCGTCAGTGGGGTGATTGTCCAAGGCAGATCCAGACCGGACGCCTTCCATATGGTATGGGTCCTTGCCGCCAAAGTCACGCTGAGCCGATCCTGGCATTGCGCCTGCTGCAGCAATGATATTCGTGTCGTCCTCTTCCGAGGACACGGTGCCGTCATTGGACGTGCTCATCGTACCGGTCTTGCGAATCGCCATATCAGACGGGAATCGTCCGCCTGAGAATGGGAAGTGGCATCAGTTACCGCCCTCTGCTCCGAAAAGAGCCGCAACGCAACGAAAGGGGCAGCACTCACTCACCTGGCTGCGGCCGCTGCGGCTTTTGCTCCGGTGGGTTCTGCTCGTTTAGGCTTCGGACATCCGCAGAGTAAGGGGTCTGGTCAGCCTCGTCGTCTTCGATGCCGTCGCTGCTCACCGTGCCGCGCTCGCTGTTGCCGCTGACGCTCCTAGCATGCTTGCGTACAAACGCCTGGCGCTCCTCACCCGTCTTTTCTGTTAGCATTCGGATGTCTTCGAACCAGGCCATCATGGTGTCGAAGGACTCAGCGCGGAACACCCAGTTGTGGCCCTTGTGCATGCCACCTGACTGCTTGCCCTTGAGCATGAACTTGTGGCTGGATGAGCCCTGCTCAGAGTGAGATCCCAACTTCTGTTCACTAAGACTGAGAGACATGACCGGCGGCTGAGAGTAGATCTTATCGGCAGACTTGAACTCGTGGAGATGTGTTGGCGAGAGCACGTACCAGCCTGGCGTGTAGGACTTGAGGTACTTGCTCTTGCGCTCGAGCATTCCCGCGCGGATTTCAGTCGCGGCAGGATGATGCTTGCCAGGGTACTCAATATCCTCAACGCGGCGAAGGGGAAGGTTCGGGTCGACGAAGTGCGGGTCGTGGGTCACAAACTCATACCATTCGTGGTCCTTTGGCATGGAAATTGGGCCTGTGCGCAGGCTCTCAACTGCGTGGTAGGCATCATCGCCCTCGCGCTTGAGGATGCCAGCCAGAGCGTTGTAGGCTTTTTGGATCTCGCCAACCACGATGGATTCCAACTCTCGGCCAGAGCTTTCAAGATTCAAGTACGCCTATCAAACGTCAGCTTGCAATCTCCACGCACTCAATCACCCTCCTTACCCTGTGGAGATAGTTCTCCTCGTCGATCTGCTTCTCGATTGCCCTATCAACGCCGAGTCGAACGACGTAAGGGTCGCTTTTTCCATGTGCGTCCTCGTGGTCCGCATGCTGCAACGCTTCCTGCAGCTTCTCCACTTCCCTGCGCGTCGCGTCCCTTTCCTTGTCAACAGAGTTCTTGAAGTCTCCGCTCAAGCTCTTGATCTCCTTGATCTTCTGGCCCAGATCGCTGCGCAGTCCCGTCAGAGCGCCAATCACATCGTTCTCAATCTCCTTCGATTTGTTGGCCTCCGAGATCGATCTCTTGTGGTAGTCTTCCAGGATGCGCGAAGCCTCTCCGAGCCCACTCTCACTCGTGAACACAGCGGGGTGAGTGATGTTGGTGAGGGTATTCTGGACCTTGTGCAAGGCCTTGGCTCGGGTGTCGTAGGAGTTCTGAATCTCGCGGAAGTAGGTGATGAGCGATTTGAGCAGCTGTCTCCAGGCCTGGAAGCGATTCGCGAGGACTTCAGTCGGGGTTCCGCTGGTAGGCACGGGGGTGAAGAATGCGCTGTGAAAGTCTTCGCTGTCCCCGACTCCTCCACCGAAGCCCTTGAGACTTCCAGCCTTCAGGCTCTTCTTGCTGCCGCTGCGCTTCAAGCTGGTGGTCCGGCGAACGCTGCTCCTCTTCTTGAGCGTGTTGTTGCGCGACACACCACCTCCACCAACAGCGGTAGAGGTCTGCGAAGCGCGGGATGCAGAGCGATTCAAGCCACCGTCCGGAGAGCCATACGTCTCACCATCGGTGAAGCCGCCTTGTGCGGACTGGCCCAGCGGCGAGCTCATAGTGGGGTTGCCCTGTGCAAAGTCGGAGTTGGCGATGCCGTAGCCTTTGCTCTGGTGTGCCTCGTTGAGCTGAGGGACAGAACTGTACGGGTTTGACATGTCTCCCACGCACGCGCAGTGGGGAGCAGGTGTTCGCAGATGTCAAGAGAGCGACACAGCGGTGAGGCGGGGGAAAGTGAGGGAGATATGCGGAGGATTCGGTCCTTATGGGCGGAAGGGCGGCAAGGCGCAGTAGAAGTTAACTGTATGCAAGCAGCGGGTTGCAGTCGAGCCGGCGCGGCTAGACAAAGGCAGCTCTTCGAGGTGAGGAGCGGAGGGCGAATGTATGATGCTGCCGGCGCCGGTCGCAGAGCTCTTACGCTTCACGCAAGCAGCACACGCTCTAGTTCTACCTCGACAGGTGGTACGGCTGCGCGCAAGCTTCGGGTTCGGTGACGCAGCTTCACGCCACTGGTCTCGCTCGTCACAGTCCGCTGATATGGAGATATTCCGCCGGGTCCAGACTGCCAGCGCGCAAAGGTCGTTGCGAACGAAGAATGGCAGTTTTCGAGAGATGTTGCTGCCGTTGCTATGATATACAGCCGCTCCGAGGAGGTCGAGGGGGGTTTTTCGGTGGGCGCCAATGCGAAGGGCGGCGGCGGTGAGGAATGATATTGGACGTTCATGTTTGGCGCACTGATGCCGCCGACCGCGCCAAAGTTTGATGAGAGTGACGTCAGGCTCCTTCGCTCCTTCCTTCGCTGAGCCTTAGGCCGAACGACGATATTGAGGTGGAATTACTGGGGCCAACGACATTGCGGTACGACATCAACAGACAACAACAGCCTGTTTCTACATCTTGTTGTCACGACATTTGTTTCGCTGTCCTAAATACTGTACACATGCAACACTATTCACAATGATGTCTACATGCACGTGCGCACTGTCAGCTCGCACAAGGGGGTATCCGTCGTCAAATCAATCATCGCTATCATCATCGCTGCTGTCGTTCAGGAGTCCAATCATCCGTACACCAACCACTCATCTCATCAACCACCAACCCCACGCCATGCCATGCCATGCCATGCCCTATGCTTCCGCCTGCGCGGCGCTAACACCACTACAGCCAAGTCCTAAGAAGGTCACCCGAAAATTTAATTCAGCGACACCGAGTCGCCAGAAAAGGCCAGCGTCGCCGTGTTCATCACCCGCCCTTGGTTGATGTCGTTGTTCACCAGCGAGTGGAACACCATCTGCCCGCTGCTGGGCGTCACGTCCGCGCCGCCAGGCCCGAACAACCCATCCGTACCCTGCTGGAGCAGCGTCTGCGGGTTGCCGTACGGCCCGAGGATGCTGCTGCTCGTCACGTACTTGGTCGTGTAGCTGTTGTCGGTGTAGCAGCCCGTCGAGTAGAAGAGAAAATACGTGCTGCCACTCTTGACCAGACTCGGCGCCTCTGCCTGGAAGTGGTCTGCCACGCCCTGGTTGTTCCAGATCTCCACCGGACTGCCAATCTTGGTGTATCCATCCGACTGCGTCTTCTGGATCATGATCGGGGTGTTGACGTTGGTGTTGGACGTGCTTGCGCAGTAACCGCCATTGTTGACAGCAGGTCCATCAATTTTGTATAAAACATATCGGCTGTTGTCGCTATCGAGGAAACCTGAGGCATCGATGGCTCCGCCCTCGCTTTCAGGACATATCCAAGGAGCCGTTGAAGAATCGTTGTAGGGACCTTCCACGTTCAAGCTGCGAGCCAGACCGACGCAGTGGATGTTAGGATTCGACTTGAGAGCCGGCGAGTAATACATCGCAAAGGAGCCATCGAAGTCGGTTAGCTGGTTGACGTCTGGAGCCCAAATCGTGCCGCTTGCTGCCCAGTTGTTGAAAGCCGGCACGTTGGCAATGGGAAATGCGTCCGATACACCAGACCAGCCGCCACTGTTGGAAAAGTCCGGGTTGCTTGTCATCGGGACTTGAAATGCCCCGGACTGCGTTCCAAACGCATAGCTCTGGCCATTCACATTGATGATGCTGGGGTCTGGAAAGTTGGTTCCTCCCAACACATCATATGTCAGAGCTCTCTTGAGATGCTTCGAAGTCTGGGTAGGTGCTGCAGTCACAAGAGAGGAGGCTAACAAGGCGAAAGCCAAAGCAGAAAGCGAAGAAGACGACATGGCTGGATCAAATCCGAAGAAAGATTAACAATATATGGCTGGAAGAATGCTCGAGCTCAAAATGAAGCGCGTAAGATCTGCTCAAGACTGCAAATGATGTGCTTCTCGAGCAGACATCCTCTCCAATTTAACAACGGCCGTCCCAGTCTCCTCCCATCATGCAACAACACTCGCGATCCTACGCGCAGAGCCACAGCCTCCAGGATGACCTGCGGTCATGATGAGGAAGGATGCAGCGCATACGGCGGCGCTCACCCTTCCCGAAGATCTCCAGCGAGCCCGCCGACGTTGGCGCACTGGACACATGCTGTTAAAGAAAGATCGCCACGCGAGTAGGAGGCTTCCATCCGACGGTCCCGTTCCATTCTGACTCTCTCTGGCTCGCAATCATAGGTCGCATGCAAGACCGGTAAGTCTGGGCGCAGCGCAACGCACCGAGCCATGACGAGGTGCCGAACTGCAGCCATGAAGAAGAGGAGCGGTGGAGGAGGATGGGATGGGCAGTAGCAACGTGGAGCCGAAGGACGGGTGTCACTGTCACGATGCTGGGCGGAAATTTGTTGTTGTGGACATGTCAGCAGGACGAGATACTTCTTCAACAGCGACAGAAGAGAGTCCATGTGGTTGGGTACCTCAGGTCCGCGTGCAGGAGAGCGATCGACAACTGCATTTCCCCATCCCGTTTCCCCAGCTCTTACCCCGTCATCTCCTCGTGTGGGCTCGCCAGGGATCAAGACGCCTTCCTTCGACTTCACCTCCTCAAACACTCGCGATCTCCTCCATACACTACTAATCCGAAGCCCTTCGCTTCGAAACTCACCAATAAAACCATCTCTCGCTTGTCTTCAGCTGAAAGAAGCCTTTCCGCGCGTGCTCTTCCTTCAGCATCAGCAGCCTCGCAACTGCAGTGCCAGCTCACTCACCTCCCCCAACTTCGGGAAACGGTAAAGGTCGATCGTGGCGCTGAAAGTACCTCCCGTTGTGAAATCCATCATCATTTACCAACATCACACGCCTCTCCGACGTGGCGAAACAGTCGCCCCGTATCATTCACAGTTCTTCGTTACAAATATACAAAGCGAGAAGTACATGCAAGGCACCACGTGAAGGTTTTCATCCTCCATCCTCCATCCAACCTTCTGATCCTCCTCCGAGCTTCAAGCCTTCATTCCGTCATCAGGCATCCCGTCGTCCTTTGATTCTGTGTTCTCTTCTCTCTGGAGGGACCTTTTCTTCGATTCGCTGCAAGAGCGAGCTGAGAGGAAACGTAATGAAATGCACGCTGACGTCTTCTTCGAACAACGCAGAGCTTCGACTTCGTCTGGAGCTAGAAGTTGTGAGTGGGAGACTATGCTGCCGCTGAGAATAGAACAGACGCATTTTGTTAATGAAGGCGAAGCCAGCCAACGCAAGGAACTGAAGGATTCAAAGCAACAACTAATAAACCATCTGTATGCCATTTTCATCATCTCGTACAACAACTGCGTCTATCTTCAACAGCAGTGCCCCTTTGACCTCCATCATGTTGAAAGGACATCAAATCCCTTCCTTCCCTCATATCTCACCACATCTCACCTCCCATACCTCACTCCTCCCTCAAACAACCACAACACCCATCAACCTCTACGCTTCATCCCGCATACGCATCTCCACCTCCACCACCTCCTCCCTCAAACCCCCTCCTGCACGCTTCCCTCCTCAACCATCCATCCAACCAACCACAAAGCACCTCAACTCCCAGTCCTCACGAGTGGTACACCGCTGGGGAGCCGAAATCATGCACATGCAGATCAACTTGCTGCGAACCACAGCCCACGAACCAAGCCATGGCGAACCACCACCTGTCGTGTCCTTCGGTTCTCTTAACCCAATCAGCGTGAGTACTTCAGTCATATCATAAGCGAAAAAGGGGAGCGAGAGCTCATACAGAACTGAAAACTGTGGTGGTAATTTCATCAATCCATTCAATTCCCATCCCAACCCAATCCTACATACGTTTTCCCATCCCAATGAGTCTACGCCTAACAATACAAGAAAGAGTAGGACAGTGGAATGTGATTTGGTCAAGTGTACATCATTTCTTTCAATTCGCTAAACTTCTATGAGAGAGGAAAAGGACATTGGTCTCTTCTGTTGATTTCAATGCAGAAGGAACATTTGCAGATTCAATAAAAAACACAAGCAACTCCATTCATTTTCCCAGTTCGTGGTGCGGTGTAATGTGAGGCCCAAAGATGGAAAACAAACGCCTCTTTCCCGCCCTTGTGATGATGCATGCTCCATGCCACATATTACAGCCTCTCATTACTGCCTGAGCTTCGCCAGAGCCTCTTCCTCCCCTGGACAAAGCCGGCTAAAGCTCCATGGTGCTGTTGATACACGGTTGTTTCGTTGATAGGTGTGCGGGGTATTTCGAGGCAAAATCATCTATTCGCGTGGGCCGTTATGAGTCGAACGAGAACATTCTCGCCATCATCTTGGCGCCTGCACTCGCGGTTGCCGAAGCACCGGAACCTCCGATCGCGGTTCCGGTTTGCGACGAGGTCGTGTCGTTGTTGTCCCAGTTCGATGGTTGCTGGAGCTCCATGATGTCCACCTTGGGGTTGATGCCCAGCTTGCTGGCAATCACAGGTCCAATGATGAGAATGATGAACAGCACGAACATGGAGAAGTAGAGGATCGCATAGCGGACGACACGTCGCTTGCGCAGCTTCGACTGCTTGAGCGAATAGATGGGTGGTCGGATCTGGCGACTGTGAAATTTGTCAGTAAATGTCAAGAATGGTTGTAGAGATATGGAACGTACCTTGGACGAAGCCAGAAGAGCATGACAGAGTGGAACTTGTCAATGTATGGGATCAAGAGCGGTGGCAGCAAGAAGAACAGGAGAATGTGGCCAAGGATGAAGTCCGCGGCGAAGAAACCCATCTCGGTGATCTTGCAGAGGAACTCACGTCCGGGCTGCGAGATCGAGTGCCAGCCGAGCGAGTACCATTTGCCGGTCCACCATGCTATGTTGGATGTGTCGGCACGGAATTCTCTCGTCAGGGCAAGGGCGATAATAAGCTTGTAGACGAATCGCTGGATGGCGACCGACGCGATCATGCCCAGAAGAGCCTTGGTAAAGCTCCAGCCTTCCAAGAAGAACATGACTTCGAAGAATGCCAGCATCATGATGACTGCGATGGCGTGTGCAAGGGCAGCCAAGACAGCACCAAACTTCTTGCAGCACATGCTGAAGACTGGTCCCATACAGCAAGCCATACCGAAGAAGCCAGCGGCAATACCAGCATTGACACCAATCGGTCCAAACGCAACGATGGCGACACGGATGAGCGAGTTGGTTGGCGTGAGGTCCTTGCCTTGGTTGTTCGACTGAATGACACCAGTGCCGGCGTTGATGTACAGGTAGGGGATCAGAGTGACGGCGACCAGGACGAGTGGACCAATAACTTCACTAAAGAAAATGTTGGTGAACTTCGCCCGTGGTGTGTCACCCGACAGCTTGGCAGATGGCTCTCCAAGTGCCTTGCGCTTGAAACCAGTGAGACGAGTACGCGAGAGACGCACGAATCCGATCCATGAAGCCGAGTGGGCCTTGGTGTTGCCACGAGACAGCCAGCGAAGGAACTCGCGGTAATCGATGAAGAAGTCGGCCCAGGCAAACTGGTGAGGGTTGAACAGGAAAGGCGAGATGCAGAGCGCCAGGAGGGAGACCCAGAACCAAAGCAGCCAGTAGCCCCAGACGGTGAGTGTTCCGAAGAGCAACATCATCAGGAGACGAGCGCCCAGGTAAATCGATGGGCTGGCGAAACGCGAGTAGAGGACTCCGAAAGGCATGCGAGCGGTGGCAAAACCACGTCCAGTACCAATGTAACGAGCACCACCGAAGGACAGATCCTGCTGCAGCGAGTAGGCGTAGATCTGAGTGACGAACACCTCGAACAATGGGGAGAGCGAGGAGAAGTGCTTCGCCAGACGAGTAGCTGCGCGCCAGAATCCACGCTCCGTCAACTCTTGAATCGTCAAGGGGACGAAAGAGATGAAGAACACGATGAAGATGGAGACAATACAACGCTGAACCCAGTCCATGATAGGGACAATGTTCGCGCAGCCAGTCGGGAAGAGCGGGTCGGTGATGGGCACGTTCCTGTTGTATCGGCAAGTGATGGTCTCGTGACGCAGCGCGCCCAGGTTGAGCAAGCACCACATGAAGAGCTGCACCGACAACATGACGAACAAGTTGTTGATGTGGAAACCCGGGTGAGCGTAGTAGAACGACAAGAAGCGGTCCAGAGGAAGTTGGGTGCCGAGGTAGTAGTACTCGCGAGACAACATCTGCTCACCCATACCAGTACCGATCTTGGTGGTGAAGTTGAGAATGGAGCCGAAACCCAAGTCACGACCCTTACCACACTGGTAATACTCGCAGTGCTTGATGCGACCACCACGGAGGATGGCAGCCATACCAGCGTAGATATCCTCGTTCAAGTGCAGACCCTTCTGAGCCTTGGAGACACCACCACGAGTGGTCATGAAGATACCGTTCAGGAAATCGGGGTGACCGTAGTGGAGCTTACCACCGATCTGAGCCAGAGTACGAGCGAAGAGGGTACCGAACGTCTGTTCCTTTCCAGCAGCCACGTCACCGAGAATACCAATGTTCTCGGAGAAAATGTATTCACGAGCACCGAGAATGGCGACGGGGTTGAACTTGGTGGGCGGGAGACCGGGAGTGTATGGCGAGACGTTATCAGTCGTCATCTCCTCGAACTCGGCAAGGACGGATCGAATCTTCAAGCACTCCTCAAGGTAGTTGTCCTGGTTGGCGTCGATGAGCTGGATGTACTCTCCACGGTAGAAGATCAAGCAGTGGTTCTGGTTGTCAGACTTGCCGTCACCGAGAATTGGGTTACCAGAAAGCATGATGCGGAACTTGGGGCGGCGCATGCCGTTCTCCATGAGCTCAGAGTGACCATCGATAAGGGCGGAGTACAGCTTCGGGTCCTCGCCTTCTTGCGTTGGAGGCTCCTCGTCCAAGTAGGCAATCTGCAAGTCGGGGTACGCGCGGAGGAGGAACTCTGCGTTCTCACGCTCCTCCTTGGAGAACTTGGCGTAACGCTGCATGGAGACACAGATCTTGAACTTGCGGCGGGCCATGCGCTCGAGCTCGCGCTCCAGCTTGTCGGAGTTTCCGCCGAACATCTGGACAACCTCTGGGTTCTCAACACGGTACAGGAGCTTGATGGCACGGCTGTAGTTCATGAAGCCAGAGATCGTGCGGTAGAGAGTCTGCGAGCGCAGGGAGGCCCAGATACGCGTGCGGAGAGTGTACTCAGGAGCGGCGGACTTGAAACCGATGCAGTAGAATGGCAGATCGTCGATCTTGCTCTTCTGCGCATCCTTCTCGCTCTTCTCGTTGTCGCCGTTGAACTGCGAAGTCTCGTCGGCCAGAATCTTGGTGTCCTTAACAAAGCAGTCCCACTCGTGAGGGTGAAGCTGCTTCAAGTACTCCAACATGGTGACACGCGAGTATGGCTCATCCTCACGAATGATCTCACGGAGCGAAAGAAGAATCTTTTCGCTGTAGTGAGGAATCATGACAGTGAAGGTTGGCATGTTGTCGACTGGCAGTGGCTCAGGAATTGGCGTCGAGAGCGACTGGGCGAAGAAAGAGATACGACGCTCAGCCTCAGAGTACGACGGGAAGAACTCGGTCTTGAAAGAGTGGTCTTCCTGCGAGACGAAGAAGGTAGGAGCACGCAGAGTACGCTTTCCCTCCTGCTCGGATGGAACCTGGTGGTAGAGCAACTTCTGAACATGGTCGATGGCGAGCAAGTGCTCACGGTACATGGAGATGACAATGGCGTTCCAGATCTGAGAGATGAGGACCTTGGGCTTGTACTTGATCTCCATGTCTGTGGTGGCCAGAATCTTCGAGTAGACACGCTTCGGCAGGCGGGAGAAGATGTTCCTCCATGGCGTCCAGATAGAAACACCAAGGTAGAACGAGCGAGCGACGGAGAAGACGCAGTTCCAAATGACGTACCAGAGGTAGGTATCCAAGAAGAACAGAATCAGGTCCGTGAAGTACATCAGGATGAGGAGGACGGTTGGCTGGTGGTAGCACAGCGCCGTCTTGAGAATCTGGTCTCCCAAACAGTGCTGGATGTCCATGGTCGACAGAATACGAATCGGGTCACGAAGCGACAGAGTCAAGAAGAAGTAAGACTCAGAAAGCTTCGCGGCGAAGACCAAGACCCAAAGACCGTACGACATCCACATGTCATTGCCTCGCAGACGTGGGTAGCTGGCAGTGAAGGTCTGACTGGCAACGTACTGCCTTCGCTTGCCGTTGAGATAGCTTCCGAAAAGACCACCAAGCGGCATGATAGCGAAGAAGAAGACAGTTGCCAAGGCGATGAGGAACTGGACAACACCCAAGATGAGTCCGACCTTGGTCGTCTGAGCGCCAGAGATACCAAAGATGTAGACCGACGGTGCAATGTTGATGACGAACAGTCCGAGCAGCGCGAACAGGCGCTTGGTCAGATGCTGGGCACCAGCCCATCGTCGGGGAACATACATCCATTCTGCAAGAGTTGCGAAGATCTGGATCAGACAGGCGAGTGCACCACCAAGAGCGACCGCGGACCAGTGAGCAGATCCATGCGGCTGATTGTTAAGCTGCTGCTGGTAGTTCGAGGTGTACAGGGTCGGCGAGTTGAAGGCAGTGTAGAACCAGAACACGCAGACGTGGATAATCCAGATACGGTTGAAGTTGGTGATCATGTGGAACCACGAACGTGTCTCCTTGTAAGTCTTGAAGAAGGCCTTCTTCCAGACCACGTCCTGGAGACGCTCGAATCGCTCAGCTGGAGGCAGATCAACCAGTCGGGTCTTATCCTCGAAGGCAATCCGCTCGATACCCTCTGGGTACCAGAAGAGCTGGTTCATGTCGTCGTATCCGATGATCTTCTGGTGGTCACGCTCCTTGCGGACGTACTTGCCCTCGTAGATCTCGTAGCCCTGATCTCTGCAGTAGTTGTAGAGGGGCGTGATGCAGTTGTTCAGGTATGTGAGTTCCTCAACTGGCTCCACGCGGTTCTGGCAGGCAGGCGAGTGGTAGTAGTCGTCTGCGCACTTGAAGATGAAGCACAGAATCTCAGGCATGTATCGGACCTGGTTGGCTTCACCCCAGCAGAGCAGGTAGAGCGCGATCTGGCGAACGCGGTCGTGCTGAGACATGCGGTTCATGCGCGTCTTCCAGCGGTATTCGGCGGCTTCCAAGCTGTTATCGCCTTCCAAGCTCTCCAAAGTCTGCTCTTCGTTCTGTGGGTTGGCATCCTGCTGCTTCTTCTTGGCCGCCTTACGTGCCTTTCTTGTGGCGCGGTTCGCCTTTCCAAGCTTCATATTGGCAAATCCGACCGCATCGTCGAGATCGAGATGCGCGGCGAAGTACCATCTCCTGTAGTTGGCGTTCTCGCCACCGATGTAGTCGGCGTGGAGGGAGAGCAGTGCCTGGTTTGGCGACATGCGGGACGCACGAGAGTCGAGGAGAGTCATGAGGTGGTCGAACATGTTGCGCATGCTGTCACGCTGGAAACCGAACTTGGCAGTGAGGTCGAGGAAGATGTCTTCGATCTCCTCCTTGGACAGAGGGATCTGCGCATCAGAAGTCCAAGCTGGGTATGGCTCCCTAGACCGTTGGCCAGCTGGCAGAGCACTGGTGTAGTCCATGCCGTACACTGGTGTTGACGCGCCCGATGAGCGGTTGCCACCGTACGAGACCTGTGATGATGGCGGTCGGTATCCACGGCCTGCGCCGTCGCCATATGAGTTGTAGCGCTCATCACCGCGTCCGTAGTAGTCCATCTCGGCGGCGCGAGCCATGTCGGATCTCATTGTGAAGTCACTGAATGTCTCTGAGTCCTCTTCCGAGTCGTGGCCTCGACGACGACCCTTTGGTTGACCGTAGCCGCGACCTTGTTGCTGGTACTGGCCTGCAGCGGGAGCTCCTTGGTCGTAATACTGGTCGTTGTAATATTCATCTTGGTAGCCGTGGGCTCCTGCGTCGTAGTAACCATCAGCGTAGCCGTCGTGGCCGGCCTGGTAGTATCCGTGGTCATCGTAGTAGCCATCGTGCTGGCCTTGACCGTAGCCGGCTTGATCGTAGTAGGCCTGGTCGTCGTGGTAGTAGTCCGCGCCGTGGTCAGCCCCGGGATGGCCGTAGCCATCGTCGTAGGCGCCCTGGTGCGGGTGTGCCATGCTGGGCAGGTGTGAAAATTAGATATTACTGCAAACGAAGCGTCAGCAGATGGCAATGGAGGTGCAATGGGCGATGGCGATGGATGGAGGCGAATGGTGATGGCGAATGGCGGGCGCATCAACACATGCCAGGGGCGCCTGGGCGGATGAAACGCAGGTTCCGAGTCTCTCGACGTACCGTTCAAGCGTAGACCATGGGCGGTGCAGATATGCCTCGCGGATGCTGTGCAGGTGGTCGACGAGGTAAAAGGGCGGCCGCGCAGAGATGCGGTTCGTGGTGGTGGTGAATTGCGCGCGGGCGGGTGTCGAGCGAGCGTTGGCGGTTGTTGTCACAGGAAAGCGAGCGACGAGCGGTGCCTGGCGTGGGCGAAGCAGCGCTGTGCCTTCCGTGCGGTGGTGAAGGGAGCGAATGTGTGTTTGCGTGCGGCGCCTGCTGCTCGCAACGTAGTCGTGGATGCGGTAGGCGCACAGCAAGCAAGCAACGAACGCAGCAGAAGGCGGGAGTGGTGGTGGTGGAGGTGGACAAGAGGAGGCTTGTTGGCCTGGTGAGAGGTGAGAGTACGCGCGGAAGGAGGCAGGCTATGCCAATGCGAGCGACCTCCTCGACCGGCACTTCTGATTCGCCGTGCAAGCGAGGCGCTGTGTCCGAAACTTTCTGCAGCCGCGATGCTGCACTTCCAATTCGTCGTCTCTTCTCTGTCGACGGCCGCGTGCTGACCAAACGAGCGTGACTTGTCGACTCGGGGAGGAGAGGAAGAGGAGGTGATGTCGGCGGGAATACGAGAGGGGTGGAGGAAAGGGAATCACGTTGGTCGAGGAAGTCGAGCATCCACGACCACGCCCGGCGGGCCAGCAGCAGGGGCGCGAAAAGGGGCATCGCGCGTGTTGGCAGCCACGACTTGTGTCACCAATCCCAGCAGATTCGGCGGCTGGGCGCGGGACCACCCACTCAACGCGACACGGCCGGCTCGCCCAGCAAAATCCAGCAGAAGCCAGCAACAGAGCCCAGCGACCCAATTCTTGTCCAGCCGGCTTCACTGCGCACCGAGTTGTTCGCCCTGTCAGATTGCAGGAATCCGCAACGGAGTCAGCGCCTTCGCCCGCCCGCCCGCTGCTGTCCGATTGCCCTTGCCACGACTTTCTTCCTCGCCGGCGTCTTCAACCAAACCGCTCGTATCCTTGCCGTGCGCAAACCTTGTTGCGCTTCCTGAGATCCCGGACCCATCGGATATCAGGCGCATCTGCATCTCACATCCTCCACTGCCCTTCGCTCGAACAGGTTTGAGATCACTACATACGCGCGCAGGAGCGACAGTCTCGAGTTGTGCAATTGTTCGCAAGTGCCGCACATGTCCTACGTTGCTTGCTGTCAGTAGCGAGCGGCGACAGACTCTGTATCATCGCCGTCACGTTTGACGGTTTCTATTTTTGCCCCGGCCAATATTGCTTATCCACCTGCATGCCCACGTCGAAGCCGGCATATCAGTCGCCACCCTCGCTTCATCAATGATGCGTTTGTCACAGCCAACGATGATCATCATGGATTACGAACATATGAGTGCAAACGAGAGATGTGCAGTGCGCCTCGCGAGTAGCGTATGTGTTCGTACGTCAGCCGAAGAGGCGATGCGCCAGATACAAGATACCTCCTACAGGTATCTCTACTGAGCTCAGCTTGAGTGTTCCAACCAAGTAGCATGTGCATCGCGCATTGAACTCTGAATACCTAAGGTCCGCAGCTGCAGATACCATGAAGGGAGTACCTAGTTCGTCGGCTGCTTCTCAGTTGCCTCAGGAGTCATAATCCAGGTAGAGCAACACCGGACCGACGACGAACGTGGCACACGGCATCCGACAGCCCTCACGAGCCATCTTCGCGTTACATCAACTCGACTTCATCTTCTTCATCCTTCCGGGTGAAGAAAACTGTTGTATCCGGTTGAGTTGCAAACCGCGAAGCCCCACCTCGAGCTTGCAATTGTACCTGCGTTAGCACGCCCTCCATGACGACCAACAAGGCAATGGCCCACCACTCGCGAACTGATCCTCAACACCATCCTGCACGAAGAATTCCATATCAGGTTTCTACCGTGTTTGATGCCACGGCCAGCTTAGACGGATAAGGACCAGATCTCCATCAGCATTCTTGGCCGAAGAGCCGTATCTCCCTCATAGCACGTCGCCACCACCTGCCAGCTTCTGCGCTCGTGTACGGTGTCCAATGCCATTTGGAAAGATATCATTGCTCAACATCGATTCCATCTCCTCGTAGGTTTGTTGCAAATCACTGACGCCATGGACCCAATTCTGCAGGAGACGAAATCGCGTGTCCGGCACAACTGTTCGCCACCACTTTCGCAGCACGACCAGCACAGGTGAAGTCGAAGGGAAAGCGTTGAGCCAAGACGGACTGCCGACGCCGTTGTTGACTGGCAGGACGAAATCTAAAATTACACTCGCCACGCAATCGTCATTCACGTGAGATTCGACGATGCGCCCCGAGAGATGCCCTCGCCCAGCGGCCTTCCATCTTCCAGAAGGCGTCTCGCTGGGCGGACAGAAGAGGCGGTCGCCTTGCACATGCGTTTCAGTGTTTTTGCCGGCGTCAAGACCTTGTAGCAGATTGGAGCGGCTTCAGCAACGCCCCTGAAGACCTGCAATCGGTGTCAGGAAGAGCAGAGGCGCGCCAATCAAGGTGGCGATAGCGAGTCGGGCGTGTGGCGGCGGGCGGGTCGCTGAAGATGAGCGAGGCGGAGGTGATTGGTGGTGGACGACGACGCGTGTGCGCAAGCTTTTGGCCTCGTCTCCCCTGAACCACCCTGAAGCGCGGGCTGGCAGCTGGCTGGACTGGGGCTGGGCGGAGCGTCGGGAGTGCTGCTCGCCGCCGTTGGTCGCGCTGCTGCTGCTGCTGTTTTGCTGAGAAACACCCTCACCACCAAGCACCACACTTTCTCGCTCGGCAGACACCTTGTCGTGCTTATCATTGACTCTTCTGTTCACTCTTCTATCGCTCTTTCCTTGGCGCTCAAACACCGTCATCCTCACCTTTCACACCAATCCTCACTTCACGTCCCCCGCGGCGCCTTCGACACGCTCCTTCGCCCATAACAAAACGCCTTCGTTCGCTGCGCGGAAAGGAGTGACCGGCTCACATTCCACCCACGCCCGCTTCTTACACCTCGATATCCCTGCGCTCACCCAGCCAGGCGATCGTCCTCGATAGAAGAACGACAAGACCTCCACCTATCCGATTGTAATACCGAATTCATAATCACCATGAGAGGCATCAGCTTCGCGTCCGCCGCCATCGCGGCCACCAGCTTCTTCGCCAACAGCGCGCTCGCTGCCGACTTGCCTTCGATCGTCATCAAGGGCTCCAAGTTCTTCTACGAAAACAACGGCACCCAATTGTAAGAGCTTCGCTGCACACACCCGCACGCCCACAATCTGACCCCTATACAGCTTCATCCGAGGTGTCGCCTACCAGGAGGACTACTCGGGCGGTGGCAATGGTTCCGACACCACCTCTGGCAACGACCAGACATACACCGACCCTCTGAGCAAGCCAGACAACTGCAAGCGTGACATTCCTTACCTTCAGCAGCTGCAGACAAACACCATCCGTGTCTACGCCATCAACCCTACCGAGAACCACGATGAGTGTATGTCGATGCTCGCAGACGCTGGCATCTACGTCGTTGCCGATCTTTCTGCTCCTGTGAACGGCGAGTCCATCAACCGTGCCGACCCAGCATGGGACGACTCCCTCTACCAGCGCTACACCGCCGTCATTGACGCCATGGCCAACTACACCAACACCCTCGGTTTCTTCGCCGGTAACGAGGTCTCCAACGCGCCTAACAACACCGATGCGAGCGCCTTCGTCAAGGCTGCCGTCCGTGACAGCAAGGCCTACATCAAGTCCCAGGGCTACCGAACCATCGGTGTGGGTTACGCGACCAACGACGATGCCGACATCCGTGTCAACATGGCAGACTACTTCAACTGCGGCGACTCAGCCAACTCGATCGACTTCTGGGGATACAACGTCTACTCGTGGTGTGGCAGGTCCAGCTTCCAGGCATCTGGCTACGCCGACCGCACCAAGGAGTTCTCGAGCTACTCCGTCCCAGTCTTCTTCGCCGAGTACGGTTGCAACGAGGTTCAGCCACGTCTCTTCACTGAGGTCGGTGCTCTCTTTGGCGACCAGATGACCGACGTCTGGTCTGGTGGTATTGTCTACATGTACTTCCAGGAGGACAACGACTACGGTCTCGTTTCCGTCGATGGCAACTCTGTCAGCACTCTGACCGACTTCAACAACCTCAAGACCGAGATGGCCAGCGCCTCGCCAACCGGTGTCAACTCTGCTTCCTACAGCCCAACCAACTCTGCCGCCGCATGCCCAACTGAGTCTGACTGGGCCGCCAAGGCCTCTCCTCTCCCACCGTCGCCAAACAAGGAGCTCTGCAACTGCATGTTCAACTCCCTGAGCTGCACAGTCAAGGGCAGCGTCGACACTGACGACTACGAGGACCTCTTCGGAACTGTCTGCGGCTACGGTGACAGCTGCGCTGGTATCAACAAGAACGCCACCACTGGCAAGTACGGAGCCTACAGCATGTGCAACTCCACCGAGCAGCTCGCCTTCGCTTTCAACCAGTACTACCTTGCTCAGGACAAGTCCAACGACGCCTGCGACTTCAACGGCGCCGCCCAGGTCCAGAACGCCAAGTCCGCCTCGGGCACCTGCAGCTCTCTGATGGCCCAGGCCGGAACTGCTGGCACTGGCACCGTCACTGCCTCGCCCACTCAGAACGCTGCTCAGCAGAGCGGCAGCAACGGCGGCTCTGGCGGCTCTTCCTCTTCTGGCGCCGCTGGCCCAATCGCTTCCGTCCCAAGCGCGACTTTCACCACCCTCCCGATGGTCTTCATCGTCACGCTCGCGGCTCTCTCAGGCATGGGCATGATTCTGTTGTAATCTCACTACTTCATTCTTCCACCTTTTTTGCATGAAAAGCGGGATATGCACAGAACGAAGGTCTGAGACGGAAGAGAGCAAGATGTGCAGGGCTTTGATTGGATACCGATTGATTGTCTTCAACTCGCTCCTGCTATGTCCGCTCGTACAATTGAAAGCTAAAACGAAGTGTTCTGCTTTTTTGGCATGATCTGATAGCGTTCTTCTCCTTTTTTGTTGTTCGAGACTATGATTGCCATGTGGCATGAGGACGATGCTTGTTCAAGATTCGAGAAGGATAATTTGTGGAGGATAGGAATGGGGTTGTATAGTTTTCTGTGCTTTCTAGAAAGTAAAGTTGAGAAAATGAAAAAGAAATTAAAAAGTCAAGGTGTTTGCTCCGGTTGCGTCTTCAGTTTCGTTGCGCTGACTGCTGCATGTTTATGAGCGGCTGGTGTTGGAGGAAGTAGGTTGGAGGAACTTGAAGTACCTTAGTGCCGCTCAAGTTAGGGTTCTGAGTTTTTAGGGTTGGGGTTAGAGGAAGAGGGATTCATTCACTTACTGTTTAGTAGGAGCACTTGACAAAAGGTTTACATATGCTTGCTTTGGTGTGATTATCTCCTTAGTATGATGAACCAAATCAAGGGGGCAGTTCATGCACGTCGGTGTGTATGGTGGACGATATTTACTCCAAAGTGTTGTCCTCACTTCACTCGGATTCATACATAATTTTGCGGAATTCTTACTCTGTTATCTCTCTATTTGTCTGCTGCGAATAATGCTGAAGACCTTTTTTTTTTCCTTATAGAGTTTGGCTATATGTACATCCCAAATACCCTCACCAACACTCCTCGTCCCAACAGCGCCAAAACACTACCCATCACGACAAAGAAATTCACTTCCACCTGTCTCTTCGCCCCCACCCCAATCGACCCCACTGTCGCATCCCTGAAAACTTCTTCCCTCGTCTCCTTCCATCCGATCTCAACCATCGCATCCCCTAAATCCCTATAATACAACCCCGTCCTCACGCTCCCCTGAGTGACAAGTTCGTACCCCGTCCGCCGGATCCCGGACGTGTCGAAGAGCTTCGGCGCATCGATGCAAATCAGTCTGAGTAACCCTACGTTGGCAGCGGCGGAGTAGATCTCCTGCGCAGACCGCATGTCTTCCAAAGCCCAGCCGACCGCCCATTCCAAGATTCCCTCTACGGATTTTGGGACGGGGTTACGGATTTGCGGGTTCAGGCCGATGGTGCGGTTCCAGAGGAGCGTAGGTATTGTTCTCTTCACTTGGAATTGATGTTGTTGCTCTTGCTGGAGTTCATTCAACGCTGTGATGATTTGGTGAGCGGTGGAGACTTCGAGGTTTTCGTTCTTGCGGAGGGAGTTTGTGCCGATGCAATTGTATATTACTTCCGCGTTGCGCAGGCAGGATTTCAGGAGGGGAAGATCAGAGAGCGGACCGATGAAGACGTGGATTTGAAAATTTGCCGTGTGTGTCGAGGGGAGGGTGGAGGAAGTTGGTGATGTCGTTGTTGTGGTGGTGGTGGTTGTGGAGGATACAGGCAGGTCGGGAAAGAGGGAATGTAGTTTCGCTTCGTTTCGGACGAAGATGTTCAAGGCCAGAGGTTCTTTTGCTTCTTCGTGGCTCTCTCGTGATTTCTGTTGACGTGACGATAAGATCGCTCTCAAGACAGCTGCTCCTGTGCTGCCGGTTGCGCCGAGGAGGGCGTGAGTTGGCATTGTGGATTTGTTTCCTCCAACAAGTCTTTGCAAGAAGCAAAAAGTCAAGCGGTACTAATTAGTGCTTCGAGCAGTCGAGATATTCGTGTTCTCTTATCCTCATTCCTCTGCTCAGCTGGCATCCGTGCGGCGAGTTTTGCCCTCACCTCACAAGCTTCAGCCCTGAAGCTCGCGAATCCTTCCATGCGTTTTCGGTTGGCGAGACGATATCTAAGGTCGAAGGATGCAAGCTTCATTGGGACTCACAATCTCGTCGAAGCTGGACCTTGAAGGACCCGGACGAACTCATAAATCAGCGTTGATGTCGAAGGGAAGCGTGAAGGATGATTAAGCCCGCCGATATCAATGAACGAGTCGAGTTCTCGATACATATACGATACAATGTAGTACACAGGATCCATCTAACATCGACGGGTATCGTTCATCGTTTCTTGGAGCTCACTTGCGTAGCCCATGCGTTCGGTCTATGAAGAGGACTATCGGTCAGCAGCAGCTCTCACTTGTAAGTTCACCCAGTCGCGCATCGCAAGACTGCGTCTGAAGGTCAGAAACCCACAACCGATCGCGCCTCCTGCACATCATGGGGATACTCACCTTCGAAACAACATCGTCAACATCGCTTTCCCTCTCCCTTGCTCTTCCTTTTGCCTCGCGAGCCACCAACTCAGTTCGCGCCGCAGGGTATCTCCCGTCTTGCCCAGAACATCCAGTCCTCGCTCCTCGCATGCACTCATGACCTCTGGAATCGACAAAGCTGCCGCATTGGCCGCATCCCGAATCAGTAGCTTATCGTCCCGCGCGAGGTATTCCAGCTTCTTCGACACGCCCGACCTCATGAACACCTTCGGCGGAGCTAATTGTACCCGTTCCCACAGCCGATTGTGCACATTCAACACGCTCGACAAATGCAACAGTTGCTCCCCATTCAACCTCGCCAACCTCAACCTCACCCTATCCCTCTTCGTCATGCCCCACGCCTCTTCCTCCCCTCCCATAACCTCCTGCGCCGGCTCCCTGACCCCCCTCCGAAAACTCTCCCGCCTCCTCTCCTCACTCTTCTGCCTCATCCCCCGAATCTGCTGCGGAATCCGACACGTCCCCGGCACAGCGCTGGGGATAAACGGCACGAGCAGCGGCAACCACTCCCCAAACAACGCAACCAGGACTCCAAAGAACGGCAATTTCCCCACATCGTGTCGATTCCGCGCGAGCAATTGGAATTCCGATCTCTTCAGCTCTTCCCAATTCCCTCTTTCGCGGCCTTTTTGCTGCCAGATGGATCGCAGTTCGCGGACCGCTTTCCAGTTGTACCAGACTGCTTTGACGCCGGTGAGGTAGAATTTTCCGTAGGTTCGGCCGAGTTTGAAGTAGTAGCCGAAGACATTGCTGAACTCTTCTCGTGCCGGGAGGATGAGTTCGGGCGGGAGGGTACTTATGGGTGGGTTGACGGGATGCAGCGGGCGGATGCCTTTGATTTCGATCAGAGCGGCGCGCTCGGGTTTGGGATAAGTTTCGGTCTGGGAGGGAGGTATTCTGTATTCTTTGCGCAGTGAAGAGGTGCCGGAGAGGTAGCGAATGGTATTTCTCAGAGCATGTTGCTGCTGCTGCTGAGTTGTTGGTTGGAGGAGGAGGAGGGTGCTCGAGACACCGCCGCGCGCGATGCTCGGCAGCTTTATGGTCATTGCATCGGGTGAAAGAGGAGAATACGACCTGAAAGAAGGAGTGTTAGGAGAGGTGGAAAATATCTCTCACACGCAACTGTTGTGCAGAAAATTAATCGCTCAGGTCGTTGGCTGGCGCTGCCCTTGTGCCGCAGGAAAACCGAGGGCGAAACTTTTGTGGTATTGACTCGGAGGGTGGTGGCTTGTAGGGCAAGGCGAAGATATTTGTCGGCCGCAAACTGAGGTGTCTCCCTCAAATCGAGATGCAGAGTTTCTACTTCCTAAGATCAAATGGTCGAAGAGGTGCTCCAGACGGCCATCATCGCCGACTTACGTATGACGGATAGGAGCTTCTAGCTCCGAGAATCGCGCTAGCTCGGCGCCTGCCGAGTAAGCCAACGACTGTGAGAACCTCGCGATTGGATGGCGCGCTACATGTACATGTATTCGATGCATGCGGCACGTAATGAGGATCGCAGCACCAGACAGTCAGCAGCTTGACCACCCGGCGGCCCCATTGAAGGAGCAACTGCCCTCGGCTGGACCACGAAATGGATTCTACGCACAGTTGTGCCATGAAGAGGCATCACTCGGGGACCGGTGACTCTCAATGAGCATTCGCATGTTCCGCGAGGGCTTAATTCGCTCTTGCAGCCGGCGTCCACTGAAAAATGCATGTGCGACAGATTATCGCCGTTTGTTGATCAGGTCTAGAACTTGGCGGCTACCTATTGAACAGCCTTGCGGGAGCTGTGACAGTCGATGATGTAGAGTCGGCTCGTAGGTCCTTTCATCCTGCGAGACCAACATGGTGCTTGTGTATTGTGAACACCCACAGACCTGGCGTCTGAACCGTCGTGTACAGCATCAACAGCACCATGGAGCCGAGAAGGGTCAAGTTGCGATCTCGTAATGGATGTGTCAACTGCAGGCTACGCAAACGCAAATGCGATGAGGAGCGGCCGACCTGTGGACATTGCAAAAGACTTGGATACGATTGTCAGTGGTTGAGCAGCACCGGCTGGCAGGAAGAACAGCAGATGATCTTGGAGCGCCAGGTCCGGCAACGAAGTCGACTGCCTCTCGACCTTGCGATCGACTCAGGAGCCGCGCAGCAGCTGGAGATTATTCCTCCATGTCGCATCGCGGACAGCGACAACGTCCGAATCTCTTTCATGCTCGATTCAATGTTCAGAGGCGCCAATACGGAAATTCAAGGCGGCATCGCGGGTAATGCTCTGACCGTGCGCACAGAGTTGCAATTTGCGTCGCAAGTGGAGTCGTTGACATACGGCTGCTTGAAAGCAATGGCTATGATCCACTGGGGAGTCGTCAGGAACGATCGAGCTGTTCTCAGCATGGGCTACAACCTCAGAGGTCGCAACCTGGCAAGTATACGGGACGCGCTGACGAGCTCATTCACCGCTACGCCCGGCGACCTTGTAGCTGCTGTTGCTCTCATGCGTCTTGCGGACACTCTGATGCCTAACGTGAGATCCCAGTGGATGATCCACGCCGAAGCGTTGGCGCATCTCTTCCGCGCCATCGGCCCAGAAGCGTTCTCAACGCCCCGAATGCGACGCCTTGTCGAGAACAACAGATGGGTCATGATTGTGGCATCTTCGGTGGCTCGGAAGCGGACGCTGTTGGATACCGCGCCTTGGAAAACGATTCCATGGCGAGGCACAGAGAAGGATATGCTACAAACGCTCCTCGACATCTATGCGAAGATACCGACGCTGCATGCCATTTTCGACGAGAGTACATCGCCGGCGTCGAAGGGGATTGAGACAAAAGACCTTCCGGCTTTGTTTAAGCAAGAGCTCGAGGATGTCCTAGCGCAGATGCAACACTGGAGAACATCAGTGGACCAGCAAATCGAAGAGAGCGTAAGGAGATGGGAGCCTGTCGAGACAGCTATCACGGCGCTGCAAAGCGGTCGCCCTACGATTGCTTTTGAGCAGCTCTACCATGCCTACGCTATCGTGCTGTTCAACATGATGACGGTCGTGCTCAGCCTGTACATTCTGAAGACCCTGCCTTCGAGCCCAGCACCACCCACAAAAGCCTGCGAGGCCGAAGAAAGGCGTGATACACTACTACAAGCATTTGTACTGCCTATCGAAACACCCATTCAAAGAGCCGCAGATGCCGCAGACGAAATCGCACAAATCTTCCCCTGGGCTCTCAAGAACAGTCAAAAGGGTGGGGGCGCTTTATACATGGCAGCGCCTGCTGTTGTGTGCCAGCGCTTCTGGTTGAGCTTCGATGCAGATAAGGCACGCTGGTTCGCGTCGGTCATTCGTGAAGTCACCGGTCTCTGGGACAGTCTTCTCACTCTAAATCCAACACGCGCCCACGAGATGATTCAGGTCTTGATGTGACATGTCATTGCTTTGTGCGAGTGCGTCGCTTCGTCAAACACTTCAGCACTCACCTCGATGCTCTGCATGTTACATATTCTGTTATCCCGGGGCGCACGATGTCTTTCGACTTCGTCCATATCGCGTCCCGCCTCAACACGGCGAGACTCACGTGAGAAGGTGCATCGATTCACCTTATTACGTAGTACGTGGCAATGCGAATCAGATATCTTGCCTTGCATATGCAGTGCTGAGTGACTGCAATTCATGATCATTCTGCAAATGAGCTTACTCAATCATTGCTAGAAAGATCAGGGACGCCCCACCAAACAACCTGGCTCTCGACGGCGTTCTCATTGTCAGCTCGTGCGTCCATTGCTCGTGTCGCTGAAGGACGACTGGATGCGAGGGCCCTCACTATCTGTACGCTTAGGAGCGCCTCATCTATGTTACGCACACCGGGGGCGCAGTCTCTTTCTGGTCGCTCGTCACCCGATCTGCTCCACCTGTGGCTAAGCGCACTCTAGCAGTGCATTCAAAGGCTCCTTCCATTACGGCGTTGGCAAAATCTTTGCTCTGGTCTGAGGAATCATACCACACTTGCTTGCGCTGTGCCTTAAAGCTGGCTGATTCCTTTAGACGTTTGCTCCCGTAAGCTGCGACGTCGTTGAGATAAAGTAGAGTGGCTTGCCTTAGCGGATGCGAAGTAGGGCACGAGTCACGCGAGAGCACCGGCAATGGGCGTAAGCTTAAAGACAATGGAGTGCCGCCGATCTCAGTCTGTTTATGAAAGATGTAGCGCTGCACTAGCGGACACACTCTACAGGTACGACAGCTTCTTCGTTCCGAATGCATCTCGGTCGGATTGGCTGTCACCATGGAGCAGTCTGTACAGAGATTACAAAAGATGCAGTGTGTCAGCGGCTAGCATGACAACGGACATTCTCGTGCGGTCATAGTCAAATCCAGGGGACCGTCGGCTAGGGAGCTGGCACGGGAGCTAGGGATTCCAGAGCCTCGCGTTTGGGGTACTAGCTGATCATTTCCCATTGCCAACGCTATAAAGCCTACTCCAATCGCAACTAAACACAACCCTATCAACAGTCCTTGTATGGAGAGGGTCGTGCACTAGTCCTCACAACGCCGAATTGGCGAGTCAGGCTCGCAGTCGTCTCGCTCAAGTTGGCCTGAGGGTGCCTGCTGGCGTCCGGACACACTCCTTCGGATCGATCGACATCCGTAGCCACCGGTATATGTGCGCTAGCGCAAAAGGCCGGTGGCCGTTTCTGCAAGGCTGTGTTGCACATCTGCCGGACGACGGTGAAATGGCCGCAGCAGTCCCACGTAATCATGTTGCTGAAACACATTTTTGCATTCGGCTATGGGGTTCAGGTCAGTTGAGGAGAGGACCCAAAGTTCGTGGGCGGGAGCTGACCTTGATGGTGAAGTAGAAAAGGATCACTTCGTTTTTGCTGTTGTGAACTCTGTTCGCAAGAAACGTCCGAGGAGATCTGGAAGGGCCTGCCGACTCCCACGGTCCCAGACGAACGATGGCATCAAATTGGTTATTATAGTCATGCTCTTTCTTGGTCAGTGCGTTCTTTAAGGACCGTCAGTACGGTGTCTTCGCCGACAGGAATCTTCCGCTGCGGCTGCGGAACAGGGCAAAGTGCTCGCGACCCGCATTGCCACGCAAAGATGACTTTCATGCGGGGCGCAACGAGAGTCGATAGGTCCCGTTATACAGAAGGGAGCGTGTGGCTTGAGGGTACCTCTGCATCGCATGAGGTTCAGTGCCATCACTAGCGCGACTTAGTGCTGCAGGACGCAATGAGATCTCATTGGTCCAGTCGACGATTTCCTATTTCGGGGACGCGCTGTGTGATCACGAACTTATTACTGTTTGGTCGTTCCGCTGACCCTCGATGCTCTCCAACGCCGTTGAAGGAAATTATCTCCTCGTCTGTATCCTTGAAGAAAATGCTGGAGCCGCTTATTAGCCTCGCGCTGTGAGCCCGCTGCTTCTCAATCCAGTTCCTTCGATTCAGAGCTTGTAGCTTGTCGACTTCTTACGCTCTGCTTGTAGACACTGCGACACGACTGCGCGCCCGCCCGTCTTCCGCTCCACGCGAGCCTGCAGTCGGCCCTGTGTGGGCTGGATGAGCAGCATGTAGTCGGCGCTGCGGCGAAGCAGGGTCGCTGTGATGTCCCCGCCGCTGTCCGTTGCAGCTGCACTGAGAGGTTGAGAGCGCGCCAGCTCCTAAATGCGCTGCGTCGCATCTCGGTGAGTCTTCACAGTTCTCAGTACGCAAGTCCGCCCAAGCGACAATGTCGAGCCGCCGTCGCTTGGCATGACGGGAGCCACACAGAGAGAGACCAGCGTGCGCTTGGGATGCAAACAGAGAGGGCAGGCGGTGTCATGATGGCGGAGTGGAATATAGAGAGGGCCTTGCGCCCGAAGTACAGAGTTCGGGGAAGATGCAACCTCAGGCACAAACTCTCAAAGCATCATCGACTCGTGAAAACACGTACAAAGCAAAATATGCATGGCTTGGTGGTATGGTATAATCATCTGAAGAGGGTATATCATTCGTAGACGGATCGTCTTCATAACATCGACTCTTCAAGCGCCGTAGATTTTGTATCCGCAGCAGGTTGAAGCGCCGCACACAACTCTCGTTTCCCGTCATTTGCACATTTCCGGACCCGAAAAAAACACCAGCGCTTGTGTTGAAATTTTTGTTCCCAGCCTTTCCCCTTAGCTAACGCCATTTTCGAAGATGCATTACACTAGTTCTCCTCGCGCTTATACGGGGAGCGGGAAGGTGACAGCCCATGCGGCGATCTCCTCCTTGAGTGCCTTGATCTCGGGGATTGCGGTGCCCTCGGCAACCTTGGCCTTGAAGTCCTTCTGCTTGTTGGCCTCCTTGGGAAGCTCATCCTGAATCTTTCGTGCGAGCTTGATGCTGCGGTCGATGTACTCGGCGATCTTCTCAAAGTCCTTCTCGCCCATGCCTCGGCTGGTCATGGCCGGTGCGCCAATGCGAATACCGCATGGGGTGAGAGCGGACTTATCACCAGGAGTGGTGTTCTTGTTGCAGGCAATGTTGATCTGGTCGAGCACTGACTCAACACGAGCACCGTCGAGACCCTGTGGCTTCAGGTCGAGGAGAACCATGTGGTTGTCGGTGCCGTCAGTGACCAGTCTGTAGCCGAGCTGCTTGAAGGAGACTTCCAACTGCTTAGCGTTCTTGATGACCTGCTTCTGGTATGCGCGGAAGTCGTCCGAGTCGGCCTGCTTCAAGGCAACAGCCAGAGCAGTAATGGTGTGGTTGTGAGGACCACCCTGGTGACCGGGGAAAACAGAGAAGTTGATGGGACCCTCCAGGTCGTAGAGGACCTGAACTTCCTTGTCACCCTTCTTCTCGGTCTTTCTCACGCCCTTGCGGAAGAAGATCATGGCTCCTCTTGGGCCACGCAAGCTCTTGTGCGTCGTTGTAGTGACGATGTCGCAGTACTCGAATGGCGACTTGTTGACGCCGGCGGCAACCAAGCCAGAAATGTGTGCCATGTCCATGAGCAGGTATGCGCCAACCTTGTCCGCAATCTCTCTCATTCTCTTGTAGTCAATCTCACGGCAGTACGCAGATGTGCCGGCAACCAAGACCTTGGGCCTGTACATGAGCGCGTTCTCCTCGAGACGGTCGTAGTCGATCAGGCCAGTCTCGAGGTTGACGCGGTAGGGGAAGGTCTCGAAGTAGGTGGACACGGCGGAGATCTTCCTGGTTGGTGTCTGGTATCCGTGGGACAAGTGACCGCCGTGGGGCAGGTCCAAGCCCATCAGTCGCTCGTGAGGCCTCATGATGGCCTGGTAGACCTGCAGGTTGGCTGGGCTGCCAGAAAGGCACTGCACGTTGACACCCCACTTCTCCGGGTCGAGGCCGAAGGTCTTGAGGGCACGCGACTGGCACATGAGCTCGATCTCGTCAATGTGCTCGTTGCCACCATAGTAACGCGCGCCGGGGTATCCCTCGCTGTACTTGTTGCTCATGGGCGAGCCAAGGGCATCGAAGACGGCGCGGGAGGTGACGTTCTCGGAGGCGATGAGGAGGATGGACTCGCGTTGGCGCTTGATCTCCTTCTCCATGATCTCCTTGATCTCTGGGTCAAGGTCGACCAGAGGCTTCTGCATCAGGTCATAATGGCCCTGGGAGAGGGCGTAGTTGGAGCCAATCTCGCCGTTGGTCGCCATTGTTGCAGATGTGTGGAGCTGCTTGTCGGTGGGAGAGGGTCAATGGGGAGTTATAATGGCAGTGGAATGAGAAGTGGCGGGTGCAAAAGAAGAGCAAGACGGCGAGAAACGGAGCAGAAATGAGGGCGTCGAAGGAAAAATATAAGCTCAGACCCTCGATGAGTCGAGGCGGGCATGGGCTCTGCGGGAGGGCGGCGCGGGGCATTCAATGGATCGGTTTCCGAACTGCGGCCTCTCTCACCTCTCCAAATCGCCGCGTGTGTGAAACAGCTCGCACACTTCATCATCGACTCTCCGCGCCGACCGCATCTCCATCTCGCCGCTCCATTCCACACATCGGCCCTATCTTTTTCGTGCGCTCGCTTGCTGCTCGTCGCGCAGAGGAAGCAGCACCAGCCGACGCGTGCAGTGGCGGCGACATGTGCTCCGGTATTCCCCCGGCTGTCACCTTCCTCGCCGCTTCTTTCTTCTTTCTCTGCTTTCCCCTCGTGAAGGCTACGTATTGTATGCTCCGACTGTCTCAATGGCCAATCTACTGAGAAGACATCACCCTGTCACGGCCTACAGGATATCCCAGAGACGGCCGCGTTACTCCTCATCGTCTCATCATCGCCATCCCGACTTTCTCCGGTGACTCCTTCAGGATGCAATAGCTGCCTGTGTCGACATTGGACTTATGCTAGTCCTTCTCCGTCAATAATATCCACCTCTTCTGTCAGATTTTTTCTGAGCGACGCATCAATGGAGAGCTCTTCTGCTGTGCGCGAAGAACTATCTCTACTTCATTGCTTGCAGCAGCACGGCTGTGCCCAATGCGTGAAGCCCACAGCTTACAACCTGTACTTAGTCTTTCCACCACAAGAATCCGCCCAGAAGTTGTGGCTTGCAGGAGCAACGTGCATGGCGAGGCGGCGCTTCTACCACCTTGCACGAGGAAGCCTCCTGCCTCGCTACGCCCTGTCAAAGCATGTCACCACGTTGCACTCACGAAATCTTCTAGCTACGCGGCGTCCAGCGATTCGCCTGTACTCCATCTTCACATGGTCGACTCGCTAAGCGTTTTGCGAGTGAACGTCGCAACGAATAGAGCTTCGAGGGCTGACAACGAGGCGCTAGCAAGTCTGGAATTTTGGATTTTTGATCGTCTGCATGTTGCACGATCGATACAATCTGGATGACAGTGGACCTGGTTGACTGACCTCATCGGTTTTCCGGAACGTTGAGCAGCTCCAAGAGACATTCATGTCAAGTTTACACAACAGCTTGACAACTTATGCAGATACGCACGCGGCTCGGGAAGCTGCGCCAGTGCAAAGCACAACGGATGAGAAGGTGCCCATGGTGACTTTAAAAGCAGTCAATCTTCGTCTGCCTCCATGGAAAGAACCTCTTAACCTGCGAAGCCTTCGTATAAGGAAGGGTAAATTTGGCCTATGGTATGAGCATCTCGTCCTGAGAACGGCGAGAAAATGGCGAGAGTCTGAAAGACTTTGAAAACTTCCGAGCCTCGCCAGAGACGAAACGTCGACTGAGCATTGAATCGACCATCTTTATGAGACGATGGATGCATGTGATGATTACGCCACATTCCCTGCAAAGATGAGAAAAGCGTTTCGCTCGTATCGGATCAGGCACGCGATACGCCCGTAATGTTCCTTGCTTCGAGACACGGGAGTCATAGACCACGTGCGACCTGAGGGAACCCGGGTCAACGGTCTCGACAGCCGCAAAGATGCGGAAGTCAATGAGGGGTTCAGTACACAGAGAGGAGATCATTCGCGACTTCAGGTGAAGTGAATGACTCTGCAGAGCTGTTCGGCTGACTCGCCGTGCGTGCGGAGCGCTGACATGACCGAGCTCGTCCTCAGACAGACTTCAAACTCGCGTTGCAGGTAGCGTTCTGGCACGGCAGCGGTGAGGAGCAGAGTTGCAAGTTTGTCCAGAGTTCAGACCAACAACAACAATTCGTCTTGCTTTCTGCTGCTTGTGTTGCTGCTTTGAAATGGATTCATCGCACCCCTGCTGCGTGCATGCTGTCGCTGTGTTCCTTGCATAAGTACCTGCTGTAGTGTGCAGCGCTAAGGCAGAGGGCGAATGCAAGCCGGCAGAGCAAGTGTTTCAGGTGGAGGAGGATTTGCTGCGCGGCGGAGACACCTCGAGCGGCTTCTCAACCGCAGCAAGCTACGAGAAAGGAGGTGATGTTGTATGAGACGTGTAGAAGGAGGATGATGGAGATGGTATTGCAGAAGGTGTCGTCGGGAAAGTGACCTGTACTTTGTCGATTGAAGGACAGGGTCCACAGGAGGATTATCGGTTCACGATGACGCTTCGCGGCGCCAGCGGAACCTTGCATGAAGCAAAAGACGAGTGGGAAGCGTGATTGGACGCGACAGGGGGCGCGGGCATTGTGAGAAGTTGGATGAAATGTGAAATGGGGGCAACGCAGGAGGCGACGATAGCACAACGAGAAAGCCGTTTCATCATCATCATCAGAGCGACTGGAGCGAAGTGGAAGCGTGTGCCTGGCGGGAAGGGGTGAAACGGGAGCGGATAGATATTATTGATCTTTTTACCTCCCACCTCACCCTTCATGTTCCCTTTCCTGTCCGTGTGTCCTCCTCCATCGTCGACATCATCCTCCGCCCTCTCACACACTGCACGCGCGCGTGTGAGAGAAGCTTTCACGAATCACGAACATCTTGCGACGGCCCAATCGGCATCGACCATCGCAGCGCAGCGCATCGCATCGTTTCAGGGGATTGGAGAGTCGTTCATTCGGTCCAGCGACGCGCTCCGCGACGGCGACCCAAGCACATTCTCCAGCTCCTCTCCACACCGCACCCGATCGTCCCAGACGTGCCAGATTGGACGCTCTATACCGCCATACCGCCCTCTCTCTCCTCGATGCAGCCACCGCGGTGTCTGCGCTGATTCGCACGCCCACGCGCCGCATGTCGCCGCTGACACTCGGCAACATCTCACCCGTCTTCACACGCTCTTGCGGACGAGTGCCCCTGGAGTAGTGCTCTCGCAGCTGCTCGGTTTCAGGCTCCGAGACTCTGCTGCGGCTGCTGCATCGTCGGCGATTTAGGTTTGCCGCCGTACCACCTCCTTCTCCTCCGTCGCCCGCACGCGCGCCAGCGAGCCAACTCTCACCTGCAGCCGCCGCAGCACCATGTCCTTCGCTGCATCCACCTATGCAAATGCTACTGCCGGCCCAAGCTCGCCGCCGCTGAGCCCGCGACTCTCCTCCCACCCGCAGCAACAGCATCAGCACCAGCCCATCTCTCACGGCGCCCTCAGTCCCCGGAAGAGCAGTCGTGCCTTTCACCAGAATGCCAATGCCAATGCTGCCAACGCCAACGCCAACCGACCTGGGAGTCCGCGCACCCCATCGCCCAAGCCGCGTAGAAGGAGGAAGGGCAAAGGCAAGGACCCTGTGAGGAACGACAGAAACGACCGCGATCCCTCCAACACCGCTCCCGCGAGACACTCTCACGGCTTGTCCTGGAACTCCACCACGCGAGACTCCGTCGTCGACAATCTGCTGTTCGGCTTGAACAACCTGAGCAGGCCCGACGTGAGCGACATGGGCACTAGGCCGAACGACGAAGAGGAGGAGCGCACACGTTATTTGTCTTCACTGCAGTCCCAATTCTCCTCCAGCAGGCCTCCGCCGCGCAGTCGCGGACACACGCATTCCTCTTCGACCTCCGAGTTCGATCGCAGCATGGCGGAATCACCCAACAGCAAGTTCTCCATGAGCTCCTCCAAAGGGCGCAGGAGCAATTCGAGCACCAATTTTGGACATAGCTTGGCCGGCCGCGTCAAGTCAAGCGGCAAGGCGTTTGGCATTGGCAGGACGAGCTCCGACTTGCACCGCACACAACCTAGCGATGGCAGCAGCAGCGTCGACAACAATCACAATAATAATAATGCGTACGGGGCGGCACTTGAGCCAAACAGATTGGCGTGGAACGGGAAGTCGATGAGCATGGACCACATCCACGCGGATAACGGTGCAGCAGACGCGCCTTCGGTGCTGGATCGTGGCAGACCGGTACCGTCTGTACACAGCAAGTACGAATCGACAACCGATTTGGATGCCGCGCCTGAGCCGTCCATCGCGGGAGGCCCGCGCAAAATGCAAAATCCCTCCGCAACGGGTCCTGTATATGTAAATGCCGCCGCCTCCAAAAGCAGGCCCAGTACACTGCGCAAAATCACCACGCAGCAAGATTTACGCACTGCAGGGCATCCGAGCCCTCCGATTCCGCAGGATATTAGGAACCAGGCGGCGGATTTCGTCCGAACCAGCAGCATGGCCGGAACGCTGCCTCCGCCTTCCGCGCGCGACACGCGCGCACCCAGCCCAGCTGTGGCATCTCGAAGGAGAGAATCGTCTCCTCCGCGCGATAATAAACCTGGCTTCTTCAAGCGTGTCTTTGGTGGCAGCTCTGCTCGCGCTGTGTCGACGCCCGTCGACCGCTCGGTCTCGAATCAGACAGCGCCAAACGGCAATGAACGATCCAACATGGCTTCGCGGTCTGCTTCACAGACTGCAGTGCCGCAGCAGCAAACGCAAAACGACGTCAAGCCCTCGACCAATGCATCATCGTCTGCGCCGCCTCCCAGTCTGAACAAGAAGCCATCTTCCTTCTTTCGAAGGCGGAAGAAGTCCACTTCTGAAGCCATGCAGCCGCCACCGTTACCAATACCGCCCAGTAACACCGAACTGGACGTCAAAGGCGCAGCACCCAGCCCCTCAGTCAGCAGTTTGCGGAAAGTGATGGATCCCTTCTTGAGCCAGGAGTCGTCCACGGCCAATGGCAAGCCCGAACCCCAGCAGGGTGATCGTTTCAGACCCAACACTGCGGATTCGAAGCATGAAGACTCCGAGGACCCTGACATCTTTCACACGGGGTACACACCGCCGCCGGACGCTTCACTCGGCTCGCGACATCCCATCTCGAGAGAACACTCTGCGCGTCCCAGCTTGGACCGCGACACCGAAGTCAATGCTAATAAAATGAAAGTGAGGAAACGAAAGCCAGATGCCCTGGTCACCTCCAGCTCGCAGGGTTTCAGCCGGCAGACATCCACCGGTACGCTGCGAGACGAGCCCAACGGCCCAGCTCCCGTCTCACCCCTCTCCGATATGAATCCTACCTCTGCACGGCCATCCTCACCGCCCAGTCGGCCAAGCACTGGCGAAAATATCCTCAGGTCGCAACAGGACAGCCCTGTGGAGAGTCCCAACCAGGATCTTCGCGACTTCAGTGCTAACAATAATGTCAGCTTGGACTTGAACGATGAAGGATGGATCATTACCAGGGCCATCCAGGACCGGCCAGCTTCCAAGAGTACGGAACGTCTGAGATTGCAGCCAACACCATCTGAGGAGCGGCTCAACGCCAGCGCCGCCAACTTTTCTTCTCCAGAGCGAAGTTCGATGAGGTCGCCGACTTTGACCAAGGAGAACATCGCTCCGAATGGATCTGCCGGGGTATCAGAGCGGGTGCTGTCTGAATCGCAATTGGGCTTGCCGACTGTTCAAGTGGACGCCAGCAATGCCTCGCGGACGTCCAGTGACCCGACCATCATTCATGTACCTGCCGAGTTTCACGATGAAGGGGCTGAGTATCGGGAGCGAGCACGCAGGATCTTCGAAGGCGATGAGGAGGATGTCCTCAAAGGTGATGCTGCAGCCTGGATGGGCGAGAGGAACACCCTCAGCACCCGCACGCTTCAGGCGTACATGCAGCTTTTCGACTTTTCGGGACTGAACATTCTGACGTCCCTCAGGATGCTCTGCATGAGGCTGGTGCTGAGAGGTGAAACTCAGCAATTCGATCGCATCATCACTGCGCTGTCTGCGAGATGGTGCGAATGCAACCCAAAGCACGGCTTCAAGGCGCAGGATGTGGTGCACACCATCATCTACTCACTCATCTTGTTGAACACTGACTTGCATCTTGCGGATATTGGAGAGAAAATGTCGCGCAGCGCCTATGTCAAGAACACGCTGCCTACTATCAAGCGCGTGGTCACAGATGCGGCACCGAACGCATTCGATGAGACACTCAAGGTGACCCTTTCTTCTCATCGACCCTCTCTACCCTGGAGCGACTCGAACCCATCCATGCCATCCTCACCTGTGATGCCTCGCTCAGCAACGCCAGTCGAGAGATCCGAGTCGAGCTTTAGCGATTCGCTACAAATGTTTGCACCGACTTCGAACAAGCGTCTCTCCATGCGTCCTGCCATGAGTAGGAACGACTCCGACAATGCGACTCCCGACTCTGGAACAGGTGGCCCGTCTAACACACTGGTCAACTTTCCTTGGATGGGTTCGATGCGCGGATGGGAGTTGGAGATTGAGAGCATTCTGAAGTCTTTCTTCACCTCTATTCGAGCCGATCCTTTGCCTCTGCACGGTGCGGCGGCTGCGGATCTGCCATCCTCTAACCGCAATCTGTCCGTCGCGGACCTTCACAGCGCCCTGAAGCGCACGGGATCTGTTGTCAGCAAGGCGCCTTCTGATGCCACGTCTTTCCGCTCGAAGCAGGATTTCCGGAGCATGACGATGAGGTGGCAGGGCCGGGGTATCAATCGATCCCGGCCGAAACTCTATCCGGCCAGCACTGTTGGCTCGTCACGCACTAGTTTTGACGACGGAAGCGGGTTCTGGTCTCCAGCGCAGAGCAGCAAGTTTTCGTTCAGCAAGACGCTCACGTCGGCGTCGGTCGGCAGTTTCAACCACTTCTCCCCCACGGACTCGTTCAAGCACTCCATTGGGTTTGCAAATGCTCTTTCGCAGGCCATCATCAGGGAGGAGAACACTGGCGGTGACAGCGAGACCTTCTCAGTGCCTGGCGGACTGCTCGAAGATGAGAGCTTGACACTCGAAGGTGCGCCTTGGGCGAAAGAGGGTTTGGTCAAGCACAAGCATCATTTGGAGACGCAAGATCGCAAAGCCAAGGACCGCAACTGGAATGAATGCTTCGCTGTCATTAGCAAGGGCAAGCTTACCTTGTTTGCTTTCAACACCTCGGGCAAGACGCAATCAATGGGACGAAAGAACCATTTTGGTAAAGGCAGTGGAAAAGCTGCGAGCGTCACGGGCGCCAAGGTTGGCGGAGGAGACTGGATGGAGAACGCCGAGCAATTGGACGTGTTTGTTCTGCGCCAGACGATCGCATCAACGCTCCCACCACCCGGTTATAGTAAGGCCAGGCCGCACGTGTGGGCGTTGAGTCTGCCATCTGGCGCTGTCCATCTCTTCCAGGTTGGAACGCCCGAGATCGCGGAAGAGTTCATGTCGACTGCGAACTACTGGTCTGCTCGACTGAGCAAAGAGCCACTTTCTGGTGGTGTATCTAATATTGAGTATGGTTGGTCGGAGAACGTGATCAACCCTGCTCTCATTGAGCGTGCGGAGAACTTCCAGCATCCACCGCCATCGATGAACAATCGTGGTACGAATCACGGACACAGCATGTCTACGGACCGCCCTCGCAGATCCAGCTTGCAATCTTCTGTACGCAACAGCTTCGACACTGGATTCGGAAGCTCGAAGCCGAAGCTGCCAGGAGACAAGGTCTCAATCCTCGAATGGGAGCCACCGAGCCAGTCGATGATGGCGAGCCAATTGATGGAGGTCGATCAGCTGAGACAGCTAACTGCCTACGTCAAAGGCCAAGAAGAAGAATTGGAGCGGCACAACGAACTGAAGCATGCCATTGAGCTTGCTGTAAGTACCACACTCTCCTTCCATCTCGCACTCTTCGTACTTACTTACGTTCCTTGCAGTATTCACCCCGCCACCCCAACTTCAACAAAGCCATGAACAACTGGCAGCGCAAGTCCGACTACTTGCTCCGCGAAATCGTCAAATTCCGCACCTATATTGACAGCTTGACGGCGGCGCAGAAGGCTAAAGACTCTTTCTATGCCCGGAAGGCGGAGGGACGTCTCTCGCCTGTCGCTAAGGACGACGATGGTCTGCTTCCGAATATTTCGACTGGGTTTGCGCCGAGGGATATACATACTTCTGGATAAGAGGAGGATTGGATGGTAATTTTGGGGAAATCGTTGGACAGATCAGACCTTTTGGGTTTCCTTGTGGCTTGATGAATTGCTCCACGCGTCACGACCTTTTTGTGGCCGTTTAGCGACGACGATGACTTGTTATTTTTTATTCTTATGACTTTGGTTGATGATACCACTAGCGCTTTCGAATTGAGATCCGGCAGATGCGATACAGTATGTACTAGCTACTAGTTCTTCGGTATGAGGGCGGGATGAGGGATGAATATTTTTCTACTTTGAGAAGACTTGTGGCATTTCCTAGCGATATTTGGCTCGGACCAAATGCGATTTTCTTTCGTCGAGCAAAGACTTGTGAAGCTGATTGGGTTGAGTTGACGCTAACGGAGCTGTTGTGCATTAAGGTAAGATGCAAAGCTGTGCGAGGTAGAGGTGCGGTAGATAGCTGTTGCCTGAATCCTTCTACCTCGCATTCTGGTCTCTTATCATTCTTCCAACTTCTTGCACTTTTGGTCATTCCTATTCACCCTTCCTGAGCCTATTTTGACGCCGCAATTCCTTTTCAACCTAATAATCAGCAGAATGGAACGGCATCCTGAGGAAGATGATGGGTGGGAAGTTGTTCCTCGTCCGGATCCGAGGGAGCGGGAGCGTGAGCAGCGAGGGAGAGGAGGGTTCTTTGAATTCCGCTTGAGGGTCGGGAGGGCGAGGGAAGAGCAGGAGGACGGAGATGGTGCCTCTGCTTCTGAAGGAGCTGTTACGGGCGGCAAGCGGAAGGTCGAACATGAGCAGCAGCAATCTCTCCTCCTCTCCCTCCTCCCCGCTGAGATGAGGATTCTGATCTACGAAGCCGTCGTCCGCATCCCTGGAGAAAGTGTGCGCATGACACGAGAAGAGAAGTCGACCCCCTCTGTTCTGGTTCTGCTGCAAACTTGTCGGAAAGTCCTACGCGAGGCGGAGGGGATTTTTTACTCCATCAACCGCCTCACTTTCTCCCCTTACCCGTCCATCGCACCGCGATCTCTGAACTGCATCCGCGCGACGTCAATCACAAAGCTCCGCATCCCAGTGTCCGCTCCCGCCGAACTCCTCCGCGCCCTCCAAGAACTCCGAAACTTGGAAATCTGCGAGATGGAAAGCTTGTGGGTCGATGTAGGGCTGAGTATCAGGTTTGTGGACTTGAGGGTCTGGAGAGTTATGAGACCTTCGATTCAGAGGGTCATGGCGGAGTTTGCGAAGTTGAAGGATTTTAGGGTGGGATTGGCGAGGGTTAATGGGGCGTTGACGGGGGCGGAGGAGGGGAAGTTGAGGGAGTGGGAGGCTGTGGTGGACAAGTTGAGGGGGAAGGGTGAGGAAGTTAGGGGGTCCAGACGGGGGTGTGGAAGAGGGCCTCGAGGGTTCGGGAGAGGTTTGTGAGGTTTTGTGCTGGAGGATGCTTGGGAGTATTTGGTGTAGTGAGGTGCGATGGTACCGAGAAGAGACGATTGGAAGTCGCTTTGCCTGGTGAAGTCTAAGTTCTCTCTGCGGCGCCTTTGTGAATGGAAGGCAGTCCTGTCAGCGAGCACTCTGAGGATGTTGAAGTATTCTGCTGGTCCATGAGCATAATGAGAGCAGCACATAAACCTGTCGAGCTCAATCTGGTGCGAGTGAAGACGATGAATATCGTCGACATTCTCAGTCATCAGGACTTCTCTGAGCTATCGAAATTGTTGAAATTTGCCATCGTCGTTCGAGTTTATGGCTTCGATGAAGGAAGACTGTATCACATGCCGTTTGTCGTGTGCCTGATAGAGTATGTCTCAGCAGCTTTTGTGATGTGTGAGTTCACATTGAAGTTGTGAGAGTTTGCGATTTTGAAATATGCCGTGTGGCCTTATTGCCTGGACCCCGCTAGCGCCAAACCCGACAGCAAGCTCGACCTCACCTCTCACGTGCTTTCCACCTCACCTCGCCCACCTCATCTCATCCTTCCGATTCCATTCTTCACAAACAGACACCATCATCACAAGGACACACTGATCGCTCTATCTCACCTGCTGGCGGCGTTTAAATTCGCCATGATTCTCAGCCGCTACTCCAACCCACCCTACCGCTCCCCGAAAATGAACTCCGCATCCCCTCCACAACAACCCAACCAACTACATCACCAACCTCCCGCATCAAGCCAGTCCCCGAAACGGAAGCGAGCAGATTCCACTCCTTCAGCTAATGTGCCCCCGGCCGCTGCGCCTGCTCTGCTACAAATCGACACCTCCGATCTCAGCGACGCAGAGGCCAGCGGCGGCGGGGCAAACAGTCCGCGAACCAAAGTCGCAGACCGCTTGCGAGGTTTAGACTTACGACAAAATCACCAGCAGCGGGACTTGGAAACTCCGCAGGTGAAGCGTCAGAAACTGAAGCGGAGGTTTGAGATGAATGCCAAGGGAGAGGAGGGGATGGAGGTGGAGATGGAAATTGGCGAGACGCCGCAGACGCAAGGCATGACCAATGGCTCCGCAGCTACTCCCTCTTCTTCCCCGATGTTTTCGAACTCTTTCATGCAGGAACTCCGGCAAGCCGCAGAAGAGGAACCCGCAGGGTCCCCGTCCTCTACTTCCTCGAAACGCCTCACCTCACCACCTCCACCGGCACCGATGCCTACAGCATCGAGTTTCAATTCCACCACTTCAACGACTTCCACCGCTTCTCTGGATCTTTCGGACTCCGATCCCACGGCTCTCACCTGGCAGGACTCAGAAATTACTGGCCAGGAGATCGATACCTCAACGCCGGATGATGACGGCGAAGGGATCAACGGGATTGGGTTCAAACCTACTCCTGCGATGGCGCAGGCGCGGAGTCTGAAGCGTAGGCAGCAGGTGAATGAGTGGAAAGCTAGAGAAGCACGGGAGGCGCGGCAGAAAAGGTTGGATCGGAGGCGGAAGGGGAGTGGAAGTGGTGGCGAGTCCAGAGCCGACGGGGAGGCGAAGAGAAGTGTCAGGTTTGCGGGGTTCAGTTGAGGTCGATTGGAAGAAGTCAACTGGACACGACGTTTAAGTTTTGAATTATCATGATGATGAGTATGACGCGAGATGATTTATGTAAACAAGAGGACAGGATTCCTCCCAGCACCGCGTGAATACGCATACTTCGCTAATCTATGCTTCCGCACTTGCGCTTACTTCCTCAAATCCACCGTCTCAAACCTTAAACCAGGCCCCTCAACCACATGCCCCGGTCTCAGCGCATCAGTGTACAAGTTGCTCTCACTATGCAAATGAAACAACCCCTTCTGCTCACACCCTAGAATATGCTCCAAGCCCGGCGGCTCCGTCAGCCGGAAAATGCCCCAATCCGGTGTATGCCGGGGTGCGCACACAATCGCCACCGCCTCGGGCAACATGATCTGATAGCCTGAACTAGTGTGCAGATCGCGACTACTCAGGAAGCAGCTTTGGGACGGGTGCGTGTGGATCCAGCCGCAGACGAGCAAGTTATGCGAGTCGCAGAAGTCGAAGAGCGCATTGTCGCCTTCCTCGGTCGTGTCGCAGGTATCTGAGGTAGACGTTTGGTCGGGGACGATGAGGTGAGTGATGAAGAGGGCGTTGGAGACGAGGGTCGCGCAAAGGATTCCGCAGGTTTCGAGGTTGCGGGCCGTGTTGGGGTGGGCGAGGTTGAGGAAGGTGGTTCGTAGGTCTGGAGGCAGCAGCACGGTGCGAAGGGGTGCGCCGGATTCGGTGAATGCGGTGGGTTTGAAGGTGTATTTTGAGGGTGCTTGATGGGTTCCAGGTGGAGGGGAGGGAGACGCCGTTGGTGGAGAGGGAGGGGCCTGTGAATATTTGGGCTTGGGAGGAAGTGCTGGTGGGCCTGGGAGCTCGGTGGCTTGGTAGTCGTAAAGAGATTCCTTTGCGGGAAGAGCCGGCGGAAGATCTCGCCGGGATCTTGGAGGCTCAGGTTGCTGCCAGGATGAAGACTTCCAATCCATCTTGGCTTCCCTCTGTGGTACGCTTGGGTAGTTGTAGGAAGCTACCAAACCCTCTCTGTCGCGACGATCATTATCCCTCTGACGGCGAGTCTCACGATTCATCAATTGACCAGCTTCTCTGACTCCGTCGCCAGTCTTGAAATATCCTTCCTGATCGTTCGCGATGAAGCCTTGGCGCCGCGAAGCCACTGTCGCAGGCGAAATGCCAGCCTGTTTGGTCGATCGTCTGCTCGCATCTCTCCTCTTGATCTCTCTTTCGGCAAGATCGACAGCGAACTCTCTATTTTCATTTGCGTTCAAAGCCTGAGTGCCACCTAGAGATGCGACTGAACTTCGACGGGATGCATCGTAGGACTGACTCTGCCTGGATGCTGTGTTAAACTCCGTTTGCACTCGTTGCCTCTCCGCATTTCGTCGCTCCATGGCTTTCATATAGCGTTGGTGCTCCTGAATAATCCGAGGCTTCCACTGCTCCATTTTCTTGAGACTGTTCATGCATTCTCTCCGCGCTCGTGCCAGTTCTTCTTTGTAGCGTTCATTCCGGTACTCAGGGTGGTCAGGTGATTTTGTTAGGATGAGCTGGCAGTGACGGTAGAGGTACAGATACGCCATTTGATAATTCCCATCTTCTTCGCACATGGCAGCTTCGTTCAGCAGCATCTTTGCCGCCCGCAGCCATTGTTGCAGGGACCTTGCCGTCGTGAATTCAAAAGCGTCGCCTTCTCGAGTGATCTCTTCCACGTTGAGCGGCCTCGAGACAGCCGCGTGATGCCTCGAAAGAGCCATGTCCTACGCTGCTCTGTATGTGATTTCGCCGGTGCCTTCTGAGAACCGGGAAGTGTATCTGAAGCCAGTCCAAGAGACCGTAATGGTCCAAGATGATGTTTGTCAGTACTGATCAGGCGTTCTCGGGTGCGCTCCACGTGAAGATCGATAAGTGGCAGCAAGTCGATCCAAGAGGAAAGTTGAGGACCGGGAGAGAACAGCAGGAAGCGATGTCGTGTTCCATTGCCGCTGCCCTGAATTGCAGCAGTTGGGTGTTGTCAGGCACGCCGGGCCAGCCCGGTCGATCCCTGTCGAGACGCCACAGCCGGCAGTGGCTAGTGATGTGGCGCAGATTTCTCTCATCTCCAATTTCCTTCCTAGGTACATTCGTCTCTTCCATCGTCTATATCATCACTTTCCATCACTGTCCATTTGAGATTGCTCTAATATTGCGGCGTTTCGGTGTCCATGAGCAAGGTTGCGAGGTCTGTCACCTCGGTCATCGACCCGAAGAATCCTCTTATCAAGAATCTCGGCAAAGTCTTTGGTGGATATCTGCCAAACACGAGGAGCCCTCAAAAGGGCTTAAAAAAGAAGATTCCGACTGGTGTAAACAAGAAAGGAGACGCACCTCGTGTGGATGTCGTTGGATCTGAGCTTTGCGGTAGCTATTGAAACCCGCTCTTTCTTCGCCTTCGCATCACTGACCAACTGTCATAGATGATGTCCTCAAATATCTCGCTCCCACCTTGGAGCCATACAAGGGATGCACCATCATCGACATTCATCCTGGCGCATGCTTGTGGTCGCAGAAGCTGCACAAGGCGCTGAAACCCAAGCTTCACGTCCTGATGGAGCCGGAAGAGCTTTATGTCGACACATTCATCAAACCTTTAATAAAGGAAAGCCACTCGAAGTACAGACATACCACATTATCTGGAGCGAATCAACACAATTACCTCGGGAACTATTCAAAACTCATCGACGAAGGCCTGCTCCCACTCGCTCCGCAGAGCTCGCGTGATGACCGCGCGGCCCTTCAACCTGACGAGAACATTCTTGTTACGGGGAATCTTGCACGCCAGTATTATGAGGGGCCTAATTCACGAGCGAATGCTGTCTCTTTCGTGGACATGGTGCTGCAGCATATGACATGGGCTGCACTCTCCAATGACATGTTTCATCGCCAAGGTCGCGTCCGCATGCTATGGTGGCTGCCAGAACGCCACAAGGAGGGTATCATTCCCCAGAGAGCTTCGCGTATCACTGGACACTCGGTGGGATTGTTCATGGGCGCGAATATATCCGAAGTCGTGGGCGTTAATCGTGGAAGCGAGTGCGTCTCAGAAATGGAATACAAGCGCAAATCCGCCGACGCCGCAGAGAAACATGAATCCATGAATATCAGCTCCGCGCAAAAGGTGCAGGAAAGAATGACATCGGCTGGCATGAAGGTCCCAAAGACGCGCCAGCACCTATACCCAGACCTTGCCATCACCGAGAGAACGACGAAACCGCCTGACGACTTGGTGTCGCCTGTGAAGATAGACTACGACACCGTTCCGCAACTGGAGAGGGCTATCAATGATCAGACAGCCCGAATCGAAGCAGTCATGCAGACTCTACAGGGCTCTACTCGTCTCAAGTCGGGCAGCGCTGCGCACAAACACTTTTCCCAACTCGCGGCCACCCTGCAATATCCCCAATGCAGAGCAATCACTGCCTCCATCCGAAACTTCCTACCACGTCGAAAAAACGCCGAAGGAAAACAACACCGGGTCCGCATCGACGACTCGCCCACCATCGCCCAAAACCGCGTGATGATCATCATGGACTCCGTCCTCCGCATCATCAACCTCGAAGCCCACTACAAGCACCTCGAAGAACACAACGCCTTCCGCGACCCCGAGCAACGCGAATCCTTCAAATCCCAAATCCTCTCCCTGGACAAAGCCTTCCGCGCCGAAATCGAAGAAAACCACCGCGTCATCTGCCGCCACGTCGACCAAGCCATCATGGAACAGCTCGCCTTCTTCGCCTCACCCGAAGTCATCCCCTTCGAGAAGCGCGCCTACGAACCCCTCTCCGCCTCCTTGGAAGACTTCTGGCCCAAGCATCCCCTCACCCTCCTCGACCTCACCCCTACTACCCGCGACCTCTCCGTCCCGGGAATCGCAAAATCGCGCGAAGCGATCAAGACCGCGCAGGAAATCATCAAGTACCTGTACCTCCGGCGCGGCCAACCCCTACCCGGCGTGCTGGACATGATCGCTGCGAACGCGAGTAAGGATTTGCTGCCGTTGGTGGGCAAAATCAGCGATCCGAGGAGGGGTGGCAGGTTGAATTTGGATGCGATGAGGGTGCGGATGTTGTCGACGGAGATGTTGGAGGACTTGGTCAAGGCGTGGTTTGAGTGGCCGTTTCGGCCGGAGGCGTGGGAGTTGGCGCTTGCTATGGGCGGAGCACCGAGTGCTGGGGCAGCGGGTGATGAGAGTCTGGATGAGGCTGTAGGCGATGAAGCTCCGGACGCTGGGGAGGAGTAGGATGCGTCTGTTTAGATCAGTGTGGTCGGCTTGACTTCCGAAATGTATTAAGCCGTTCTTGGATTGGATGGAGCGTTCGTCTCAAGAATTTCATTCATCGATTGTACACACTTTGACCAGTCCGAGGCATGGCTACCTTCCAACAGCAGGAGATGCCCAGCGTTGCCATGATCCATTTTTGGTATCTCATTTCGTTTTTCCCGTCCAAAACCCCATTGGTCGCGTGAGACACTTGTGCACTCTCAGTAACACAACAAGCCCAAGAATATGCCACTGTCACCCCTATTACAGTGGCTGCTGCTTTGCAATGTGCAGCGCGCTTATGAAACAGTTCCCCCAAAACGCCCGTCGCTAGCTATCAAGTCTCAGCTGTCCAGCAGCTCCAAAGCGTAGCGTACTGTGCTGAGAAAGCATGAAGTCGGGATCAGCAAAATCGTGGCTGCTACTTGCCGCTCTCGAACCCAAAGCTGCCCAGATCGCGAGAGTTGGTGCCGCGGCGCATGCGATCCTCAGAGGTCGTATTCATGTTCTCGCGCATGATGCGCTCTGCTTGCTCTTGGCCACTCGGGCTCGCAGTCGAGCGCCGCAAGTCGCTCGTCGTATCCACCACGTCGTGGTCGTAGGTCATGCCGTCGATCATTCTGGCATCTCTTGGAGTGGTCGCGCTCTTTCCTCCTGGGCTGCTGATGGTGCTCTGCCGGGCAGGAGTTCGTGCCCCCTCGCCGAAAGCGACCAAGCTCGGCGTGCCCTCCTCGCTCATCCCGCCCACCGACGAGGTATCCATGTCCATATCCTGCGACTCGCTCATCTTGTCAAAGTTGGTGTCTCCCGCTTCGCTGCCTGCCCAGGTAGTGCGAGCGCCGACGCTACCAGTCGCGGAGGCACTACCGACAGTGCTGCGCTCGCGGCCCATGGTCGGGTTGCCTGTCGCGTCGAAATAGCCGTGAGCGGCAGGCGGTTGTGGTGGAGCGGCGGCACCCGGAGTGAGGTTGCTGCCTTGAGGAGTCTGAGGGTTGCGGGCGGTAGTTACACGTTCCAGACCCGCAAGACGAGAGATCCGATCTGCGCGCTCGGCGTCGAGTTGGTTGCTGAGGCCCGAAGTAGGGTGCTGGGCGTGGCCTGCGTGGCCGTGAGGGAGGTGGCCGCGGTGACCGTCCTTGATGGCGACGGTGGAGAGCTCGGACATGGACGTCGTCGTCGAGTTGGGAGTGCCGCTTCGAGAACTGAGCAGTCAGTCTAACTAGGACAAGCGAGCAGCAGGCAGCGCTGGTCCATGGGCATGATTGACTTACGGCACATCCGAAGGTGTGACCGGGTCCGACGGCGGCGGAGGCAGGTTGATCAGAGTGGGAGCGTTTGACATGTTGGTGATGAGCTGCGGTGGTTTCTTTGAGAGACAGCTGTCGGTGTGAAGAGATAGTCCTCGCACGCGAGTAAGTGTCGCGCAGGAGTGGGAGTGGGAGCTGCAGCGCAGAGGAAGTGTGCTTAAATGTCCCGAGTCTTTGCGTGGAGTGGCCTACGAGCGGACGCGCGCGTGTGGTGCGGGCAGAAGACGTGGATCTGGTGCTGGAGCATCAATCTTCACAAGTCAATTCGGTCGACACCCGGCGTGCGTGGCTGGCAGCTGGCGAGTGGTTGGGAGATATTGCGGGTTGTTATGGGAGTTGTTGTTGTTCCGGAAAGAGCACGTCGCAAGCAGTTGACCTCAGGGTCAATCTCCCAGAAACCGCCTTTGTTAGAGTTCACCAGCCCCACGTCACAGGGTCCCGACTAGCACGTGCCTAATCCGACAGGGATTAGTGTCGATCCTGTGAATACATTGCGTGCCGTGCAGACGACTTCATTCGCTATCAATGAGAGCTCTCAGGCTAGAAGGGGTAGCTAAGGTGCTTTCACGAGCCTTCTGCAGCTTCGCAAGGTCTATCATCTGCAAGTGCTGTGGGCTTGATGCTGCATTGAACTCCGTTAAGTCCAGACCATGCAGCGCCGAATGTCAGCCCCATCTCGCCTCACGTTTCGGGCAGAGGCGTAATTGGAGAACGCGCCTCGACCAGACGCGCCGCGCATCCCATGGCTCGAATCGCATCTGCTGCGTCGGCGGTCTTATCTATTTCTCTGCCGGCGGGAGCATCACAACATATTCCCTCTCACTGTCGCCGAACTTCACGACATCTTGATCGACCAACTCGACGTACCGACTGGCTTCGACCTTCTTCCCATTCATGTGAGTCCCGTTGGCGGACTCCAGATCGATGAGATAGGGCTTGACTTTGCTGGTCACGTCCCCAAACTCGTTCTTTGATGTCCGGTGCCGAAACTGAATGACAGCATGCTGTTTGGAAACACTCGGGTGGTCGATGAGATAGTCTGTGACTTTCTGGTCTCTGCCGACTAGCCAAGCGCTACGGTGGTATAAGTTGATCGTATCCACCATGTCTTTACCCTTGAACACATAAAGACGCCAGGCTTCCCGCGGGGGTGGCTTGCGAGCTTCGGGAGGCTCGTGATACTTGAGGACGGTAGAAGTGCCTGCAACGGTGTTCGCTTCCTTAGCCAAGAGGCCTGTCGGTTTGAAGTTCGGTTTCTGCTTTTCAGGCGGAGGTTGCCCATCTCCTGGTCCTATCTCCGCTTGATAGGACTCGTTCTGAGACGGCAGGGGTGCTCTCGATTTTCTTGGCGGAGACTTTGAAGGATCGGGCGACTTGCGCTTCCTGCCATACGGCGATCTCGACCTTTGATGTCTGCGAGAAGGATCGGTGGATGGCGAACGGTCTCTGTAACTCCTCTCCTTGTGTCGCCGGGAATGCTTTCGGTCATCCTCTCGATCGCTTGTGGAGCGATCTCGCCGATGATGTCGCCTTCTGCGGTCACTCCAGTCTTCATCCTCATCATGACCTCGTCGGCGGCCGTGACTGCTACGCTTTCTCTCATCGCCATCAGCCTCAGAGGAGCGAGATCTCCTTCGATGCCTCCGCCGAGAGTACTTGCCTCGCACTCCTTCATCTGATGCTTCATCGCGGCCGGACCGTCGCCTCTCTCGAGATCTTTCAGGACTGGAGGCCATTTTGAAGTATTCGAAAACAGGCTCAATATCTGCCCAACTAGCGGTTGATGTTGGCGCAAGATTACCGAGAGCAAATACTTAAAGAGATATTCCTGGCAAGATCGATCTGCTGATGTGGGTGAACAATTTTGTGTCGATGTTGATGTTGATCGCTGAACAAATCTTTGGCAACAAGCAGCGCACAGACTTGTTGCCTGAGGCTTCTACTGGCCCGTGCTCTCGAAGCCAGCGAACCTCACCTGCCGAGCTCTCCCTTTCTTCCATTCGGCGGCTAACATCATCCTTCATTGGCCCATGATCCAACATCACGACCGAGAATATCTGTGCCGTCTGAACAGTCGCGATCGCGCGTTTCAAGCCCGTCACGATGCGTCTTTTCCGGGTCTGCAGTCCACTCGTTCTCCCTAAAAACGCAGCCGCATGCGACGTGGGCAGCGGTCCGTTGCTGAAGCGTGAACTTGCCTGACATCCAGTGCCAATTCAGGAGACAGACCGTCGGATTGCAGGAAGTCTTGATGCTTCAGGAAGTCACCATGGGCGCCTATACACGCCGGCGCATGGTGATGGCCCGGCAGCATAGTTAGCTGCGCCGCACCCCAGCAGAGACTGTCTCTGCCGGGTGCTGGACTCTTTCTTGACTTTTGTTATCCACTAACGCTTTTGTTTTGCAAGCTCACACAACTTCACTCCCGATCAATCAGTGGCAACTTCGGCGCTTTCGAATGACGGGCTGGATGATGTAGCCACGGCCATGGCTTCGAGCAAGTTCTGGACTTGGACCAAAGGCTCACTTCCTTCGCGTCCATCCGGCGAGTATAGCCGAGTGCGTGCCCCTCCCTCACAGATTGCGCTTCCAAACTCACACCGACAGGAATCACCTAATCCAAAGCGAAAGCCGTTGCCGCTTGATTTCGGTCCCACACCTGACGAGAGGCCGAACCGGAAGACCTCAAGCCGCACAAATGATTCGATTGCTCTTCAAGAAGCCGCTGTTCAGTCAGCTACGAGTCTATTAGCAGTCATGAATGATTGCTTGAACACCCATCTCATGACGACAGGCCAGCCACAGTCGGGAGGACTGCAGCCTGTGCAAGGCAGGCCACGATCACGAACTGCTCCCTCCACTCCGATGGCAGAGGCACCGCCTATAGAGCCTGTTGAGCTACCGGCGTCGCCATCCCCCAAGAGAACGTACCGAAAGCATAAAGTCAAACACTCTGTGGACAGCAAGCTGATGCGTCATGTCTCGGCCAATGCAGAGTCGCTAGGTCAGCACATTGAACGACCCCATAGCAGCCCAACGGAATTTCATCACAAGCTGTCGGTTCCTTCCCAGTCCTCATCCTCGAGCTTGCATCTATGCGGGACAAACTACCCGCCGATGAACCTTCCCATCTCCGCAAAGTCCGGAAACCACAGAGCCCGACCGACGCCCTCCAATAGCTCTGCGTTCAACGTCAGCGATGACACCTTGGTGAATTCAGAACACGAGGGAGCGTCCAGCTCGGACAGACGCCCTTCACTAGGGCTATCACCAGGCTGGCAGCGCGCTTCGAGCAACTTATCGGCGCCAGTAAGTACACAGACACCAGGTCCGCTGACCACTCCTGGAGACTTCACGCAAAGGCCCCTCACCACATCTATCCAAGGCGATACATCGCAACAAGCGGAATGGACAGACGAGCTCATCAGCCAACTTGCGGCGATGCGAGCAACACACGAGGCGCATATCGCGTCTCTAAAATTAGCACACGAACGTGAGCTTGCTTCTCACAGGACCTACATTGCTCTCTTGGAGAAGAGAAGGCCCTTACCCATACAGACACCTGAACCGCAGCATTCCGCAACGCAAGGAAAGCAGCATCTTACGATCGACACTTCCCACTCTGCACAGAAAGCAGCTGGCCTTCTCAGCTCCGACGCGAGTGCCAGCACCTCGTTACAGTCGTTCGAGATGTCACTCGAGAATCACAAGCGTGCCTCTTCCGAAGCCGCCGCAGAAGTCGAGTCGTTGAAGCGGAAGCTTGAGCTCTCCCGAAAAGCCCAAGCCGATCTAGGAGATGTCAGAAGGGAACGTGATCAATTGCGGGATACATCAGAGAAGAACGATCGTCGAATCACGCAACTCAAAGACCTAGTTCGAAAGACTAAAGAGAGCGAAAAAGCGGCCAAGAACGCGACTGATCGATTGGAAGCCGCTCTTTCGTCTGCAAACAATGAGCGTTTGGACGTTCTTGAAGGCTTTCACGAAGCCTGCACCCAAGTTCGAAAGTTGAGACAGCGGGAGAGGGAGCTTTTGAAAGAACGAGACGACCACGGCATGAGATGCGGAATCTCTGAAGCCAACAGCAAACGCATTAGGTACCCTGCTCGCGAAGAGAGCGCTCGGACTGAGTATGAGGAACTAGAGCAACGACGAAATACTCTACGTCATGATCCTTTGTTGCAACAACTGGACGAGCTCAGGCAAATGGTCGCCGAAAAGGCCGCCAGAATCCAAGAGCTGGAAGCCAGCAATCAAGAAAGCCAATCTGGGTTAGAAGAGAGTCCGCATGGGCAGCTGCAACAGATGAAGCAGCAGCTTGCGGCAGCTCAGGAAGATCGCGATCGCTACAACTCCCTACTGCACTCCGAACTGCGACGACAAAGCCGATTGGCAAGGGAGAAGCATCAAACTCCCGCCCCAGTGATCGAGGCAGAAGCCAAAAGTGCCTTGTCGAGACGCCTCAGAGCTTCTTCCATTGATACGGCCGGAGATGCCCATCCTGCCGCAGATTCTGAAATGAAGAAGATTGAAGTCCTCGAAAAAGAGCTCAATCATTGCATGCAGGAGATTATACTTTACAAGCTGGACATCAAAGGCTACAAGAAGGACGTCAAGAAGGCTAACGCAGAGGTTGAGGCTCTTAAAAGACAGAGCAGAGCACTATCAGTCCCGGAAAAGGACCACTTACAGGATGGCCCCGGTCCAACTCCACCAGCAGCAGCGGCCTCTAGCTCTGGTCTGGGGATCTCTCTGCCGCACCTTCCAAGCACACCGAAGCGAACGCCAACATTAGTCACCCCATCTGTCCTGCTGCCAGCAGCCTCCATCCCAGCATCTCAACCTCCCTCAACACTCTCCAGCCCACCGCGATGCCTCAAAACTCCTCTCTCAACAAATAAAAAGCTTCCTCCGAAACCACCTTCCTCCCCCGATCCCACCATGGCGCCCAAACAGTCCCCTCCCATCCTCGGAGTGCACCGCCAAGAGACGCTCCGCTCCCTTTCAGAATCCATCATCTCGTCCTACGCCAAGCGTTCGACGCCGGAGCAAACGAATAGCACGTTTCATACTCCGCCGCCGCCACCGACACGACGAGGTCGAAGCTCTGATCCACCACGCATGAGTGTGTTTGCGAAAGATGCGAGGGTGCCGATCAGTGTGCCGATTTATTCTCCGGAGTTGATGAAGACGTCGGTGAGGAGTGCGGCGGCGGCTTGCTTTACGTAGGGAGGGATTGGCTGGATGGAACGATGGGGGTTGATGGTGTAGAACAGTGTACTCGGTGTGTCTTGAATTCATGAATGAAGAATGGTATTCTTTCTTTCAAGCAATTCGCTCGGCGCGAGGACGAGCAAACGTGGCGAGGTTGTGTCGAAGTTGGAGGGGAGCACGGAGGGGACGATCAGCCCTTGGTTGAATAAGCGAACGCTGTAGTCTTAGCATATGCTTGCCGGTTGCCCGGCGTCCGTTTGCATGTGCTCAATCTCGACACGGTCTGTGCGCACCGCGACTGCCTGCTCCGCCTTCACTCGAGAGTCGCCTTTACCGCAAACACCGACCGACGAGCTTCCAAAGATCATCAGCGTCGACTTTTCCCACAGCATCAGCAACAACAATCCGCTTGAGGCGGATCCTACAGGACCTACCGTAGCGAAGTTTCGGAACACCAAGCCCAACAAATGGAGCAAACTCTTCGCTCCGAGGCGAGGCTGATCAGGTTCGTGGACAAAATCAGAGGGAAAGGTGCTGCGCTAACATCATCAATAGTTATGAGAAGTGCGATCTCGTCACGCTCGTCGCTACTGGTGGCAACCGCTCCGTCGAGCTAGCGGCTCACGAAGAGCGGCTGTTCAAGTCGCCCTTCTTCTGCACGGCTTTGCAGAGAAGGTGGCTCGAGGGTCAGACACGCAAGATCGAGCTCCCAGACGACGACTTCCGTACGGTAGAGCACTATCTGGATTTTCTCTACACTGGCCAGGTCTCGGACAAGTTATGGCTGGAGGACCTCGCACAGCTCTACGTGTTTGGACAGAAAATGCTCGATCCAGCTTACAAGAACGCCATTCTTGCGCGAATGCTGCATGACCCGAAGAAGTGGGAAGATGGCGAATTTCTCAATCCCTACGAGAGTAGGTTCACTGTCAGAATTATCTACGAAGGTACGCCGTCGGCGTCTTTGGGCCGGAGGATACTGGTAGCCATCTTCCACGCCATCGGTAACCCCAAATGGCTGGAATTCGAGTTCCCAACGGAGTTTCAGCAAGATTTGATGGCAAAGTTCCTGGGTTGTCGGAAACGCCCCAAGCTTTGCGATCTTACTCTCTCGACATACATGGAGGAAGTTGAAGAGGTGAAATGGTAGACACCACGAGAGACCTACTGTTTGGATTACGAGAGCGATTTGAGCTCGAAAGCAGATGGTCAGAGTGTGATATCTGATCCTGGAGCTACTACTCCACTCGGAGCATTCTGCGACTGGCGGATCGATGATATCTTCGGCACCAAAGCGCACACACTGGTTCGATACTTGGCTTCAAGGCGTTTGAGGAGCGGACTCGAGGGCTTCTGCGACTGAGACGTAGACTAGGACCTGGCGCTTTACTCCTGGGATGAAATTACTTCAGCAGCTGGGAAAGCTCCGGGAATATTCGCACATGCTTTGGTACGCAGACTCGTGCGCTACTGATCATTACAGCGCTTAAAGTGACTTTTGAGTCCACTCAAGGCCTTCCACTACTTCGGGAGTGAATCACAGCTTGAAAATCGCATCTGCCTAAAATTACGGTCTACGAGTGCAAGGTGAAGTATTTGGGTCTCGTGGGAGACGTCATCAAGCTCGCATGTGTCATCTTCACATGATAGTCGACGCAGAGCGGCTCCAGCGCGAGGTCTGTGCCCGCTTGGACTTCTTGTGCCTCTTATATTCGACGTTCGCTTCTTCCCCTTAAGAGGTTCATCTCCAACGGACCTACAACACCTCCAACAACACACGTTGGTAGTCTTCTCAGTGCAGAAAGCGACACCACATTCGACCTGCCCCTTTGCTTTGGATATCTCCAACACCTTCGTCAGCCACCATCAACACACCTCCCCCATTCGACGACATGGCCGCCATCCCAGATCCAGACAAGGTTCTCATCAAGTAAGTGACTCTATTGCACACCAAGTAGTTCTTCAAACCCACGCTAACCGTATCGCAGCTTCGACTGCCCCATCATCACCCTTATCGTGGGCACCGGCGCCGACTCTAAGCCCGTTCCTGTCCACAAGTCGATACTCGAGAGATCTCCTCACTTCCGCACCTACCTCAAAGACGAATGGCGTCAAGGTCAAACGCCCGTAACCATCAACCTTCCAGAAGACGACCCCCTCACCGTCCGTTTCTACCTCAACTACCTCTACACCAACATCATCCCGCTCGCCTACTTCGTTGACCTCGCAGAGCTCTACGTCTTGGGCGAATACTACTGCGACATTGGCCTTCAGAACGCCGTATTGTCCCGACTCATCGACGAGATCGGCCGCTTTGGCCAATTTCCTGGCGAAGACGTCGTGAACCGCATCTACGAGGCTACGAGGGGGCGTCCCGACGCGAAGGGCAGGGCTCTGATGGTGGAAATCTACTACCGCTACGGCAACAAAGATTGGATGAAGTCCGGAACGTGCCATGGCGAGTTCAAGGACGACCTGATTCAGAGGGTGATGGGTCAGGAACGGGAAGGGGTGTGGTTTGGAGCACTGCGGCCAGAGGATTACTTCGAGGAGCCAAAGCCCGTTGGGCAGCAGGGCGGCACGATGGGACCGGGAGTGGAAGGAGAGCCCGAGCTGAAGAAGCGGAAGCTCGATCAGGCCGAGCAAGAGGCCGATGGTGAGCAGGCGGAGATGGAAGAGGCTGGTGTTGAGCGCAAGGATGACACCGGAGAAAAGGGGGGAGAGAACGTCCTCTAAGAGGTGTCATTCCTTCTGCGTTCGTTAGAGGGCAGAGCAGCCTCGACTATCCTCGACACGGAGACTCTATCGAAACGAGCAGACAGATCGGAGCAAAGCGCATCTCAGCAATGCTCGAATAGTCTTGGAAGAATATGATTGCAAATTGGACCTCTTTGAAATCGGAAAGAGTGACCCAAAGCAACACGAAAAACGAGCTCGTCTAGACAGCATTGAATTGCGAGAAATCCATCAATGCTTCACTTTCTCATCACCTCGTTGCCATCGAGCCTCTTACTGTAGAGGAGAGTCAAGGCAACACGCGGAACTCCCCATGATTATCATAAGTAAAACAGCATGCTACACAAATACAGTCATTCAATTCGTTGCCGTTCAGCAAATCTTTTATCCACCTCAATCCCTATCAACCAATTACTCAATCCCCCGCACCATGTCCATTCAACGCCTCCTCCCTCTCCCTCCTCTTCCGCTCCCTCCTCTGCTTCAACCAACAACCGCCCACAAAACACATGTTCACCACCATGATCGCATGTCCCACCCAATCTGGGATCGCACCCATCGCGCGATCAAACACCTTCCGATCCGGCCATGGGTCGTCGGTTCCCGGATCGGTGAGCATGCTCGCAATCTCCAAGTTCCCTCGGTCATCAGCCGAGGGAAGACTGAAAACATCTTGTCCAGCAATCCAGCGCATCCAGGCTCTCGCAACGAACAGGAAACCCAGATTCGCCAAGCGGCGTAGCCAAATTGAGAGTTGACTCTCACGTTCCCCTTGCGTCTTTGATATCTCGGAGGTTTGAGGGGTCTTGTGGCTCATGGCGAGGACGAAGACGTTCAGGCTCTTGGCGAACAGGACGCCGCAGATGATTAGGGTGGCGAGCATGCACCAGAGCATGGGAGAATTGTCGCGCCAAGTAATTGAGGTAGGAAAGGCAAGGGTGCGAGTGTAGAAGAGCAGCGCGGCATTGAGCGCAGCGGTGCTATTCAGCGGATGGAGAGGGAGGAGGCGGAATTTTTGGGGCAGAGGGGCGGCAGGAGTGGTGTTGGATTCCAGGGCAGAGGAGGAGAGGGTGCTTGATTCCGCGTCTTTCTCCTCTGTCTCCGCCTTCTCTTCTTCCTCGTCCACCTCATCCCAAAATCTCTCCTCTCCCTGCTTCTTTCCCGTTCCCCTCACCTTTCCAATAATCTCAATCGCCGCTTTGACAAAGCCTCCCACAACCGCAATATGGAACCAACACGCCATAAACAGCCACCAAACCGGCACATCCGACACTCCGGTCATGAGACCATACCAGAACGTTTCAAAGAGAGCGTATGCGAGGCAGGTGTTGAGGCCATGGCGCCATCGGGACGCTTTTGAGGGTTGAGGCTCCCATGTGGTGCGTAAGGGCAGAGGCAGCGTAAGTGGCCATGCGTCCAGGGCGAGGAGAGAAGTAGTGACGAGGGTGAGAACGACGAGCAGGGACTGTGAAGGAAATGGTCAGCGAGCGAGAGAAGAGGCTGTGACAATGAAGTGCATATGTACCTGCAACGCTCCAGCCAAGGTAAGCTCCATCCTAATAGTAGGAGCGACAAGAGGAAAAGAAGGAAGAGAGGTCAATCCAGCTATTCAAAGCCAGAGCGACGAATTAAGCACGACATAGGCCAGCTCTTCTTCTAAGTACAAAGTCGCAGCAGCTGGAACCAGTAATTCCTTCGCCACGCTAGGCGTTTCGTTCCGCGGCATGGGAGATCCGAACCATTACCATCGTGAACTTTGTCTGCCAAGAGGAACGTCACGAAGGATTCGGGATTGGAAACTTCATAGCAACACCTCACCGTTTCGGGCCCTCAGTCTTTTGTGTTGTCCAATGTTGACAGTGACATTCGTGCTTTGATCGGAGCGTCCAGTTCGCCTTTCGCCTCTTTATCCGTCAATTTCCTTGTCCGTATGTCTAAATCAATAAAGCGCAAGCAAGAAGCGAACAGCAAAAGAGAGATGCACAAATAGATGAAGATGTCGAAAGTATGAGTATCACGGACAAATGTCAAAGACTACAACACGAAGATTTCGAAGAAGACCGCAAAGAGTGACGACCTGAAGACATTCCCTTCTCGTCTGTGAGTCCCGTTCAGCCCATCACATACATCAAAGAACGAAAATTGGATCACCCTTCCATCGCAGTGCATCCAACATCTAACCCCAAAACAAATGCAATCAAGAAAATCAGAACCCAAGTAAACTCCTCTTCCCACTCCGATGCGGCAAACTCACCCCCAACACACTCCCCTTCTCCTTCCTCTCCTCCCTCTTAACCGGCTTCACAGTCGCATCCGAATGCCTCGAACTCCTAGAATGCCGACTCCCCCTCTCCTCCTCCTCCTCCTCATCCCGCCTATGATGCCGTCGATGCCTCCGCTGCTTCGACTTACTCAAATCCACACACGAAATCGAGTCCTCAGGCAAAACAGTCTTGGAATCCTGCAATCCATCATCGTCCTCATCGTCCGCGGAAAAATCTTCCCAGCTTTGCTTCGAAGCGACGGGTTCGAGGGCGGGTGGAAGGGGGGTGGTTTCTTGGATGGCGGTGATGGGTTCGGAGCCGGCGCGGGAGGATGGAGGGAGGGAGATGGCGGCGGGGAAGTAGCAGGATGAAGGGGCGCGGGAAGCGGAGTCGCGGCTTTTGGCTTCCATGGCGGCGGCCGCGGCGGCGTTCTCGTAGGCGGAGTCGCGTCTGCGGGAGGGTTTGATGGTGGAGGCGGAGGAGCGGCGGGAGGAGTTGTGGGTGTCGCGGCGTTGGGAGTGGGAGGAGCTGTGCATGCTGACGCCGCTGTCGTGGCGTTTCAAGTCGGCATCATCGTCGCGGCGGTGACGCGAAGAGGCCGAGCTGTGGGCGTACTGCTGGCTACGAGGGGCTTCGGAGTGGCGGGAGCTGTGTCTGGAATAACTACTCTTCGCAGGAGGGGCTTCGAGGTAGTAGTTGGGTCTGTCGTTGTCTATCATCTCGATGGGAAGCGTACTGGCACGCTGCATGCTATGTCCGGACGGAGCGACGGGGGCAAAGTCTTCTTCATTGTAAGTGCGACTGCGAGTCGGCTGAGCACGAAGATTGTTATGGCTTCGCATGAACTCCTGGACGGAGTCGTTGGCATCATTATAGCCAGTGGCTTCGATCATGCGCATGGCGTTTGTCTGGGCTCGTGGAGGTCGGGAGAAGGCAGACTCAGTGGTGGAGAAGTTTCGGTGGAAGCGTCTGGTCTCGGGCTTGTGAGAAGAGGGAGCTGGTGGAGGTTGCGAATAGACCGTCTTCGGTGGCAGTGGAGGCGCTTGAGACAGCGCCTTGGTTGAGGGAGGAACCGTCTCTGCTCGTGGAGGCGGTGGTCTATTCCCGTCCACCGAAGCACGAGACCGGGACTTGGAGGACATGTAGGCCAGATGATCCGCTTCCTCCTTCGCGTTCGTAGATTCCGCCTTCGTCATGGCATACATTAGGGCGGCTCCAGCAGCGGCGCCAAGAGCAGTGCCGATGAGAGCCTTTCCCGGGAAATCGGGCTTCGCAGGTGCCGTGCTCGACCTGGAAATGCCTTGCGAGGGCGCTTCTGATTTGGCGTTCTTGGAAGTAGTCGAAGCGAGGTCGAGCGCCGTCTGCATCCTCGATTTCTTCGAAGCCTTGGACGCCAATGAGCCTTGCGAGACCATCGTCTGAGCAACAGATCTGGCATCGTCCTGAGCTGCACTGCTCGCAACATCCTTCTGCCAAGTCAAAACCTTTGACCCCTGGGAGGGAGCGATGGTCTCGCAGCATCCGCCTTCGCCGTGAGGTTGCCGGAAGATGAATTCGACTGTGTTGCCGTCCAGATCCTCAACAGCAGCGTTGAAGCACGAGCAATCATCGTTGCGATAGTTCGGAGCACCAGAAGGGAGAGCACCGGAGTTTAGAGCCGTAGTATAGCATTCTCGCACAATCAGACGGCTCTCAGCAAGAAAAGCAATGTGGTTTGGCGAAGGACGAGTCCTAATTGAAAGATTAGCTGGCAATGATAAAAAAGGAAGAACTTTTGTTCATGCACTCACCCAATCGGCGACTGCGTCAGAAAGAAATCCGCCGAATCGATTCCCAGCCCGATCGAATCTCCCTGATGTCCAATATACCGGTATCCAAGCGGCTGCAACGCAGCAAGGTAAAACGAAGTCGCTGAGGGAATATGCGAGACCGTGAGGCCCAAATGCGAGACAGGCATATCTGCGGCGGGAAGAGCGAAAGTAGCGTGATATTACAAGGTCCTTTGGGAGAGGGAAGGAAGGTGGAGGCCGAGACCAGCAAGTGGTTGGTTGTGGAGAAAGGCGCCAGGTGAGGTGGGAACAAGAAGTAGGCAGCGGTAGGGAAGCTCGCTGCAGTGACGATGAAGGGGGCTGAGGTTGTGAGGGAGAAGGTTGTGATGGGCTTGAGAGTCTCGTTTGCCCCGACAGCGATGATCCTGGTAGGTAGGTGAAGTGGGATCAAAATAAGAATACAAGTGGGTTAGAAAAGGGTAAAGATGATCCTGGGTTGAAAGTCAAAGTCGTGAGAAGCTGGGGAGTGTTTGAAGAAAGGTACTTCGGGATTGAAGAAGAGATGTCGTGATGAAGGGGATAGAGAGGGGGAGAGAGGATGGTGGTAGTATAGGAAAGGCCCGGAAATGCAGGGCAGACACTCCTCCGGCGTGGTTGATGCTACTTGGTCATGATCGGTGAGGCATCGCAAGCGTCGATTGGTCGACATGCGCTCCAGCACGGAGCCTTAGCAGCAAACAGGCGGCGGCGAGGACGTGAATGTCTGAGGCGTGCTATAGCAAGCAGCAGCAACGTCGCCGCGGCGGCGGGAAGACTCGCTACCACCCAGACGGAGTTCACCCTGTCCACCTGCGCGTGAGCGAGGAAAGCAGCAAGCAGACCGATTGCACGGCGCTTCGAGGGGAAAATCCCCATTCGACGGGGGAGGACAGAGTGGCCGTAGGACTAGGCAGTCTTTCTGACAACGTCAGGCACAGCGCTCTCGATGGAGAAGACTGACAGGCCGCGAGAGGCTGCCACGTCGAAATCTGCAGCTTCAACGCCGCTAGAAGCACACCGAGACCTGCAAGTGCGGCTCTCCTGCTGCATGGCCGGCTCGGGGCGATTCTTCACGCTGCAGCTGCACGAAGAAGAGAAAGCGCCGCTGCGCTTCTGCCTGCCCTGGTCATCGTCGCGGTCGTCGCATCGAATCGAATCTGCTGTACGTATCGTCGTGGTTGTCGAAGCGATCTGCATCCCCAAAAGTCAAATAGAAGACCCAAACCCCCAAATAGGCGAGCCCTCGAGTCACGACCACGTTTCACAGTCGCACAGGAAGAAGATCCCCAAAGGCTGCCGATTCGAGTAATCGAGCCTGGCCTCGTCTCGCCGTGCCAAGATCTCACCTTCCTGCAGATACAGTAATCAATGTGGTTGGCAGAGCAGAGCGGTGACTGCGATTCGAGGAAGCGCCGAAAGAAAGATGGGTCTTCAAAGAACATCGCTGTGATCGCGGGATGTGAGATGGAGATGGCAATGTGTCGGTGTATGCTATGCCGATTCCTTCCGCACCTCACCTTTCCCTTCTCAGCACTTCACGCATCTGCCACGCTATTGCTTTTCAGTATGATCTAAATCAGTAGCCTCTGCAACCTGATATCCAAGGCGTGAAGGCATGCATAGCATAAAGATAGAAAGAGATGGACATTCCATCCCCTTCGAGCGTTGATTGCATGAACAGCTCCCCACTGCAAATCGCTCCAAATGACGTTGGTCTTGCCGAGGGTACGGCGACGACGTCTGCACTGCAGTGGAACTCTGATGTCGTTTGTGCGACAGAGCTGTCAAGCCAGACTGGTCATGCTCGTGCCATACGTGACACCTTGATGGCCATACCACAGCAATTGTCTCTTCTACAACTACAACCATGACTTCCCAAACAGGCCAATGCCTCTGCGGCAAGATCAAATACTCCCTCAGTGGTCCCTCTCTGTCGCCATACTATAACACCATCTGCCACTGTCTCAACTGCCAGCGCGTAACGGGCTCGGCGTTCCTGACTGCATCGATTCGGCCCAAAGAGGTACGTACGTGGCAAGCCGTCATCCTCACGTGTCCGCCAGCACATGCAATAATCCTGTCGTGCCATCCCATCATCTCACGCAATATGCGAATGGCAGGGCTTCCAACTTCTGTCTGGTTCTGAATTCCAGAAGACCTACCAAGACGTCGCCACGGATTCCGGCAAAAATCTCCAACGAGTCTTTTGCTCTGAATGTGGTACGAATCTCTTCGCCCTGACCCCGCTGTGGGACAGCATCATCAGCGTCGCCGCGGGGACGTTGGATGACTTCGAGGCGTGGAAGCCAGATACGGAGCAATGGTGCATGCATCGACCTGGATGGCTCGAAAAGATCAAAGCCGTGAGCGAGGAGAGAACTTTCGACAAGGCTGTTGTCAGGCCCAAATAGCCGGCTCGTGAGCGCGAATAGAGGCTCCCAAAATGCTTTCAGGAAAACAGGCCTGTAAGATCCAGTTTGCAGCTTCTGATGAAGTCTTGCGTTTCCTCCTTCGACATTCCATCCAGCTGCCCACCTTCAAGTTGCACGAGCACCGGCTTGGGGATGACATCTCCCACGCTCCGCAAGAAACCGGTGACGCTTTTATGAGTGTGGGCAAGAGGGTGCAGCGAAGCCAGTCTCGTCAAATGGCTTGGTATGTCCGCATCAGCTGTCAAAAGCTGCTGTAATGTCCGATCTCGAATCTCCTGCCAGCCTTCCACCTCCTGTCCGCCCTCCTCACCTCCCTCAAACAAGTAGCTGAACTCATCGTTGTTCTGGTCATCTTTGCTGCTGTACTCGCTCTTGAAGCCCCACGCGAACGCCTCGTCCATTGCATCTGAGCCGCCGGCACCGAATATAAGATACTGCTCCAGACACGCACTGAGCATAAGGTCTGCAGCCAGCTGCATCCACTCGTTGCCGACTCCAATGCCAAACGTGGCGCTGCAAGCCGCGCTGATCTTCATGAACAGCGGCAATAGATCGAGAAGTGACAGCGACGCAGAAGTGCCGTAGAATGCGTCTTCATATCCGTCGTCTTTTTCGGGTAGGTCGACTGACTCCAGTATTTGCACACGGTTGCGCTCCAGCTCGGCTTGATCGATGGGAAGGGAGGATTCGAATGGCTCGATGTCGTAGTTCGCAGTAGGTATCCTCTCGGCCTCTCCGATCCAATCTCGAGCTCGTAAAACATTGCCTTGTCGTATACTCCGCAATCGCTCCTTGCTCGGTGTCGTCGAGTTGCGCGTGAGGCGCTGAGTGAAGAGCGGGACAATCTGGCACAGCAGCAAGCGAAACTTCATACCTTCGTCGAACCTGCAATCTCCATATCGCATCTTGAATAGAGCAAAGAACTCGTCGACCTGCACCAAGCACCTCTCGACCTCTGAAATCTCGTTTCCCAGTGGGGTATGCGGGTTCGCGAAGCAGGTGGTGATGGCTTGGTAGAGGAGGTAGTCGAGGATCATGTAGTCAACTTCGAGTGCGGTTTCGAGATCTTCGAGACGTTTCTCTCTGATCGCTCCATACGAATGGTCCGGTAGGCGTACTTTCTTCTGTGGCGGCTCCATGGTGCTGTTGGTCGGAGGAGGGTGCTTCGCGGGTGTGGGCGACGCGTCGGGAGCGGCGAGGGTTGGCATTTCGCTCTTCGTGCTGGTCGATTAAGACTTGTATATCAGGACGCGAGAGCAATACGCGCCCTGCTTTGCCGCTGTGAAGTTGTCTTCGACCACCGTAATCAGTAGGCGCCGGATAGGCGTGATCGACGAAGCTGCCCAATATCTACGCGCTCACGGTGGTCGCCGGCGTTTCAAGCAGCGTTTCGCGATGATGATCTTGGCCAGCATGCGTCTCATGGCGGCAGAAGAGTCGGCAAGGAAATTCTGCTGCTTGTTTGCTCGACAATTGCTCGTGCAGGGGGGGCGGTGAGGCAAAGAGTCGCGCGGATGAGCTCGAGCGCCCGGTGGAAGTTCGGGGCTCTTCGGACTCGAGTCCGCGCAGCAGAAGACTTCCACCCACCAGCAACTCTACCTCCTATCACAGTGCTATCATCACTGAAGGTATCAACATCACCACGGCTGCCGTTCGCAAGCTCGACTCACCAGACTGATCGTCTCTCTCCGCTGAGACTGAACTTTTGCTGGAAACAACTCGAGCGCTTCGTCACGGACCGAGAGCTTGTGCCTCAGTAAGGCATCACCCAAAGGCCCTTCTATATCACTCTTCACCATTCAATGCCCCTTTTAGGGGCTCCTGATCATTGTCCCTATTCACTTGACTTCGCATCCTTTCATCACAAGTGTGATTCACGACACGAGGCTTTGCGGGCTGACGCGACATGCGCAGACCAGCGGCTGTGCACTGCCTTGTTTCTTGCGTAGCCACTCTCCTCTTCTCCTTGTTTGTGGCGCAGGCCGTGGCATTTAACCCTCCAGACACTCTCCAAGAACCATTGATCCCACAAGACTCTACCTTCCAGCTTACTACGAACATGTCGGATCACTCAGGCTACCGCAGCGTTGCCTACTTCGTCAACTGGGCCATCTACGGCCGCAACCACCAGCCGCAGGACATCCCAGCCGAAAAGCTCACTCATATCCTCTACGCTTTCGCCAATGTGCGTCCAGACTCCGGAGAAGTGTATCTGACCGATTCTTGGTCCGACACGGACAAGCACTATCCTGGAGATTCGTGGAACGACACCGGCAATAATGTCTACGGGTGCATCAAGCAAATCTACCTGCTGAAGAAGCGGAACCGCAACTTGAAGGTCTTGTTGAGTATTGGTGGCTGGACCTACAGCAGCAATTTCGCTCAGCCTGCTTCCACCGAACAAGGAAGGCGCACCTTTGCGGCCAGCGCCGTGAAGCTGCTGAAGGATCTAGGCCTTGACGGACTCGACATTGACTGGGAGTATCCGAAGAGCGACGCCGAAGCCAACGACTTCGTCAAGCTTCTGTACGCTGTCAGACAAGAGCTCGAGGCGTACTCTGGCTCACTGAAAGATCGTCCTCACTTCCTTCTGACCGTCGCTTCCCCCGCTGGCCCTTCCAACTGCCACTGGCTGAAGCTGAAGGAGATGGACCGCTACCTCGACTTCTGGAACATGATGGCCTACGACTTTGCAGGATCGTGGGACGCTAATGCTGGCCATCAAGCCAACATCTTTCCATCTCAGCAGAATCCACAGAGCACGCCCTTCAGCATTGACTTTGCTGTGAAATACTACATCGATCACGGAGTGCATCCGAGCAAAGTCGTTCTCGGAATGCCGCTGTATGGACGTGCTTTCCAGAATACCAAAGGACCAGGCAACAGCTATAGTGGAGTCGGTGAGGGAAGCTGGGAGAATGGCGTGTGGGACTATAAGGTAAGTCACAATTCTTTCTCTTTCTCCGCCTCTTGATGATACCGAGCATACCTCTAGCGTATACTGGATGAACTCTTTGCTCAGAAGAGACGTCAGAAGCCTCTCCGCGACGGTTTCTGCACTCCTCTGAATTCAAGACCAGTGCATGCCATGGATGCGACATCGAAGTCGAAAATTACTTGATCTAATCTGACCCTTCCCACCCTCCTCTCTTACCGAGCTCCAACCCCTTCTCTCCCTCTCACTAACAGCCCTTCTCAGGCCCTCCCACGCCCTTCATCACAAGTCCATCACGACCCGCAAGCCGTCGCATCATGGTGCTACGACCCCTCCAGCCGCACGATGGTCTCCTACGACAGCCCGCAAGTCGCTTCCCAGAAAGTCCAGTACATCAAACAACTCGGCCTCGGCGGCGGTATGTGGTGGGAAAGCAGTGGCGACCATCCTTCCAACCACGCGGAAAGTCTGATCAATATCGTCGTGCAAGGCCTGGGAGGCTTTGAGGGGAAGCATATGGAAAGGTGTAGGAATTGTTTGGAGTACCCGGAGAGTCGGTACGATAATTTGAGAGGGGGGATGCAGGGGGAATGAGAAACACAAAATTACCGAATGAGTTGATGATACCTATTAGTGGCTCCTCAATTTTCTGGACTTGTTCTCCTGAGTCCTTTTGGTTGGCATTTTCCTCACACGGCCGTCTGGACCCATGTAAGTTCCTGGAGTCGGCGCATCGTTTGGGACGTTGAATGTTTTGGATTGCTGCGGTGCATTCGAAAAAGATGTTGATCCATTTGCAAAGGAGCCGAATGCTCCGTTGGTCGCTGCTTGCTGCTGAACTTCCATTGCTGACGTCTCTAATGGAAGACCCGGCGGCAAAGAGGAGAACGGCAATCCCAGCCCAGTGGAAGAGCGAAGTGCTCCATGTGTTGGTGCTTGCTGCTGGCCGGGCGACGTCGACGACAGACTCGTCGATATGGGAGAAGAGAAGTGCAGGTCTGGTGCACTCGGGGCGCCATATGCTTTAATCGTCGGTTCTTGCTGCTGGCTTATCGGGAAGGCCGTCTGACTTACAGACGTCGCAACTCCCCCAGCACGATTCTCATTGTCCAATACAGTCTTCTGTCCACCAACGCTTTCCACCTCCCTCATCTCTCCACCCCGCCCTCGCCCCTCCACCTCCCCACCCTCTCCTCCCTCCCTCCGAACCTCTCCCCTGCTCACCATCCCCTGAACCCACCCCTCATCATGCCCCATCCCCTCCGCGACGGACGGAATCTCACAAATCGCTACCCATCCTCCATTTGCCAAACGAAGTCCAATTCCAGATGGCAAGCCGAAACTATTCCCTGGGATGAATTGTAAGCTTTGCAGGTCGACGTTTGGGTTTTGCAGCCCAACGAGGTGCTGGAAGTGTTCCCATGCGAGGGAGAAGTGGAAAAAGCAGATTGGAGAGGGGATGAAGGAGGTGTGGATTAGGTAGGAGGGGGTGAGGACGGAGGTTGTTGGTAAGGGGTGCATGGTTTGATGGCAGTGGGTTGCATGGGTTTTGCAGGAGATGAAGAAAATCTTTGAAAATGGAGAAGAGAATTAATGCTATTACATGTGCGCTACATCTCTAAGGAGCCGTGCTGTGGCTTTCGTTGTTTCATCTAGGTGTCTTACACATCGAAGGGCACAAAAAAGACACGATGCATCAAGTACTGCTGACTTTGTACTGATGTAGAAAATACGAGCATCGAGCACGCCGCTCTGCGACTTCGGCTCTGAAACGGGATGGGAGACACGTCTTTACAATTTCCAGCGCACGGACCCTAGAATCACAAGCTTTTCTTGAACAGCAAACTGGAAGCTTTGGTGTCTTTGTCTGAAATCACGCACAAATGATTGTCAGTGAAACTGACAAAGAAGAGCAACGAATCCGTTCAATTGCTTTTGCTGCTCTCATGCGAAGTAGCAATCTTCAATTGAATACTTCACGATCCTTAAGAAGGTTAAAATCTGTTCATTCACGTCTACGTTCTCTTGACTTCCGCTTCAAATGGACATTCACCTCGACGTCCGTGCTCAATATGCTATTCACGCGTATAGTGACTGGTGAACGATGCTCGTTTCTCGAGCCTATAAAACTACCTCTAAGTTCTCCAGGAACGACCCAATTTGGAACTTCCACCAACACCGAACAGCAAAAGTCGGTCATCACCAACACCCACACACTCCATAAACCAAGACGAGTCCAAGCAAGACAAGACCAGCCAAGACCAGATCAACCAACCAATCAACCAACCTACCTACCTACCACAAGAATCAGACCATTCAACATGTGCACAGTCACGCGCTCCGTCTACGCCTGCGGCCACGAGGCCAGCAGCAAGAAGACCACCTGCGGCCAGGGCCGCAACTGCGCCGGCGTGGGCAGCAAGCCGGCTACCAAGGTCGCTGGCAAATGTGGATTCTGTCGCGCCTCCGAGGCGCAGGACAAGATCCACAAGCGGGACAAGAATGGTCGTGGAGGCCGTCCGCCAGCGCCGGTGATGGGGAAGAAGGGAGTCAGCAAGCCATACTAAGGGCTTGATTGAGAATGGCAGGGACTATTGTATTACTTCTGCGTAAGAGCGAGGGCGTTTGGGCGGCGGTTGTTGTATTCAGGAGCTGCTAATTGCTTCCGGAGTTGGAGGCTCAGGTACTTTCTGACCTTGAAAGGTTTCCATAGTCGCGTTAGGCGATACATAAGACCCCATTAATGTATCTTGAGTAATCGATTGCGAGTAGACTTTGTGTCCTTGTCTCCTGAATAGATGAGATATAAATAGGGGCCCAGAGCCAGGGAAGTCCAGATCGGTAGCAGTCTCCAAAGATTTTCGGCTGGTCACCTTCCAATCCACAAAGAGATCGAAGCATCGATATCCAACTCGAGCTGCGGACATAAAGACCCAATTGAACATTGAGGAAAGAGCGTCCAGGATGTCGACAGCAAGTGTCCCGGCAGGAGATACTTTCCTCACAAATGGCAAAAGCTCGGCTTGACAGCATCGGGGAACTCCTTCCTCCTTGCTTCTGTCGGCGACTGCTCGTACATTTGCGGATGATATTAAAGACGTCCCTTGTCGCAGTATCCAACAGATTTTTTCTAAAGATTTTCAAACACTGGCTGGGTCTCCTAGCTGAACGTGGAATGCACAAATCACGACTCGACTGGAGCGACTGCGAATTGTCAAATCCTGACGCCAGCTTGCAAAGACCTCACTCTCAAAGATTCGAAAGAATCATCTTGCTATTCGGCGCCGCTTCCAACAGAGCAATTTTCCGATCTGTCTGGAGCGAGTTCGACCCAGCGTAGCAGAGCGCACCATCTCCATCCAAGCAAGACGTCACCTTGGGCTTCGGGAGACCTTCCGAGCGGACTTGAATTCCCAATATGGAGAGACCGAAAGCATTCCCGACAGCATTTTCTGCGGTTCCGTCTCTAGCTTATCAACCAGCACCTTTGCGTTGGCAAAGATGTCCCACCTGGTCACACGGTTGAGACAGTGAAGCATGTCAGGTGCAGGATCTGGTAAAACTCCGTGAAAGGATGCATAAGTGGAGGGTCTGTCGCTTTCCATGACTTTGTCACTTTCACACACTTGTCGTTCTTAGTTTAGGTGCAAATGGCTGACCCACAGGACTCACGATTGAAAATCGCTGTCGATGGAGTTGTAGAGAATGGTCGCGCTCGCCGGGCGTCAGCTCTGGACATTGCAGTCGATAAGGACGTTACGCTGAGACGGACTGCTTCGAGACAAGCTGCGGAGTCCGAGGGTGTCCACCAAGAGCAAAATTTGGCGATCACGAAGACTTTACCAGAGTCTGATGCGCACACGGAAAGGAATGAATCTTTGCAAATTGCAAACTCAGCAACTACGCAGAAGCATGAGAACGTTCGGACGTCTCAAGATCCACCAACCATCACCAGACCGAATGCCATTAAATTGGGCCCAGCAGACGTGATCCACGAAGCGCCACCTGCCTTCGCTTCACCAGCTTCTGAAAGACAAAGAGGCCTCTTCTCGCCATCAACAACGCGACCACCGTCGCCGACGTCAGGGTTTCAAACGCCAGCAGGTGCCCAAACACCACGCCACCTCCTCGATGTGGAAGACCATCATGCTCTCGGATACCCGGACATCGGCACCATCTCCTCATGGCGAGGCGCTTCGATTCTCATAGTCACCTGTGGCGCCCAATTGCTCGATAATGTCTTTATGACGGGAGTCAACATCTCACTGCCTGCGATTCAGAAGGACTTCGACGTGGACAGCGGGGAGCTGCAGTGGTTGATCTCAGCGTACACATTGACGTTTGGTGGCTTCCTACTGTTGGCCGGTGTCATGTCCGATCGCTACGGGAGGAAGCATATCTTCTCAGCTGGCATGGCGGTGATCAGCGTGTGGACTCTGGCGAACGGATTTGCCACATCGTTCGTCCAGCTGGCAATTTTCCGTGCTCTGCAGGGAATCGGCGCAGCGATGACGGTACCATCCGGTGTTGGGATCATCAGTTCATTCTTCATCTCGCGGGACAGGACGAAGGCTCTTACTTATTTTGGCGCTGCTGGAGCCGTTGGTTTCTGCCTGGGACTGATACTGGGCGGCTTTATCACTTCTTCTCTGGGCTGGCGATACCTATTCTATATCACGATGATTGTGACTAGTATTCTCGGTGCGCTAGGATTCTTTATTCTGCCTCAAGACCGCATGGAAGGCGCAGTCCGTCCTCGGCTGGATATATTAGGTGCTGGTCTCTCGACTGGTGGCCTCATCCTCTTGTCCTTCGTCCTATCCAGCGGAGGCGAGTATGGCTGGAGTAAGGCATTCATTATCGCCCTGCTCATCGTTTCGATTGCCATGCTATTTGTCTTCACATGGGTCGAGAAGAAAGTCCAGAATCCCATCATGCCGTTGTCTCTCTGGAAGGTTCCCAATTTTGGCGCCATCTGGGTTTCTGGTTTTGTCATGTACGGTGGATATCAGACACTGGTCTACTACCTCACGCTTGTGTCTCAAGACATCGTCCACTTGAGCGCGGGCGCTACGGCTTTGCGATTATTGCCGATGGGAGTCGTTGGTGGCACTTTTGCAGTGACAATGGGAACGGTGATGGAGAAGTTCAACATCAAGTACCTGCTCTTGCTCGGACTCGCCCTTTGCTCCATTGGCCCGATCCCCATGGCTGTCATGGAGCCTGATGATCTGGATTTCTGGAAGCATATCTTTCCCTCGTCTCTAATCGGAGTTGCGGGAATTGCCATCGGCTATTGCACCATCACTGTCGTCTTGCTTGCTTCAGTGCCTGTCAGTGCGAAGAGTCTTTGCGGTGGTATGGTGAATACCGCTTTCCAGCTTGGCAGCGGAGTTGGACTGGCACTCGCTACTGCTGTAGTGCAAGCGACAGAGACAAATAAGGGACGTGGATTGCTGGCGCAATACAAAGTCGGGACTTGGTGCTGCGTAGGCATGGCCGGCTTGGGTCTTCTCATTAGTGCAGTTGGAGTGAGGAACGTGAAAGTGGCGCATGAGATGACCGGAGCTGTACATTAGCGAGCTCTGCCGACAGACCAACGCGTTTCATGCACGGAGAACTCTCTGTTGTTCACTTGAGAATTCCTCATCGTGCCCGCCGTCCACAAGAGTGTTCAGCCACCCTGCCATTCTCCATGCGGCTTTCGCTAGCTGCAATTCGACCACTGGGAACATCACTTTGGCATATCCGTCTTTCATGAGATCGGTCGAGTTGGCGACAGAACGGCTGTAGACGGCATTGCAAACCAACGCGTGAGAATCTTCTGCCCATGCCCTGGCGCAGAGGTCACCCTTTTCGATTTCAAAGTCACAGCCGGCCCAGTCCTTGCGAGGCACACTGAACGAGTCGTTGTTGACTCTTTCCAGCAGACCGGTAAAGTATGGATCCAGCCTCTGGTCCGAGAAGCCCTCTGGCTGCGATGCTCCATAATATAGAATCAAGCGATCCCAGACCTGGAGGCACAACATTAGAAATCGCCTTGACATCAATGAAGACCGTCAACCCACATCATGCAAATTCGTCGCGGTCCCATTGAAAGTCACCTTCACCATGTTCCCTCCCAGTCCCGTATTAGAAGTATGCAACGGCTGTCCCACATCGCCGATAAAATGCACAACCCACATAAGCGCTTGCTGGCAATTTACATCAGTCTGATACCTCCCTTCCTGCACCTGTCGCACACATTTCTCGAGGATAGCTGTCTGGTTTACGATCTGTGCTACCACGCAATCGTGGTCTTCACACACACCCTTCCAGTCTTTGGAGCAGGAGGATTCGGAAGTATTCTCGTGCATGCCGACGAAGTGCCAGTTGTAAGAGTAGGGTGCTCCGGTCTTACGGACGGTGTCGGCCCATGCTGCTGCGCGGCCGATTGAGCCGGAGTACTTTGGGTCGAGGAGCTGTGCGGTTATGTTGGTTGCTTCGTCTGTGAGGAGGCGTTCGGCTGTGAAGGCGATTTGGTTGTGGACTTGGAGGTGCCAGGCGGAGACGCTGGTTATCAGCAAAGTGGTGAAAAGGCTGTTCAGATGCATTTCGCTGTCTCAACTCCTGTTCTGTGAAAAGAGATGACTGCTGATGTATGAGTGAAGGCATGAAGTATAGAGATATGGAAGACAGCTGCGGTCAGGCGCTGTTCGCCCAGCCAGCCACCGCATTTTCCTCTACACAGTGGCGTTGTTCCAGGCAGCCTCAGGTCTCTTGACTGCATGCATCGGCTAGCATCTCGCTGTAGCTGGAAGAATGTTGTAGAATTGTGACTACATCTTTCACAGTTAATAATCATAGTCAAAGAACGACACGAGGTGAGGTGGAAGCGGAACGCTCACAAGGAGAAACCGCTCCGCCAACAGGGGGTCTGAGAAATCTAAGACAATCGGAGTGCCGTTTTCGGGTCGGCCTGAAAAATCTCCACGCTCCTCCACTCGCAGGCAAAATTTCCCTTTTGCCACCACATCCGCGATAATCACCCGCTCTCAGGAATGCAGAAGTCGTCGGACGACGTTTTGGGTAGATGGTCATCGCGGGTGTCAACAACGAAAAGAGGAGAGCAACAGAGCAGAAGTCGGTCTTATTCAGCGAAAACCAGCGCTCTGGGGGTTTACCGCGTAGTTCTCCACATCGGACTTCTTTCTCCAAGCTCTACGACTGGAGGATAGGCTCATCATGGTCCCTCGTCCCAGCTAGGTGGTTGAGCGTCACACTGCTTACGATTACGCCAGAATTTTTCCTTCGCTCTTTGTGTTGAGGCATATATAGATAAGGTGCTCTTTCCTGCCACACTCTGTTCAACACATCCTCCTCGCTACTCAAAAAGTGTTCGACAAGAAATTCGCCTAGACTGCACACCTGTCGCAAACCTTTGGAATGCCGTTCGTCGCCGAGCTAAGTGATAGACTGCAGCATCTGGACTGCGGATAGATCACATCACCTGGTGTCAAAAACGACAGAACAGGAAAAACTTCTACTTGAACAGTGAGGAAATCTCACAATGGCTCCATCATCCACTCACACCGAAGTCGAAAATGCCGAAACCAGCCGGCGTCAGGACAACGCCCGATCCGGCCGTTCAATGGATCTGAGCTCCATCGGATGGGACTACATGCGCTCTGCTCCTCCATCCCGTCGAGCCTCTCTCGGGACCGTCTTGTCTGAAGAATACGACCACATAGCATCCGGCTACGCGACGCCGGACCCGCTGCTTGGAAAGGCGGCTTTGTCTCGCGTTCCTACCAAGAGTGGCGAGTCTGACGATGAGCTGCACGAGCTGCAGGACTTGCATCGCACGCATAGCCACATGGGCGATGCGCTTCAGAATCTGGCCCGCGCGATCTCGAATACTGGCGCCGATGCGGACGAGGGCCAGAATGAGCTGGGCAGAACTCTCAGCAATCGGAATCGCAGATTGACGCCCCTGCATACAGAGGGACGGAGGCCCTCTCATCTGCCGAGCCGGTATGAGGAAGAAGGAACGCCGGATGGACCGCGCAAGTCGCAGGGCGTGCCACCCGAGTTGAGGAATCTCACTGCAGAGCTGGTATTCGTCACCGTGTGCTCTGCTGGTCAGCTGCTATTTTCCTTCCTGCTTGGGAATGTCAATGTCAATCAGCAGGCCTTCAAGACAGCTCTGGGCCTGGAGCAAGGAGAGCTGCCCTGGCTCGTGGGATCATTCCTAACTGCTCTGGGTCTGAGCGTTATCCTCTCTGGGTCTTTGACAGACTTGCTACCACCGAAGTTACTCATCGTGGGAGCCTTCGTCTGGCTTACCATCTGGAACGTCATCGGCGTCTTCAGTCTGACGCCTTCTCGTGCGATTCTCTTCTTCATCATGCGTGCGATGCAAGGCTTGGCCGTTGGCGTTCTGGTCTCGGGGAGTATGTCCATTCTCGGCCGTGTCTACAACCCGGGACAACGCAAGACTCGAGTTTTCAGCGCGATGGCTGCTGGCGCTCCGTTCGGATTTTGGTTGGGAGCATTGCAAGGAGGCGCTCTTTCTCATCGGCTCGATTGGATTTTTGGTAGCACTGCGATCATTTGCGGCTTGTGTGCCGGGGCGGCGTATGTTGTCATTCCAGCGCTGCGCCCAGTGGCTGACAACTCCGGTGCGGATGCTCCCACTCTGCGGTCCTTCGATTGGAAAGGGGCCATCTGTGCTGTGGTGGGATGCATCTGTCTCCTATTCGGTTTGACGCAAGGCTCCGTCGCTGAATGGGCGCCGTACACCTACGTCCTGATCATTGTCGGAGTCTTGGTACTATCTTTCTTCTTCTGGTTGGAAACGAAAGTCCAGCGGCCTCTGGTCCCGGCGAGACTCTGGAAGACACCTGGCTTTGCTCCTCTCATGCTGGCCTACTTCCTCGGATTCGGTGGCTTTGTGGGCGCATGGCAGTTCTACGCCGTGCAATTCTTCCTCACGCAGCAGAAAGTCTCCTCCCTCACCGTGGCCCTCTACCTCCTCCCCAACGCGCTCATGGGCGTACTAGCGACCTTCATCGTCTCGCGCCTCATGCACCGCATCCCGGGCCACTACATCTTCCTCGCATCGCAATTCTTCTTCGCCCTCGGACCGGCTTTCTTCCTCCCACAGAAACCTTCCACGAATTACTTCGCGCTCTCCATGCCTGGAATCGGCCTCGCGACATTCGGACCAGACCTGTCCTTCGCAGCTGCGAGCATCTATATCACATCGTCGGTGGCGCGGTCGTACCAAGGGTCCGCGGGGAGTTTGCTTGTCACTATTCAAAACCTGAGCAGCGCGATCATGACGAGCGTGGCAGACAGTATCGCGGCCAAAGTGGACAGCAACGCCGAGGGCGAAGTTGGACTGGAAGGCTTGCGAGCGGCGTGGTGGCTTGCTCTTGCCGCGGCTGTAGCTGGAGGCGTGATCACAGCCGTGTGGGTGAGGATCCCGAAGGAGGAAGAGAAGGACCACGTTGCATAGTGGAAGTGTGAAAGATCGGCGGACGCGGGACGGAAGCGAAGCTGTGGTGGTATTCCGCTGTTTCCTTCTGCGGTATGTGGGTGTAGTATTTTGTTGGTAGGACGGCATGGCTGCTATTTCGGATCAGAGGATCAGAGGATACAGCTACGCCACTTCACGTCTCTCAGCGCTAAGAAAGCCATACGATCTTGGCGTCGAGCGTCGATGAATTGTGGAGGACTTCTTCACGCCATCTCCATAGAAGTATTGATTCTTCAAACTCCAAGTGGGTATTGCTATTATTATTCAGGATCAATACTATAGCTTCATGTTTCCTTGAAGTATTTGTGCAACATGAGAAAAGTTGCTCCTCGGAAGTTTTGACCCAAGGTCGGGTTGTCCACCTTGGCTGAGAGCTTAAAGCGTGGAGATCTGCTATGCATCACGAACTTTATGCTTCCGTGGACTGTCCGCAAGGGGAAGGAGCGTCGTCCGTGTGCCATAATACGGCGCTCGGCTCCAACGAATGTGCTGCGAAGAACGCAGAGAGGCTCAGCACTACCTCTCTTGTCATCAGCAGACCTATTCGAGTGTCGATCACTTCATGAGTAAGTTCAGGTATAAGATAGTATTGTGCCGTGTCGTGTGAGCTCCTGGAATACAGCGTCGATCTGGTTCCTCGTTTCTGTCTTTCGCTTTCCTCTCGCTACTATTCTTCGTCTGAAACGAGGAAGTATGCTTCGATTCGCTGCCTTGGCCGTCTTGGCCCAGATTTGCTCTGCGGCACCTGTGGGTGACCTGCTGAAACGAGATGCATCCGGACCAAAGATGAATGGTGCCAACTTCCCTGGTACGTGTCTCTGCGACTTTCTGCAGCTCTGCAATATTCTGACAGCCAGCGCAGATCCATCGATAATAAAAGTCGGGAGTACATGGTACTCATTTGCAACGAACTCTGGAGGCAGAAACATCCAGATCTCCAAGTCAAGCGATTTCAACACGTGGAACCTTTTGAACGAAGATGCTTTGCCCAATCTACCAAGTTGGGCCAACCCCAATCCGTCGGATACATGGGCGCCAGATGTCAGCCAGCTGGCTGATGGATCCTTCGTGATGTACTACACAGTTCGGACAAGCCAGGACTCCCAATTTCACTGCGTGGGCGCCGCCACCTCGTTGACCATCACTGGTCCTTACCTGCCACATACAGACGAACCATTGATCTGCGATTTATCTGTCGGAGGTGCCATCGATCCAGCGGGCTATGAAGAGAACGGCCAGCGGTACGTCTTGTGGAAAGTCGATGGCAATGCGAAACCAGGTAACCCAGGACCTTGTGGTGCGAACAACAACCCGACACCACTTTACATCCAGCCTGTTTCTTCGAACGGTCTCACGCTTCAGGGCTCGAAGAGTGCACTTGTCGACAACGAAGGCGAGTCTGACGACGGAATAGTTGAGGCCCCCTCACTGGCCAAGAGTGGATCGACGTACGTTCTGTTTTTCAGTTCCGGATGTTATACGACCAGCAATTACAAGGTCAACTATGCCACCAGCTCCAGTTTGACAAGTGGGTACAAACGCGCCGCGAATGCTTTGTTCCAGTCGGGAACACAAGGGTTGAGTGCTCCTGGCGGCGCGTCGATCGATCGAGATGCAAAGCATTTGGTTTTCCATGCAAATTATAACAGCGGGAGAGCGCTTTGGACGGACATTATTTCAGTCAATGGTGATAGCGTTTCAGCGTGAGCGTGGTTGTGAATTACGATCCCAACAAAGCGAAGCAGCCAGCGATGGAGTCGAGGTACACTGGTTCGAAATTTCTTATCCGCCAGCCTTCTTTCGTACTGTGTCAATTGGCTTTCCGTGAAAGACCCGTTGGCTTGGATGAGTATAGCTGATCGTGCGGACCCTTTCGTGTACAGTGTTGGCTAGCGCTGCAGCTCGTGATTTAGCCGACGTTCAGCCTGGTTGAATGATTTGCGTCAGATGCTCATGAAATTCGTCAGCTCTTGATGGCGCGTGGTCTTTCGCTATGCTCTCGTCAGGAAGGCTTCCAGTCTTTCCGCTTTGCGTCTCCTATTGTCTCTCGATTCCTCTAAAATGGATCTGCGACCATCCCAGCCGCTGATAACCTCGACCTTCTCGAATTTGTTCTGCCATGGCTCAATGTCATTGCACCAATCTCCATCATCGCTCACGACGAAGCATTCGAGCGTTTTCAGCTTTGGTGGTATGTTCGCTGGCAAAGTAGGATTTACGAGCGAGCGGATGCAGATGTTGAGCCGCTGGAGCGCATCGCGCTGCTCCCTGAACAGGACGGTGTCAAGGAACAAGTCCATGTCGACTCGATTCTGGAACGCGAATGTGTTGCCCGCATATGGGAGTAGGGCAGCTTCCTTATGGACCTGAGTGCACACACGCAGGAGTGAGAGATCGTACTTGGTCGACGCGTATTTGACCTCGAGACCCCCAGGTGGCTCGCCAAACTTCTCGATCATCGATTTGCGGTATTGAAAGTAGTGAATACATGGAAAGGGGCACTTGCACTCTTTTCTGGGGAAGGACATATATTCCCGCCACTGCAGGTCATGGAGGACGGCATTGCAAGGCTTGTGGTCGGTATAGTACCCCTGCAATATATCGGAATTCATGCTGTTCTCAGGCTTGAGATGGCCACGCTCGTCGAAATTCCTGTCAGTATCTGGTTCCTGCTCCTTGCTCATCTGGTAGGCCTGGCTGAAAGTGCGTTGACATAGACAGACGGCATGCATGAGCTTGATCGGGTCTCCAACCTCCCTCGGGTAGCCGCCTTCCTCCAGCGGCTGTCGGCGTCTGATCCCGATGTGGATGTTCTTGTTGCAGAGAGCATGTTCGTAGATGTGACTTCGCAATTCCGCCGGGAGGGAAAGAAATGGTGAAGCGTGCTTGTTCCGCTCCGTGATGGCATGGCGTGGGGCAGCGCTTCGGTCACGCGTGTCAGTATTCTGGTTCTTCATCGTCGCAGTCCGCTGATCTCATAACTTCTCCAGCATATGTCGATTGTTGTTTGAGTAGAAGTTCGAAGAGAGGTAGGCGCAAAGGTGGATCTCCATGACGGGGATCGACAGGGCTGACCAGGATGTTGGAAATAAGGTTGGCGGATGTGGGGTCTAGCGCAGGGCTGGGAGTGAAGTCCCGAAGCACATGTGCTCCAACTGCTATTCTTCTCCAACGACAATAGAGCAGTTGGTCAGGCTCGGCGGAGGATACTGTGGGCCACGAGATCTCATCAGAGTGCGGAAAATGTAGAAGGGCCACCACCGACACGTCCTCGAGCTCGATCCGACCGCAAGCATGGCGTCGACGACCACCCTCACGCCCACCACCGACTCGCCGAAGCTCGTGAAGAAGGGCAGCTCCGGCGACGCAAAGAACCCGACGACGCCAGCGCAGACTGTATTTGGCTGCCGTATGCATATGATAAAAGACATGGACACAGAGCACATGCTAATGAAGAGGCAGAGCACATTAAGGGCCTCCTACAGAACGCGCGGCAGCAGGCGGTAGATGGATACACGAGGCTCATAAACTCCCTGAATCAAGAGAATGGGATCGCACACAGAATACATAAGACGCCAAGCGGCCCATGCTTCACCTTACAGACCACGTATCTGTGTCTGCAGTGCCCAAATGTCAGCATATCGCGGGAGAGACATCATAAGAACCATGGCTTTTGTGAGTACCAATTTGAGAGATAGAATGCGCGGCACTGATGGATGAGGATAGCTGTCGAGTCGGACAACGGCTTCGTGTTCTGCCATGAATGTAGAGACTTCGTGTACGACCCCACTTTCGAGGAGATACGAGCTGGCAATAGCAAGAAGAGGAAGCACCAGCCGGAAAAGATACAAGAGGCGGACAAGAAGCTCATGGCAACCAACTCTACAACCACATCATGCTCGGCTACGGGCTTGCGGGGTCTTTACAACATGGGCCAGACGTGCTTCATGTCTGTGATTCTACAGTCCCTCATACACAATCCGCTCATACGCGCTTGGTACCTCCAGGAAGGCCACAAATCGGGCGATTGCGATCGCGAGACCTGCACATCCTGTGCCCTTGACGACATCTTTAGCGATTTCTACGGCCAAGAGAAGCATGAAGGATATGGTGCAGTGCACATGCTGCAGGCATGCTGGAAAGGAGGCGGAGGCTTAGCAGGATACAGCCAGCAGGACGCGCACGAGTTCCTCAACTTCTTTCTCAACAGCTTGCACGAAGCCAATGCCGAGGATGAAGAGAAGAAAGAGACGAAGGATTGTGACTGCATCATACATCAGACATTTGGCGGGTTGTATAAGAGCACCGTCACCTGCTTGACGTGTAAGAACAGCACAAGCACCGCAGAGCTGTTCATGGACCTGAGCCTGGATGTCAAGAGCACAGGTTTCATCACAAAGAAGAAGAAGCTGCACTTGACCAATGGCACACAGACCATCAAGGAGGCTATACCGATGGATTTGGAGGAATGCCTGGAGCGCTTCACATCCGCGGAGACACTACCCAGTGATAGCTACAAATGCTGGAAATGCGACGCCGATAGAGAGGCTAAGAAGAAGATCAGCTTGACACGCCTACCACCGGTCGTGCCGATACACCTCAAGCGCTTCTCCCACTCGAAGAGCAATTCGCAAAGCACCAAAGTGGACACGAAAATAAGATTTCCGTTCTCACTGGATTTGGCGCCGTACGTTGCTTCTTCGCAGAAGTCCGGATCAGACGCGACGAATGGCCAGGACTCCGAAAAGGCTTCAGATGAAACACCTAGCAAAAAGAAGAAGGATGCTGGGCCAGAAGAAGCCATCTACGAGCTATCGTCCGTGATCGTGCACAAGGGCAAGATCGACAACGGACACTACATTTCTTACGCCAAGCAGGGGAGGGATTGGTTTCGCTTTGACGACAGTATGGTGGTGCAGGTGGAAGAGAAAGACGTTCTGGGCGCAGAGGCGTATATGCTATTCTACGTGGTGAAGGAGTTTTGAGGATACCGCATTGAATTGGCGTTGGGAAGATCATGGGTGACAGGACCGCAAAGGGATTAGGCGGCCCTCACGTGGGATAGCAGAAGCAATGTAAGAATGTGAAACTGTCTCTTAAACTTTCATCAATACACCCCATCAGCGCTTATCCTGACATTTACCCGACCGCTGGAGTAGTAAGCACGTCTCTCGCCTTCTGTTGCACAATCAGGTCGCGTAGCGGTGGTCTGTCAGCACTACTATGATGCCGAATCTTTCATCAGGCCGACCTTCGTCAACATTTTATACATCAACAAGCGTGCTCCGCCTCCATGCCCAGCTTAGAAATGACTCAGATGATGTGGTCCAAGAAGACAAGAGGATTGCTCCGGTTCGGTGTGGCCGAAGGAGCTGGCGTTACGAATGCGAGCTTGCAGGGATCACCAGAGACGTCGGATGGAAAGTGTCTTCAGCCGGTGTAACAAACACTCCGACAAGACGGTGCCTACGGAGTTCAGTCGACCATCTCTCTGGAGGTATCGCAGCACAGGATGAAACCGACAAGGAAGGAAGAGCACACGGCCCATGTGTCCGGCCACCGGGATTCTCGTTGTTGACTGCCACAGACGCGTCGTGAATTCGGGACCGGATCATCCACGACGAAGGATCGTGAACACATGGCAGACTGGACGCCTTACGATTCTCGACCCTTCTCCCCTTCTTACGGAGTTTGTGGTTGGAAGATGATCCGCTGTAGGATTGAGCGGAGGGGCAACTCCGACACCGACCTGCCACTTTTGCCGCCTTCCTTTCGAAGACCTCGGATCCACTTGTCTTGGTAGGGCTAACGCTTAGCTGCACAGGGCAGCACCACATGGCCAACCGTTCTAGCGCGATTATTCAGTTCCGAACTGCGCAGATGGAGCTGACATGACTGTGCGGCCTGGAGCTGAGGTCGTTCTTGTTGAACGTCTCTTGAGTGCTACAAGTATCTGGGTTGCCCGATTTTGAAGTGCTTGCGAGAGCTTCTTACCGTACTCCTCTGATCGCCTTCAGAGGGACAGAGCGGGGTCTTCTTCAGAACATACAATCCAAGCAGTTGTGCTCACTTGGAATCTTACAGCCTGTTTGACGGTCCAGAACGTCCAGCACGATGCATCATTTCATTCTTTTGCCGTTGATCGGCCTGGCGGTGCTGGTGGCGTACAAGATCGTGTCCATCATATTCACCAGATTCCAGAATGCCTGTGAGTAGTCATGGACACACTCGAAGAAACCTTCCACTGACGATGGCCTCAGCCAAAGCACGTCAACTTGGCTGCCAGCCTGCTCCTGCCTTGCCCAGCGGCTTTCTAGGTCTCCAGCAAGTCAAGAAACTCCAAGCCGCGGACGCAAAACAGCTATTCCCAGACTACCTCATTGAGCAAACACAGCGAATGAGTGAAAGCCTCGGTAGAACATGCTCGACCTTCTCATACAACGTTCTGGGTCAAAACATCTTCTTCACTTGCGATCCGAAGAACATCCAGGCGATTCTGGCGACTCAATTTCAAGATTTTGATCTGGGCCCGACTAGGAATGCCATCATGAGCGAGTCTTTGGGCAATGGCATCTTCACTCAGGATGGAAAGGAATGGGAACATAGCCGTGCCATGCTCCGTCCCAACTTCGTTCGTGATCAGATCTCTGATCTCGACATGGAAGAGAGACATGTCCGCAACCTCATGAGCGTCCTTCCCGTGGACAAAGAATCGGGATGGACCAAGTTCACAGACATCCAGACACTGTTCTTCCGCCTCACCATCGACACCGCCACGGAATTCCTCTTCGGCGACTCCGTGCAGAGCCAAATCGCCGAAGCCAACCCAACCTCCTCCCAAGACGAACGCTCCTTCTCCGTCAACTTCGACCGCGCCCAATTCCACATGGCCAAGAAATTCCGCCTCGTCGACATGCACTGGCTCTACAGTCCGAAAGAGTACAAAACGAACCAAACCGTCATCAACGACTTCGTCAAACACTACGTCGATCTCGCCCTTGAAAAAGGCCTCTCCCCCAAAGCCTCTGATGAAAAGAAAGAGCACTACGTCTTCCTCGAAGCCCTCGCCCAACAAACCCGCGACCCCGTCGAACTCCGCGCCCAGCTCCTCAACATCCTTCTCGCCGGCCGGGACACCACTTCCTCCCTCCTTAGCTGGACCTTCCACCAGCTCCTCCGCAACCCATCCGTCTTCGCCAAACTCCGCTCCACCATTCTCGAAAACTTCGGCACGTACTCCGACCCCCAAAACCTCACCTTCGCAAGTCTCAAATCTTGCCAATACCTCCAATACACCCTCAACGAAACTCTCCGCCTCTGGTCCGTCGTGCCCGGTAATGGTCGTCGAACGAATAAACCCACCACCCTCCCCCGCGGCGGCGGCCCAGACGGCCTTTCCCCCGTCTTCCTTCCTGCTTCCACGCAAGTTGATTACTCCATCCACGTGATGCACCGACGCAAAGACCTCTGGGGCGAGGACGCGGAAGAGTTCAAACCCGAGCGATTCGTGGGACGGCGGCCGGGGTGGGAATTCCTACCTTTTAATGGTGGGCCGAGAATTTGTATCGGGCAGCAGTTCGCTTTGACAGAGGCGAGCTATGTGCTTGTGAGGTTGCTGCAGCGGTTTGATAAGATTGAGGCGAAGCCCGGGAGTTTGGAGGGGCCGGTGAGGAGTAATTTGACGTTGACGAGTTGTCCGGCGGATTTGGTTACGCTGAGACTGCATGAGGCGAAGGAGTGAGATGCAAAGAAGGTTCGATGGGATTTGAGGGACTTTGGTGATGCGATGCGATGTTCATGTCATATATGCTATGCTGTAAAGTTTCTGGCTCATATCCGCTCTTTCGTACCTGTCTACTCATGACGTGCCGCATCCCATCTGTCTTTCACAAACATCATCACATCTACATCTACAACCTTGCTTTTCCTCCCTTAATACCCTCCCAATCCCCCTTCCCAAACTCCACATACCCCTCCGCACCAGGCTTCAACCACAAAATCACATCCTCCCCACCCCCCTCCTCAAACTTCCCCAACAAATCCAAATCCACACCCTCCTTCCTCAAACCCACCTTATTCTGCTTATGATTATGAATATGCGCGCTCTGCTTCACAATCCGCAAGAACACGGGTACCGCGTAGCGCGGGAGGCCTTTCCGGCAGTGCCCGAGCAGGTCGGAGAAGAATTGGGGTGAGGGCGTGGTTGTGAGGTGCAGCGCGGCGCAGCCGGCGCGGCCTTCGTGGTTGGGGAGCGAGACGCCGTAGACGTTTGCTTCTGTTATTCCTGGGAAGGAGCCGATGCATTGGGCTACTTCGGCGGTCGAGACATTTTCGGATTTCCAGCGGAAGGTGTCGCCGAGGCGGTCGAGGAAGTACCTGTACGATTCACAGTCAGTCTAATGCCTCGTGCTTGCTGAGAGGTGTGGAAGAAACTTACCAGTGTCCGTCTGCGCTTCTTCGTAAAGCGTCTCCAGAGCGGTAGTATAGGTCTCCCTTCTTGAACACGTCCGTCGCAAAGCGCTTGTTGGTTGCTTCGGGGTTCCGCCAGTAGCCACCGAAAGCCGTCTTGTCAGGAATTGCAACAATCATCTCGCCTCCCTCTTCGTACGGCGTGCGCAGCGCGAAGCCGGTCTTTGGATCGCGCCAGATGTCCCCCGTATCAGAATCTATGCGCACCGGGATGTAAACATTTTGCAGCAGGCGGCGAGTGATTAAGCCATGGTGTCCCACGCAGTTTCTCAGATACGGTCCGCGGGCGTGCACGATGAGGCTGAAGACACCTTCAGATGAGTTGAAGAATTCTGCGATTTCGGGGATATTGAATCGTTCTTGGAACTTTGTCCAGACGTCGGGACGCAGACCGTTTCCGTAGGCAAGGCGGAGAACGTGTTTTCGTTCTAGAGGGTGCTCGGGAGCAGCGAGGAGATAGCGCGCTGTTTCGCCGACGTAGATGAATGATGTTGCTCTCGAGTCGTGAATGTCGGGCCAGAATTGGCTCACCGAGAAGCGAGGAGCGATTGCAATGCCGACGCCAGACAAGAGTGCAGTGGTGGAGGTGATGAGGCCAGTACCATGGTATAGGGGCATGGGACAATACCAGATGTCTTTGCCGGCCTTGTTGCCGAAAGATGGCTCAAGATGGGCGCCTAGAAGCCATGTACGCCCGACAGTGAACGGACAGCCTTTGGGAAGACCTGTAGTTCCGCTTGTGTAGATCAAAGCGTAGGGCCAGCTGCCTTGCATTCCATTCCGGTAGGAGTCGTCTGGAACATTCGCTGGCACAGAGCTGACAGACTCCTTGAGAGCAGCATCAAGTGTGACGATCTTCGCTCCGGCAGACTCAATCTCGGCTCGACTTTCGTTGATGCGTTGCTGGCAGCCGGAATCCGGGTCGACGATGAGCAGTTTGCTTTCAGCCACGGAGAGACAGTGCATCAAAGCTTTGCCTTCGAGATTGTAGTTGATCATCGCGGGGCCAGCACCAATGCATAAAGTCGCGAACATGAGCATGATGAATTCCGCACTGTTGTGTAGGTATAGCGCAACCAGGTCGCCAGGCTTGATTCCTTGCATCAGCATCCACTGCGCGTAGCGAGCGATTTGGTCGTGAAGCTCTTCAAAACTCCATTCTCGTTCTCTGGTCCAGATGGCGCGCTCATTTGGCCGCCTTTGACATGTCTCGGCCAGAATGTACCAGGGTGATATTCTGTCTTGTTGGACTTATTCAATGTGTTAGTAAGAGCCTCTTAGATTGACACCTGAATAGCATACCAGCTTTGGCATAGGCCCTCTCGGCTCTTTTTGCTTTCAGAACTCCTTTGATATCTCTTCGAAGCTGATATTTGCCGTCAAGATAAGCAGCCAGGCCACCGACGGCCGCAGCGGTTGCTGAGAGATGATATTAGCCTCGACGTTGTCAATACACTTTTGACCGCTCACCTAACGCCATTCCTCCAGCGACGGACTACGAATTTGGGCCGACGTCGATCTGGTTCGTGGATTCTGAAAACGGACTTCCAAATGAGCTCGAGATATCCAAGAAAATTGCACTAAAGACGATGCACAACAATCAAACGCTATCGTCGAGCGTCGTGCAAAAATGCAGCGTCGAGACTCGAGTCGCAGTGCTGGTCACATTTTCCCCGCCTCCCTCGGCAGTCGTCGGTGTCTGGATGCCGTCGGTGGGACAAGCGCAGTGGCGCCGAGGGATTCATTATTAGGGCCACAATTCCCTCCTACTCTCTTCAGGAAATGTTGCGTCGGATGCGGGAGCCGGGTGCGATATCAGAACAAGAACATGGACAGGGAAAGAAGAGAGTACTTCTGCATCCTTGTTCTTCGTACCTTCGTATCTGAGTTACTCTTTCGGAGTTTAGCTGCGGCTTTGGAGAGTTCTGTGACGATCTGTCTGCTTGTTGCAACTCTCTTGCTGAACGAGAAACACCTGGAGAGCGACGGAGCTGTCTCTTGCACCGGATCCGTATGATGCATGCGCACGCATCTCAAGTCGGCGAAGATGCCGGTCCGCAGATGCGGTGTTCCGAGATTGTGCATAGCTGGTCTGAGCAAGACGTCCTTCATCAGCAACAGCTCCGGCCGTACCAGCTCGTGAGAAACAGAAAGCTGCCTCATCTTTGGCTAGTGATTTCGCAACGCCATTTCAAACAGTTTCTGCTTGCGGCAGGTGATGCAAATTATTGCAGTGGTGATAATGGCGCCGGCGATGGGCGGGAAAAGGTGGCAAGTCCGGGATGAGACGTCGTTGCTGTTTCACTTTCCGCCGGACTTCTTTCCGCGACTGCAGTCTGGCGCATTCCTTTCGACAACGCGAGTTGGTCATCAAAACATTCAAGAGCACTGTACCAAGCAACAAGACAATGCTATTTGGGTTGCGCAGCAGACTGAGGCAAGAGGTAAGCGCAACGACTGACAGGCAATTATGAACATGCTCTGACAGGCGACCCCTTGCCTTTGGCTTGGCACTCAACCTCACCTCCTTCCCGCTGACCTCCATCCCGAGCATCCTCACGATCACACTCTTCGAATTCGCAAAGAGCTCCATGTCGATGTCTGCTGCTGTTACTGCCGCAATCATGTTCCCGCTCGGCCGCCAGCATCTGACTTTCAGCACCTCCCGATGTGGAGGAATCCTTCACTCATGCACTCCAGCTTCTGAGCCTGCGGAATGTACAAACTAGGTCACTCAGTTTGGCTGGACGAGTCGAGCCTTGCCTCCATTTGGCGTGTCTAAAGCCGCCCTGCATCGTTCATAGCTCCCCTTACAGACTCGCATGGTGGAGGGCCCTGCATTCCTTCCAATTCGACGTGTAAGGATGTACGAACCCGCATGCTGCGAATCTTGGACTTTCATACCGCGGAATTGGAGCCTGATATATTTTCATAATGGGTGTGTGTCAGACGTCAAAAGCAGGGGAAGTCTTGGAGCTCCGTGCCGGATGCCGGCTGCCACATCACTTGCTACTAACCCATATATCCATGTGCATGCGCAACATGGTAAGCAGTTACTCAGTTGCCAGGTAATATCAACCATGCAATTCTTTACAGCACTTCTCTGCTTCTCCATTGGAGGCACTGCCTTCGGTCAGAGATGGAGCGGCTGGCATCCGGGACCCCAGCACGGTCACAATGATGGCCCTGCCAAAGTCACCGACCTCTCTGGGTCAGGCTGGACATTGACCAGCCAGAATGGCAGCATCAAGATTCCAGCAACGGTACCTTCGCAACAATATCTCGACCTGTACAACGCGACCATCATCCCAGACCCTCTCTTTGGCGAGAACAACGCAATGCTTGCATGGGTGCGCGATCAGAACTGGACCTACTCACGCAAACTTGAGGAACTGCAAGCTGGAACACGCGGTTCTGAAACTTCGATCTTTCTTGTCTTCGAGGGTCTGGACACCTTTACGACGATCGCGATGTGTGGTGCGCAAGTGGCTACAACTGAAAACATGTACAGGCAGTATGTTTTCGAGATATCGGATGTTCTGAGATCTTGTCGCGGCTTGCCAGAGCTATCGATAAACTTTGGCCCAGCCACCGCTATAACACACCAACTCTCGGCAGAAGGCATGGACGGTGAGATTAGTTGATGAACGACTTCCACATGGGTGCTGACACATGGCAATAGCCGCTGTTCCATGTGGTGATGATACGCTAGGCTGCAAAGCCTGGGCGCGGAAAGAACAGAACGATTTTGGCTGGGATTGGTCTCCTGCTCTCGTGCCGGCTGGGCCCTGGAAGCCGATCCATATCGTGCAGATGGCGAGGAACGAGATCTTCGTCACCAATGCAGCTTTTGATATCTACAGGAAAGGCCAGATGAACAATCTGCCTCCAGATCAGTCTCAACCATGGGTCTTCAATGCCAGCATCGACTTCGTCGGGAATCTTTCCCCAGGGGCCGGGATGCAACTTACCTTGTCAGACGCGAGTGGGAGAAGAATCTTGCAGAAGCCTCTGGAGGGAGTCTACAGCTCTAAGGAGACCATCACAGGTAGTACCATGATCGATCCTAGCTCTGTCCAGCTTTGGTGGCCGAACGGAATGGGCCCGCAGCTTTTGTACAACGCCAAGGTTGACATCGTTCCTGGTAGACGTAGTCATGGCTCCGAATCTGGCAAGCCTTCTGACCAAGTTTCATCGATTTTGGCGGCGGTCGAACGTCGAGTTGGGTTTCGCACCATTGTTCTCAATCTAACGCCGATTACAGATGAGCAGCTTGCCAAAGGAGTCGCACCAGGCTCCAACTGGCACTTCGAAATCAATGGTCACGAGTTCTACGCAAAAGGTTCAAATTTGGTACCACCTGATGTCTTCTGGCCACGGGTAAACGAAGAGAAGATGATGCAGATCTTCACTTTGGCAAAAGATGCTCACATGAATCTTTTGCGCGTCTGGTCTTCAGGCGCCTACCTACCAGACTGGATCTACGACATGGCCGATGAGATGGGACTCTTGCTATGGTCTGAATTCGAGTTCACCGACTCACCCTACCCGAACAACGCTCGCTTCGATGCTGAATACGAGGCCGAAGCTTACTACAATGTTCGACGAGTGAGCCATCATCCCAGTTTGGCTCTGTGGGCCGGTGGCAATGAATTGGAATCAGTGGAGCTGACTTACGGCATCGGCATCGCCAACTACGAACACATCCAACAAGAGATTCTGATCAAATGCGTCTACGCCAACACGAGATCGATCAGCTACATCCCCTCTTCGACCTACAACGGCTACCTCAGTCTCGACTTCGACTCCGTGCGGCCACAAGTACCTAGGTATAAAAATACATCCGGAGAAGGGTACTATTACAGCGACACAGATGCGTACATCTACGATGCCCCGGCTTTGACCGATCTTGCGAGCTTCCCGAAAGGCCGTTTTGCGGATGAATTCGGCTTCATCAGCTTGCCGTCTCTGCAGAGCTGGGAACAAGAAGCTCCACCGGAGGATTTTTACTATGTTTCGCCTACGCTGATGAATCACAACACGCATCAAGGCGCTTTCGATCAGATGACAGCTGCCGTGGAATACTATCTGCCGAAGCCAAATTTGCAGGATTCGAGGGCGAATTTCAGGTATGCCTGCCAATTACAAGACGTGAAAAAGGCTTTGTAGTGACTTGAGACAGCGCCTGGATCTACTCAACTCAGCTCGTCCACGCAAATGCAATGCAGCACCAGATCGCTTTCTACCGTCGAGGCTCGGCAATGCCTGAACGACAGCTCGGCTCGCTGTACTGGCAACTGAACGACCTCTGGTATATTACCCAGAGCCCACACCCTGTCAAATATGCTAATGACGTGACAGGAACACCCCCTCATGGTCGTCAATCGAATACAACAACCGTCAGAAGCTCTTGCACTACACCGCCAAAGATATCTTCTCTCCCGTGATCGTCTACCCATACTACAATCAGAACACCAGCGACTTGCAGATCTGGGTGACATCTGATCAATTTGTCCCGGTGTCTGGGAATCTGACGTATCAATGGTACGATTTTGAAGGTAATGTCTTACTGGTAGGAGGAACTGTTCCAACCGCGGACTCTGCAAACCGAACTATTCGCGGAAATAGTACAACACCTCTACCTTCCCACACGACTTTCACTGTGGGAGCAATCAACTCAACCCAAGTCCTCCACTACCCCAACCTCAAAACCACACTCTCAAGCAGCAACATCAACATGACCAACAGCCTCCTGTGGCTCTCCATCACCGCCGGAACCTTCAGTCACAGCTCCGTCTTCCACCCTGCCAACCTCAAAGACATCAAACTCCCAGACCCAGGGTTGGTACTGACGAACGACGGGGATAGCTTCACCGTCACGGCTACCAGAGGCGTGGCGGCGTGGGTTTGGCTTGACTACGACTCTAATGATGTGCTGGGGTACTGGAGCGAGAATGCTTTCTGGCTGAGGACAGGGGAGAGTAGGACTGTGCGGTTCACGGCTTGGAGGGACGGGACGGGTGGGAAGTGGAGGGATGGGGTCAGGGTGAGGAGTGTGTGGGATAATACACGGGATTGAAGTATGATCAAGGTTAGAAGACAATGTGAATGTGTTCCCTTTTGATATCTAAAATACGAGACGCTGGATTTGGCCTTTTTCGATGCCGCTTCTTTTTCGAACTCCGAACTCCTGGCTTCCTTTGTGTAAAAGTTATACCTCCCTACTCTCTTCACTTGCCTTCCAAATCTAAGCAAACGTCCAAGTCCAACTCCTCTTACACTCAAACTTCTCCCCATCCTTCCAGCTCGTCCCCACCGTAGCCCAGCTAGGATCCAAATGCTCACTGTACAACGCACAGTACGTTCCATACGGCTTGCCATTTTTATGCAGATAGAACGCATTGAACATCTTGCTAGGCGAAGCACCCGCTACGTTGACGTTGTACGCGTTCTGAGCGAGCGCGTAGTCGCTGCAGGCTTGAGGGTTCCAGGGACCGGGGAAGAATTGCGAGCCCATGTGGTATTTGGGAGCGGAGATGGATTTTGAGTGGCAGTTTTCAGGGGCGGAGTAGTGTGGTGGGGGTGGGACAGTTGGGCAGATGGAGGGGAGGGTGCTTGTGGGTTGGTTCATGCCTAGAGAGGAGGTTGTTGTTGGGTTGGTTGGTGGGAGGCCGCCGGCTGGGGGTGTGGTGGCGGAGCTGGTGGTGGTTGGCGCGGTGGGCGTGGTACTGCCGTTGCCGTTGCCGTTGCCGTTGCCACCTTCAGAGCTACTGCCGCTCATAGATGGGCCCTTCGTCTGCGTTGCCATCGATGTCGACGTCGGTGCGGGTGTGGTCGACATTGGGGGCTGAGTGCCCATTGGGGAAGTAGCGGCTGAGCCTGTGCTGGTTGCTTGGGAAGAAGAGCCGCTGCCGCTGCCAGCGCCGTTCGAGGACGAAGCCTTTGTCTGTGTGGCCATCGACATCGGAGTAGACGCTGATGGGCTGGATGCAGAAGTCTTGCCACTGGAAGAGGTGACGGCCGAACCGGTAGTCATTGGCTTAGAAGAAGAGGCACCAGTGCCAGTGGCGGCGCTAGTGCTTGCACTGCTCATGACAGAGGACTGTGTCTGCGTACCGGAAGACATCGGGGTAGATGCCATCGAGCCAGATGCAGAAGTCTTGCTACTGGGCGAGCTGATGGCCGAGCCGGTGTTGCTTGTTTTGGACGAAGAGCCACTGCTTGAGCCAGTGCCAGTGCTAGAGCTGCTCATCGAAGGCTTTGTTTGTGTAGCAGTAGACATCATCGTGGACGCGGAGGTGCTCGACATAGGAGGCTTGCTGCCCATGGGCGAAGAAGCTGGACCAGTGCCGCTTGGTTTAGACGCAGTGCCGCTGCTGCCACTAGAGCTGGAGCTCATGCTGCTTGCAGACGATCCGCTGGTCTTTGTAGCACTGGTCATCGGCATAGATCCAGGGTTGCTAGATCCAGACTTGCTGCTAGAGGTGGTAGCTATTGAACCGCTACTTCCCGGTTTCGAGGGAGAGGCGCTGCCGGTGCTGGCGTTGGAGCTGCTCATAGATGAGGGTCCGGTCTTGGTAGCACTGGTCGTTGGCATAGATCCAGAGGCGCTGGATCCCGTCTTCCCACTGGAAGTAGTCGCCATTGAGCCGCTGGTGCTCGGTTTCGAAGGAGACGCACTGCCGCTACTGGTGTTGGAGCTGCTCATGGATGAGCCTCCAGTCTTGGTAGCACTAGTCATTGGCATAGATCCAGAGGCGCTAGATCCCGTCTTCCCGCTGGTAGTCGGCATGGAGGAGGCGCTACCGGTGCTGGTGTTGGAGCCGCTCATGGATGAAGCTCCAGTCTTGGTAGCACTCGACGTTGGCATAGATCCAGAGGCGCTAGACCCAGACTTGGAAGTGTTGGGCACTGAGCCAGTGGTGGTTGGCTTGGATGAGGTGCTGCCAATGCCGCTGCCGCTCATACTGCCCATGGATGAGGCGGTACTCTTTGTGGCACTAGACATCGGCGTGGACGCAGGAGCGCTAGATCCAGATTTGGTGCTGGACGTGTTCGGAACTGAGCCGGTAGTGGATGGCTTCGAGGGAGTAGCGCTGCCGCTGCTAGTGCTAGCGCTGCTCATGGACGAACCTCCCGTGCGGGTAGCGGTAGAAGTTGGCATTTGGGAAGGAGAAGAAGCCATGCTGCCGCCCATGGAGCCAGAACTGCTGCTGCCCCCAGCAGTAGTCGAGGTAACACTCATGCTGCTCGAAGAAGAAGACTTGACAGGCGCAGAAGTGGAAGTCGAACCGCCAGAAGACCCAGGTGGAGAGACGACAGGAGGAGTGTTGTCGTTCGTCTTGTCATAGCCATCGGACCCTGTAATGACAGTGTCGAAGTCTTCACGGTGTTCGCCACGGTTGGTGGCCATGCTGGAGTCGATGTTGGAGCCAAAGAGCGTACATTTGATGCTAGTCATCGAGGGTGGGTTGGGGCAGTAGTAGCCCCAGACCGTAGGCGCAGTAGAATCGTTCTTCGAGGGGTTGAGAGAAGGGTCGCGCTCGAAGAAGATGTTGAAGGCGGTACAAAGGTTGGTAGCGTCGCACTCTGCGGCGCACTGCGAGACATCGTACTCTTTCAGAGTGACGAGACCCAAGTAAGATTGAGCCTGAACCGATGCGTCGAGGTCTTTGAAAACCTGTTTATACTGTGTGTCATCCGTAGAGGGAACAACGGTTGGCGCTGCTTGGGCCTGAGAGTGGAATGGTGCATAATCCAAGAAAGCAGAAGCTGTGTCTGGGGATCTGTAGAGAAATCAGTCGCCCGATCGATCTTGATGGTCGCAATGAACACTCACGGAACTGGACCATATCCATCTGGCTGAGGAGCGCAAGGGTCCAAAGGGTTGATAAATCCACAGTAAGTGCCAGCCTCTGGGTGTGTGACGCAGGGCTGACCAGCAGTGGTGGTCCTCGATGCAGAGAGTGCCGGGTCTGTTGTGTAGCCCGTAGCCAGGGCTGGATAGTAAGGAGTGTAAGTAGTGTTTGGAATGCCACGCTTGCTGTTGGCAGTAGCAGTGGGAGTTGCTACGCCGGTGATGGTGATCTTGGTAGCTAAAGTAGCATGCTCATGTCCATCAGCGTCTGAGGGAATCAGAGCAGGGCCTTGTGCAACAGTAGGAGCTGCTTCGATGGCAGCAAAATCGATTGCCTGTGGAGCAGGCGAGGCAACAGCAACAGCAGCGAGTGCTGCGCCAGCCAGAAGCTGCTGAGCGCGTCTCATTATGGAAGGTAGAGAAACAATACGAAACGATAGCAAGGAGATAGGAAGAGCGCCTCCAGCAACGAAAGGAACGGAGGATTAAATTGACCTTGACCAGCGTCAAGAGCAACGTCCGAGCTATGTACTCCCATCAGAGATTGGAAATCGGCACTCACCGAAACATTCTTGGCCTTTTGACATTTCGTCAAGCACCTCGGACTCGGCCAACGGGCGATTGACTCTTCGCTTGGTTATGCGCAGTAGTCAAGTCTTGTCGAAGGATTCTGTCGAGGCGTGGCGACGGATGTGCTAGCAGGCTAGCTTAGCATCCGAACCGTATGGGCCCATCGCGGTCCGAAATCTTGTGATTCTTCCCCAATGAAGGTGGATGTTAGAATTGCGGCCACGGGTTGCGCACAGTGCCGCGGGAGCGGAGTTAGCAGAAGAGTGCCGTGATATCCTTCCTAGCTGCGTTGATATGAGATGGGGGAAGTTGTTGTAGTGGAGAACAATAGTCAAGCGCAAGTGTCAACGGCCGCATGTTGGAGAAAGGTGGACGCTCATGAGGTGCAGCTGTATGTCAGTTCGAATTGCGTATCCAGTCTCCGTAGCAAGCACTTTCGTGGAGAGCAGTTGTGTTCGTCGTGGAGCCGAGCCCTCAGATCGAGATTCATGGAGATTTCCGTCCAAATTCCAGCATGTTCAGAGTGCTCAACAACAGAATGTCACCGATGTCAGTTGCTCAGAAAGTGATGTGAAGTGGAGTTCTGGGCCGCGGGATGGCGCACAAAGGAAGCAAGCGAAACTCAAACTTGATATCGTCGACGCCACGCGACTTTCGTACCGCGCCACGAGCTTCCTTCCCCGTCACTCACCCGTCAGTCTGGTCGACCTCCGAGACAACTTGGAATTGCCTATACAAACTTGAACCCGGTGTGGGTTTCTCCTGAATTTTCAGCAAAGGCCAGAGCTATGCCAACACCTTCAATGGCAACACCACTATGCAAACGGATGCTGTGAGATGCCCATCAAGCTCGGCGACTAGAAGTACAGTCAGAACACCGAGGAGACCACCACATGACTTGCATACCTCCTAGTACACACCTTATGCTGGTACCCTCTTCCACTATACATATGCCGAACCCGCCCCCGGCCCAAACCGAACCGACCTGCCATACATCCGAGCACCAAGAACTTCCAAGATCTTCAAAGACTTCTGTTGAAGACTGCCGGCTGGTTCACAACTGCTTGATCAAGTTAGCAGGCTCGCTTCCAAACTGCACATGATCATCAGGGCAATGGTCTAAAATAGGTCTTCGTCGAGGTGAAGACACCTTGAGCAAGACCTCTCGTGGTGGAGCCCGTGAATGCAACAGCTGCCGCGCGATGAGCCCAGATGCAGCTTCTCTCTCCTCGGAAGGAACGATGCATAGTTGCTGCAGTCTGCAGCTCCAAACCCACCGCTCAACAAATGCACGAGCTCAATACCTTCCTCATTCACACTTCATCCACCTCGCTGCCAGCAGCAGCACGTTCTGCTCCCCCAATCCATCACAATGCGACCTGGTCCCCAGGCTCTGGTACCGTGTCTCGGTCTAACCACAGCCTCAACCACCACAGGGTCCTGTCTTGACAACAAGTCCAAGCCACAAGCGAGCTGATACCAAAATTCGCACTCGAAAGCTGAAGAAATCCCAGGGACTCGTCATCGAAGCTGCCGTGTCTCAGACGTTCCAGCCGGGTTTTGAAGGGGAAGTTGTGTTTTCCGCAGCCATGCCGCGGTGCCACCTGGGGAAGGTGGATGCAAAGGATGCAAGCCACGTTTGATGTGTGAAGTCAGTGGGATGGATACGGGTCCGAAAAGGAGGGCTGGTCTCGTAGGAACCCTAGGTTTTGTCAGGCTGTCGTCTCTCGGCCTTCGTCACCTTCAGAATCTGCAGTCGCTCGTTTGACTTGCTCTCGTTCGTCTTTCCGAGAGGGCTGGGGCTTCAATTTAGCCAGGGCTCTCATCGAGGTCTTGGGCATCGGCAGTACCACGCGGTAAGAAGAATATCCAAGAAGGTAAAATTTGTAATCATGATGCACGTTACCTAATTCCCAGGCAAACAGAGACAGCAACTCCATTCGGCGAGGACGTATCCATCGCAACCAACTCTTCTTCAAATCAACAAAAACGAAAAGACTTCTTCCCTTGCGGACCACGACTCTTTTAAAACTTGCCCATGCTGCCTCTCGGACTCTTGGCATCCATCAAAATGCTCTGCCTGCTCACTGCGAAGTTTCCCTTGGCCATCATGGAACGGTACTCCATCAGCTCGTTGTTTGCCTCGTCCCATTCTTTCTCGTGCAATGCGGCTTCAGCTCGTCCTTCTCTCCTCTGCTTGATGCAGTAGAAGGCGAAAGCAAGAGCAGCGAGAGCGAGGCCGCCCAGCACGCCCACGGCAATTCCGATCTTGGCGCCAGTGGAGAGGCCTTGCCAGTGCTTCTCAGCCGTCTCCACGGTGGAAAGCTTGTTGATGGCTTTGTATGCGTCAGACTGGCCTTCAGTGACTTTGATGCTGGAGTAACTGCCGCTGTTGTCGCCATACGAGTACGACGAAGCGTTGGTGTGGCCGTCGGTGATGTCGATGGATTTGACATACCTGCGTCAAAAATGATCAGTTAAGTGCTACGCCTTCTCGTAATGAGTTCACATACATGTTAAACGGCGCGTCCGAGAAGTCTGTCTTTCCTCCAGCCCATTGGACTGTTCCTTCGGATGCAGAACAACCACCACACCAGACACCGAATTGGACTCGAGCCGGAGTCTGAGGATACAATCCAGGAGCTTCATATCCAGCTTCACGCACGACATTGCCATCCAGAATCCACTGGATCTTCTCCTGGGTCCAGTCGATGGTGTAATTATGGTAATCCTCCTGGGCACCATCCAGCGTCGGATACTTGGAATTAAACTGGCTGGTGTTTCCCCATCCATAATAGTTGTTCTCTACGGTCGTGGTGTTGCCGCCCATGATCTCCCAATCAATCTCATCCAGGTCATCGGAGAGCAAGATGATGGTGCTGATGATACCCGTTCCCGGCGCAGCTTTCATGACAATGGAGACGGTGCCGAAGAAGATGTAAAAGTTGCTCTTGATGGTGACGGTATCGCCTTTGCCTTGCAGCGACAAATCGGCGCCATTGTCGTTGCCGAAGGAAATGAGCGACGTGCCGGCCGTGACGTTCCAGAATTTGGTGTCAAACTCTTGCATCGAGGCATTGAATTGGGTGTTGAAAGTCGTTCCGAGCGCGGCATCGTCGGGACAGGTCTGGTTGAGCGGGTTGCAATCGGTCTGGGTTTGCGCGAAGACGGAGGAAACGAGGGCGAGGAGCGCGAGAGGTGCGAAGGCGCGAAACATGGCTGCTGCTGGTTCGGGCCTGTTCTAGTGCTGACGCCGCTGCTGGGATTGCTTGCGTGTGTTCCTGGCGGAGGATGCTGGCCAATGTCCCAGATCTGGATCTAAAACACGGCAGTCGGTCGGTCGTTCTCTTGCTGTCGATATCGAACTGGTGTCAAACAACAAATGGTTCGCGAAGGATTCCGTCCTGCGGTCTCTCTCGCTGCCGATATACTGCGACTCTTCTTCTTCAAGGAGTGACTTGGGGTAAGGTGGTAAAAGAGTGACGAACGACGAACAACGCGCAAACGAACGACAGCGTAGTGAAGAGAAGACGAAAGTGTTTGTGCTTTCTTTCCCTCTCTTCTCCCTTCGTTCGCGACGGGGACAGGGTAAAAGGAGAGGCGTTGCACGCATTGACCAAATTAAAGCCGGAGCGTCGATAAGGTCCAACCGTCCGCTGAGCTTGGCCAACGCTAAATCCTTTTTCTGCAAGGTACCATGCGCCATGAACGCACCGCAAAAGGCTATCCGGCAACTTCATCCTCGTTCGAAGGGAATATGTATGTTGCAGTACCCGCCTGTCTTACAGTGCCCTCTCAAACGATCAGGAGTTATTAGTTTGGCTGCTTGCATCAAGGATGCAGTGCTCACCATTTCGCTGCAGCGAAGTTCGACTGTAGCCGCCGAGGTGAAAGCTCTGACGCATTTGTGGAACTAGCTCCGTGCTCACATTCCTAAGCTAGGATGTTGACCCAGTTCGTTCGAGATGGTGTGTGAAGTTTTGACTGGAATACGAACTTATTCCAGACTGCAGTTCGTGTTGGGTGCTCCAACTGCGCAACAAATTCGTGGCGGGAGGCAGATGTCGCCGGGAGCTGGATTTCTGTCGCAAGCAGAAGATGGCTGTCGGAAGAGTGCTTTGGCTGCGCTCGTCGATCTCTCCCGCATATCACGCTTGGCTGCAGCGGAATTGCATGAAGCGCTTGAGAAGGTGGTAGGCTTGTGGCACAGCTCCTGAGTTGCCTTCAGACAAGTTCACTCACAAAGCTGAGCGCCTTGAAAAAAGCCAATCTGCTAACTTGATCTCATCCTACATCTTCCAACAATAGAGGGAGTAATTTTCATTTACTGAATAGCCTGCGAAGTGCTCAATTTATTTGCAGAGCTCTGCCGACGGGAAAGAGCAATGACGACGATCGTATACCCGCTAGAGGACTCCATCGCGACATTTCTCTCAACTCAAACAGACGCAACTCGAGAAGAATGTGACACTCTCGCGCACTCGCTCCTCTCAGCTGAAGCCTCGCCAGTCCCGATACAAGGTTGCTACAGTTACACCATAGCAGATCACTCCAGGCTGCTTCAATTCCGAAGTCTCGACTCTTCACTGGACATCGAAGTCCTTCGGCGAGCTCGATCCATCCACGGTCCTCTCGTTCCTGTCACCACGCATCATGGCCAGGTCGGGAAAGACCGGCCGCTCCTGGTCTACATCATTGAGAAGCTGCCGGGGATCACGTATATGGAGTATCACATCGGCAACGACCTCCGCCAGAGTCTAGACGAAGAGCAATACAAGAAGCAGCGGATATTGATGGAAGACTTTGCACGGTAGGTACCGTCCGATCGAAAGAATCTCTTCAGAGCCGTCTTAATATCAACTTGCGAATTCAAGGTTCTTCGCAGCGTCTTGGAAAACACCACAAGCGGCAGACATGGCCACGAAGCGCCAGATCATTGAGACTGATCTCAATCTCCTCGCTCGGACCCTGCCGTCGCGCTTCTCACAACCCATCCTCGATCTCGTAGGCAGCCTCGATTCGATCTTTGAAACCCTCCCGACAGTCCTCACACACGGCGACTTCTTCGAGATGAACGTTCTCATTGACGAGAACAGCGGACATCTCACCGGGGTAATCGACTGGGCTGAAGCAGATGTCCTGCCATTCGGCTTCGGTCTCGGTGCTCTCGAGAATTTTCTGGGATATATGGATAAGCAGGGCTGGAATTATTTCGACCAGCATGAAGAATTGAGAGCGTTGTTTTGGAGAGCTTTTTACGCTGACGTTGGTGAAGATGTGAAGGCGCTGCAAGGCACTATTGATCTGGCGGCGCGGATCAGCATTGTGTTGCGCCATGGCTTTCGCTGGGATTCGAAGATGCGTCGGAGAGTGGTGGAAGAGGGTGATTCTGGCGTGAGATATTTGGATGCACTATTCCTCTGAGTGGTCGCCCGGGGCACTTTATACCCGTTAGCGCTGAACAGGATTCCGCATTTGTCCCCTGCCCACACGGAAATGTGTCCAGGCTGCAATCTACACGATGCACTGTACAATTTCGCTCGCTAAGATCAAAAATTCAATCTGTACAGTCTATCATCTATCCTCTATCATTCTCAAAATCAAAATCCAAAACACCCTTTACTGAAACTCCAACCAAACCAACGGCGTCGTATACCCCGGCCCATACGTCCCCTCATCCCACTGCTGACTCCAACTAACAAAAACCCCGCCCCTCTCATCCCCTCCCAAACCCGGGTGCGCCTGCAATGAATACCCGCCCGCAACAGCATGATCGCCATTCTTCCCCTTCCACAACAGATAAGGCTCCACCCACGGCCCTTCTGGCGCCGGAGCAGTCGAGATGTAAAAGTCCGCGCTGTTGGACATGCTGCTCTGCCCAATCCAGACATATGAATTGAAGTGGTTGGAGAAGTAGAAGGTCCCCTGGCCGCCGGCGCCGGCGTTGGGGAGGGCGGCGGAGGCGGAGGAGATGGAGGGCGGGGAAGAAGTCCAGGCGCCGGAGACGTAGTATTGGTAAGTGGATTTTTCTTCGACGGAGGCGAGGGGAACTTTGGCGAGCGCGGTCTGGGAGGAGGAGGTTTGGCCGTAGAGGTAGAGGACTCGATCTTCGACGACGTTGCCGTAGTCTCCGTAACCGATTTGGCCGGCAGTCCAGAAGTTGGCGTCGACGATGCTGGCGTAGGGCAAGGCGTCTGCTTGCTCGGAGGCGGAGAAGAAAGTTTTGTAGAGACCGTAGGCGGGCTGCGGGTTCAGGGGTGTGAGGTTTTTGATGTGGGCTTTGGCGATCCAGGTGTAGCCCACGGCGCTACCGTCTGCGTTGCTGGAAGTGATGACGGGTGGTTGGTCGGGCCAGACGGTCCAGCGGCTTCCGTCGTCGCAGACGCCGCTGGAAGGGCATTCGTCGCTCTGGACGGGGAAGTAAGGCGTCATGGACGAGGACATGTCGCCGCCGTACATTTGCAATATGGGATTAGAGCCGGTCGATCCGACGCCCACCGGACCGCCTTGTTGGATAGCTGGGCCACCGGAAGACATGTTCGTCCAGCTGGCGGTGTTGGTGATCATTGGGAAGGTGCACTTGTCGGTGCTGGCGTTGTAGAGCATCGTATCCCGACATGTCCAGAAAGTCCTGTCCCCAATTTGGCTTGAGCCGCAGGAGTCTCGGCTGACTGATGGGTCTGTGACGTTGGCGACGTAGGTTGCTTGCTTCAATTGAGGTCGTACTCCGCCTCCATAAGACGGGGGGACGGGGACAGCAAGGGAGTGGGCAATCAAGCCGCAGAGTAGTAACAACTCCATCTTAGTAGAGTAGTGAAGAGAACTTTTGATGTCGTTTCGTCGTCGGTGTGTTGGAGTGAGTGTGGAGTGCTGGGGAGTGCTGGCCACCCGGGTATCTTAAAGTAACAGAAGCGAGTGGAAGCAGGTGTCAGCCTGTGAAAGCATGTGCTGGTGCAGGCTGGTATGCTGGGTGATGTTGTGCTAGAAGCGGATAACGCAGTGTTGCGCGAGAACCAGCTCGCGAGGTTGGACGATGGTATGGAAGGTTCTCTTGTCGATATACCAGCAAGGAAACGCTTTAACACAGCGTGGGAAGCGGGGAAAAAAGTGAATGTGATGTGTGTCAACACAAGATGTCAATGAAAGAGTGAATGCAAGTAATGAGAGAAAAGAGACAGTAGAATGAACAGCGAACGTCAGACGTGCAACAGACCAGGTCTTGAATTGAAAATGATGAGGCCGAAAATGTGCAGCGGTCGGGGAAGCAGAGTAGTATAAGATGGAGGCCGAACCGTGCTGGCAGTGAGGGCGATCATGGCCCAAGAGAGCAACAGGACAAGGAGAAAGAGGTTGACCAGATCATCGTACACGCAAACGGACGAAAAGCATCGTGTTCCCTGTGCCCACATGTCCAGCGTGCTATTCTTGAAACGCAGGGCGATACGACAGCGTGCTCGACGGGTGCTTGCAGCATCTGTTTGCAGAGGGACTGCAGTAGCTCGTGTGGCATCCAGAAAGCAGACTGCCGATTGTGTGGGAGGAGTGGTATGCAGAGACGCGCGCCTGAGGCGACCCACCGTTCAGGCTAGCTTAGCTGTTTCCACGCGCGTCTCAGGTAGCGCCGTCGTTGCACCATACGAAAAAATCGGACGTGCAGGCCAGCGGCTTACATGTCGGTTTGCGTATTCGTGCAACCGCGCGCGACAGACAGTGATGGTGAATTCTATCATTCCGGGCGGGTTTACCAGCGTTCACCAGCAGCCAGGAGATGTGGTGTCGTTCGGATCCTGGACTTTCATTGCCGACACCGAATCCTTCTCCAGCGGTAACAACATCCGGGACTGTTATTCGCCAGCCATACCAGCCCAGCAACAACGGTCCCTGAGCGTTCGTGTGCACATCCCGCCGAATCCGTTAAGAAATCGCCCGGCAAATATGTGTCTGACGTGTTGTTATAGCGATGACTTGGGCGTTGAGAGCGAAAAGGATGAAGAGTCGTCGCAGATCCTGTCGGCAAATGCGATACGACGATCGGACACAGGGGCTGCGACGGCGCATATCAGATCCTCCGTTCCTGCAGCATGTCTCGGATGACTCCAGTCTCCTCGATGAGGACGATAGAAAATGTCGATTGAGGCGCCATCATTGTCGACAAATATGGGCAAAGATGCGTCGAAAATATGGAGCGTTGATGCTGTCGGCGGGTAGAAGATGATGTGGTTGGAGAGAGTTTCAGCCGCCGCGATTACCCGAGGTCAATATCATCAATTGTCGTCAAATATTGACGAGGCCCTCAAACCCGCATCGCTTATTCCCGGCGGATCAGCCTCACCTCCTCTTCGATGTCATTGCCTTGCCATTGACAATGCTACTATCTTCCCTCAAGGTCCCGGGAAAAGAATAATAAATCCAAATAATTCACAATGGCCAGCATAACCAGGCAATCGACAAGGAATCTTCTCAAAGCCCGCACTTCCATCTCCACACCAAGCATCCGCGCATTCCATCAATCCTCCTCGCTCCATCAAAAGACTCCGGAGCAGATTGGCGAAGCCTTCCTCTCCAAATTCGCAAACGGCCAGCAATTCGTTCGAAAACAACTGCTCGACGCAAACCAGGCCCGTCTCTTCTCTTTGACACTCGATCGAACCCAACTGTGGCCCGGCTCCGAATCATTGGACAAGAGCGAACCAGCAGAAGGGACTCCTTTACCAGCAGGCTACCACAATGCCTACTTCACCCCAGCGCAAGTCCCCGGAGCACTGGGAATAGATGGTACCGATACATCTTACAATCCTGTACATCCCCCTCTTTTCTTCAGCATCCCACCCAGCTAACACATTGCTCAGGAAGCACCCTTCACCCGCCGCATGTGGGCCGGAGGCAGCATCCAATGGCCCGGCTCCGACCCCTCAAAGACGCAGGCTCATCTGAAAGTCGGCGACCTAGCAACCGAAGTAACCAAAGTCCTCTCCTGCGAGCCAAAGACCATCAAAAAGACCGGCGAAGCCATGCTCGTCGTCGGCGTTTCCAAAGAATTCTACGACGGCAAAGACCAACTCTGCATCGTCGACAACCGCAACTGGGTTTTCCGCGAAGCCCTCAATCCCTCCAAGAAAGCCTCCCCGCCCGCCAAACCCGCCGAACTGTCCGCAGCAGACATCGAAGCTGCAGATAAAGGCAAAGTTGTACGGCGATTCTGTCGGGATCCACCAACTCTATTCCGCTTCTCAGCGTTGACCTTCAATGCGCATCGAATTCATTACGACAAGCCGTGGTCCGTGGATGTTGAAGGGCATCGGGATACGGTCGTGCACGGGCCGTTGAATATGATTTCGATGTTGGATTTTTGGCGGGATGAGCAGAAGGCTGATGGGGTGGTGTTTCCCAAGACTTTGAAGTATCGCGCTACGAGTCCGGTGTATGTGGGTGAGGGGTATAGGATTGTGATGGAGGAGGGGAAGGTGAAGGAGGCGGAGGTTCCGATTGAGGTTGTGAGTGACGATGGGACGATTTGTATGAAGGGGACGGTGGAGAGGTGGTAGTGATGAGGATGAGATTGAGAATTTTTGTAATTTCCTCGAATTTCTTTGTTCTTGTAGAGTGAAGTCTGGCCGTCCCAGCCACGACGCAAGGGGAAATACAAGGGATCACTTCAATACTTGCAATATCTCCTCGCTGACTTTATGCCAGATAATATCCCTCAACTCAACATTCCCATCCCCTCATCCGCTCTCTTCACGATTCCTCAAACCCTCTCCCCGAATTCAAACTGATAATCTCCAAAATCATACCCCTGCGCAACCCCCTCATACCTCCACCTCTTGAAAAACGCCTCCCCTCCCTCCTCTACGGGACAAACCGTACTATTCCTCTCCCCCGCCCCTTCACAAGTCGCATAAACCCCAGCCAACGCACCAGTAAAAGGCCCACTCCCACCACTAACAACGACCGCCGACTCCTCCGCCACCATCATCCTCTTATTAGGATCACTGACCGGCCACGCAGAGAAACCGTAAAACGTATCGTTCACGGTGTGGATCTGGAGCCGAATGGGTCCGATCCAATTTGATGGAATAGGAGTTTTGCGGGTGTAAGAGAGAGGGACGGAGGAAGTTTTGTTCGTCGTCCCGTCCGTCATGACGCGAAAGCGGAATTCCAGAGCGGAAGAATTCGATGTTGAAGATTGCAGGCCGATTCCGAGTTCCATCTGGTTCAACTGCGTGAGGAAAATCGTAACGCCGGCTTCCTGATCCGGGTCCTGAGGGTCATAGACCAGATCAACGCCATACTTGAACAGTGTGTGCGTTTGTCTTCGTCCAATAAACGAAATTCCCATCTTTCCCGTCAACGCGAAATCGTCCTCACTCCCTAGCACACCGGTCAAATTCGCCCGACTAGGCAACACTTTCAGCGAGTGTGGCTCCTCCTCAGGAGAAACGACAAACGAACTCGTGTTGGGATACCGCCAAAAGACCAGATTCCCCGGTAATTCCGTTCCAGGCGCAAAGTCATAGACATCCGGATCCTGCACCTCCGGCCCCATCTTCATGTCCATCCTCCTCTTTGGAAGCGGCCACCCCTCCATCACCCCCCTTACCTGCTCCACAACCGGCCACTCCCCCTCCTCCCAAGACACAGGAAACAGAACCGCCTCCCTACCCATCGGATACACCTCCCAGTCCGGGCCTGACCTCGTCGCCAACGCCATTCCCCACCATTTCCCCTCCGAATCCTGGAAGAAATCCGCATGTCCCACAGTCTGAAAATACTCCGTCGAATTACGATTCGTAAGTATCGGATTCCCCTCATACGCCTCAAACGGCCCTCCAACATTTCGACTCCTTGCAATCGTCTCCGAATGCCCGAGTTCCGTCCCTCCCTCCGCGATCATGAGGTAGTACCACCCGTCTTTCTTATAAACATGCGGACCCTCAGGACTGCTACCGCCCGTGCCATTCCAAATACTCACCGGCTCAGTGACGTTCCCCGTTTCCAGATCAATCTCCTGCTGCACGATCCCGGCACTCGTGAGGTACGTCTTCCCACTCCCCTCGTCATCGAAAAACAATTCCGGATCAATAGCACTCGCATTCCAAGTCACAGAATCACTCCAAGAAGCACTATCCCACGGATTCGTAGTCTTGAAAACCGTCCCCTTCAACCCTTCACTGATGTAGATATTCGTGAGGTAGAACACCCCATCATGGAAGCGGAGGTTAGGGGCGAAGAAGCCTGCTTGTTGATAATCCGTTCCATTGCGCCCGGCGTTGGGGGCGCCGAATTGTTCGGGGCGCGTCCAGGCGTGGGAAGCCAGGTGCCAGTGTAGGAGGTCGGTGCTGGCGTAGATGGGGAGGCCGGGGAAGACGAGGAAGGTGGAGGTTGCGCAGAAGAAGGTGCTGTTTACGTGTACGCAGGAAGGGTCGCTGTGCCAGCCGGGGAGGACGGGGTTGTAGAAAGTTGCGTTGATCGAAGGAGAAGTTGTTGCGATTGTCGTCGTTGAGAGCAAGGAGGAGATGAGGAGAGAGAGGTGTGGGGACTTCATCATGTCCAAATGTCCAGCTCTCAGTGAAAGGAAACGACTTCATCACTCCAGACGGGATCCAGTGAGGTCGATATAAAAAACTTCGCAGTCCCCGGTATCTTCACTCCCGCATCCTCTGCCGTCTTCACATCTCCTCTCTCGCACAACAACGCGAGCGAGGTAGTCAAACCGCCAAGCAACTTTTATCCGCTCAATTCATCCGGAACCACAAGCCTCCAATTCTGGCAAGTGGATTCGTACACAGCCAATCACGACGCTGGCAACTCGACTTCGTATTCGACATACTCGATTCGTTTCGTATGATGTCGTGTGTTGTGACGCCGCAACAACAGCCACATGACAACGCTCGTATCCGCTGGTGTCGTATTCGCTCGCAAAAGGCTGAACCGCGGTCGAGAAAGTCTCCTCTTACTGCATGAGGAAAAGATGGGTACGAAAAGGAACAAAGAGATCGTTCAAGACTGGCGATGCTGGCTAGTACGCCAAACCACAAAACTGCACACTCAATGCTCTTGTTGGGTATCTCGATTTTCAGTCATAAAGCTATCACTTCTCTCACACTTTGACTCACCATAAGATTCCTTCTCTCAACAATGTACCGGTAGGGCTAGGCCACCTGACTGCCGCCATACGGGTCCTGTTTGTGCCCTGTTGACGCGGAGAACAGCATCGCGCTTCCAAATCGCTCCTTTCTCATGCTTCTGAAGGGCTCGAAAGGACCCGTCGGACGGGAGCATTCCTTCGCCAGACTGTCATGTTCTCCTCACGGCGGATAGTGTAAAATGTCGGGACCTCGCGGACGGGGTAAGCTCTGTTCGCTTCTCGTGCCTCTCGCGCCTCCCGAAGTTTCTCGGCTCGGAGGGCTGCCTGCGCTTCGATGCGCTCCGTTAGATCCTTCAATTGCTCTTCCGGCGGAGCCTGGGTTAAGGCGACCTCTTCAAGCTCCACGACGCGAGATTCCAAGTACTTCAGGAAACGCGCATTGCCCTCTGCCGTCAACTCATTGCCAATTTCCACCCCGGCAGATTCCAGCGACACGTCCATTGCGTCGAATAGCTGCTCATTTCCGGTAGCATATTCGCTTGTGACGAAACTGGTGCCGTCGATTGGATTTCCAAGCTCGAGGTGTAGGAGAGCATTACTCTCTTCTTTACGCTGACGCTCTTTCTCTCGCTGCCTCCGTAACCGAGCCTGGATCTCATCTTGTCGCTCTCGGGATGCATTCGCCGGGTTCCACAGACAGTACTCCTCCATGTGAGTCGTCCACTTGTAACAGTGCTTGCATCTCTTGACGATCCCAGGTGGGCGGCCATTGGCACCAGTCTGTGCGCCCTGCTCATCGTTGGTCGGAGATTGTGACATTTTCGCTGAAGATGTTTGCGGAGCGATTGGCTGAGACGGCGCAATGGCCTTGGTCTCTTGCTGGTCCGCAGAGGCTTCAGACGCAAGCAATACTGCCGGAGATTCGGGCAATTGAGATCGCAAGGCGTGCAACACGCGTGCAGCTTCTTCCTCTTGAGGGCTCATCTCAAGGAAATCCGCAGCACCGTCATCTGGAGGCTCGTAGGCTACTTGTTGCGCTTCATGTCGGTCCCCTGGGCAATTACCGATTGTGTCGCCTCCGTGCTGCAGTGTGTGATGCAAGGCAGTCCAACTGCACGTATGGAAGCTAGCACGTCTATTGTTCCGGGAAGATTCGGAAGAATGAAAACGAGAAAGCCCATTCGGCTTCCTTAGCACACCGTATGGTGGATCTAGGCGGCGGATGGAGGGACGATGCACAGGTTTGTGCATGGGTCGGGCCTCTGAAGACTTTACTGCCTGATCGAGCGCGTTTGAGAAGTCTTGTTCCGGAGACGGAGGCGTCGAGGGCGAGGAATCTTGATGGGCCGATGGAGTATCTTTATCGGACATGAAGGCATCCTCATGAGTCGATAGAGCATGTTCCCAGGTGAGCAAAGCATCGGCGAGGTTTGATGATGGATCTTCCTGGGCCGGCGAAGCATGCTCACGGCCTGACGAAGCGGCTTCATGGCCTGACGGAGCTTTCTCAAGGGCCGAAGCAACACTTCTTTGGCTTGGAGAAGGATCCTCACAGGCGGGCAAAGCATGCTCACGACCTGACGAAGCGTCTACGTGGCCTGACAAAGCATCCTCAAAGGCCGACGCCACATCTCTTTGGCTTTGAGAAGGATCCTCACGGGCCGGCGAAGCATGCTCACGCCCTGACGAAACGTCTTCGTGGCCTGACAAAGCATCCTCAAAGGCCGACGCAACATTTCGTTGGTCCGAAGAAGGATCCTTGTGGTCTTCAAAAGCATCTCCATGGTCTGGGCTGTCATTTTCTTTGGATTTAGTACCTTCCATGACATCTATGACTTTTTCAATGCCGCTCACGTGTACAACAGGGCGCACACGGAAAGACTGAGGACGCGGTGCAGATTCAGGAAGAGCATCAGACGCAGGCTGAGGAGCCAACTCAGGCGGACCATCAAATGCGTCCTGACGGACATCCGAAGGCTGAAAATCGGCACTCACGAAGGCGTCTTGAGGCTCCGAGGCAAAATCCATCTCGAGTCCAGACGGCTCGAGTCCAGACGGATGTATGTGGTGGCTCTGACGCATTTCAATCAACCTATCCACCGCATCTTCCCAACCATCCCGGGCAGGCAATACAAAGCTCATCCGAAGTAACCGATGTATCTTCTCGCCTATCCGTAGCCGGTCCTTGAGCTGTGAAGCCGCTGATCCGGTCCGAAGACGAAGGGCCTTATACTTTGTGACCTGAGATTGCCGTAAGGAACCTTCCAGAAATTGTATCAATACAATCAGTCTTCTCTCCCAATTCTCCGGAGGCTGCACATGCAAACGGGCGTGCATTTGCGCCAAATAGATTATTTTGGTCAGTATCCGTAACCGTGTGATGGTCGGGGAAGCCTCCATTTCGTTCAAGCGGCGCAAATCCTCCTGCGTCTCACGTGGTTTCTCGATTGTTGCGAGTTGAGACGGCGACAGGTGGTCTGTAAGACTTTTGATCGTCCTGTCCAGATCCTCCTCGAAATGATCCGGAGGCAGCGTAGGCATAATGTCAAACACCTTTATTAAGTATTCGATTCTGGTCCTCATTTGCTGCCGTAGGTAAGCTTCGAAAGACACTATCCCCTGAGGCGCGCCGCTCTTCACTCGCCCTTGCATGGTATGTGTCCGCACTGGCCGTCTCGTCACATCTTTTTGCCCCGTCTGTCCCTCGGAGCCCTCAAGCGGATGGTACATGCTATTGCTCGGTTGATGCAGATCTGTCTCATCTCGCTTCTTCGTTAGGATTCCATAGCGAGCCTTTTGGGATGACAAACCTGGAGAAGCCCCCATGAATCCATTCACTCCGGTTCTCCAACTGCTTGTTGTAGATTGGAGAACAGATGGCGGCGAGCGGGATTTAAGGCGCGATGCAGCCGGGGTTGTTCGAGATGACTGTGATTTGGGACTCGGAGGCGAGTCGAGCGTGTCATATAACATGCGCTGAGACAGCGAAAGATCTGGATACGTGGTGGATGGTGCGCACTTGCCACCCTCAGACGCAGGAAATCGCCGTGTGCCACGTTTTTCCAGCGACTCGCTTGCAGGGTGCATGCACCTACCACGAGCGTCCGAAAGAAGATCATCCGACATTACTGGTTCCTCCTGGATATGCGACAATTGGCTGCAGTCGGAAAACTTCGCTCCGTCTTGTTGAGCAGGACCGCTCGTGGTGGGGCAGATTCGTTCCAGAGACCGACTTCTTGATGGCGTGTTCCTTTGCGACAGCCAGAATCGCTTGCTCCTCACCATGCGGTTGTCTCCGGAAACTCCCAATCTTGTGAGCGCCTGCTTAAGCTCTCTCCGATTGCGTTCCATCGACCCAACCCCGCGCTCGATGATCGTTTCAATGTCGCTTGGAGACGTCGGTCGCCATCCTTTCTGGAGTTTGTCCTGGACTAACTGATTGATTGCGCGATCGAGGGCTTCAGCGACGTCTATACCCTCTATCTCGGCGACGAGGGAGAGAATGTACTGAACCTGTATGGGCCCGACCCTGCTGCCTTGCTTGAAGGGCCGAATGATACCTGCGTGCACCATTGCTCGACTCATCAGCGAATTTATTGGCGCTCGTCGATCAGAGAGGAAAAGATAGCACTCCCAGACCCTGCGGAACGCCACACGCGGCGGGTGCGAAGAGGACTTCGCCTGTTCGCGAGCAACGAGATGAATTAGGTCAACGTGATCCGGACGGAGACTGTTTGCAGTTTGATCTCGCCACAAGAAGTAGTCCTTGTCTGTCGGTGTATGGCGTTGCATTGCCTTCCAGAGCGAGTAGGGACCGAATGCCCCAGTCTCTGCCATAATTATGGGTAGATTGTAGCAGTAGCTGAGAGGTAGCCCTGGCGTGTTCTCGAAGATTTTGTAGGCGAAGTACACATTCCGTCGGACATCGAGGAAGTAATGTACGGCACGCGCGGCCAGTTTGATATCGATCCCAATCTGGAGGCGTCTACCCAGCATGCGCACGAAATGATAAATGTCGTCTGGCGACCAGCAACTGTCATCATGCGTGATGACAGTAAAGAGGGCATGACCAAGCCTGGAATCGTTCGCCCCATGCCTCCAGGCCCGAACCATCATATCAGTCAACCAGGTGCTGTCGCGGCCCCCTCTTCGTCTTGCCGCATCTTCTCGATAGACTCTCAAGGCCTCGAAATCGCTCTCAGCGAGATCTAGGTCGATAGGGCTAGATGTTGCAGGGAGAAGAAGCAGTTGATGATGCAAAAGCCTGACGTCCACAGATGTTGGGTTCGTGTCTATCATGTGGGGTACCCAATATCGAAGTGTGAACCGAGCGAGATCATCCGGTCTCAGTTGAGATAGATGATCGGCAAGGACAGTCATGTCCGGTACGTAGGTAGACAGCAGCTGATACACTGAATGCCATTCGGGAGTGCTCCAATGCTGACCTTGGAGGTGCTTGCAGGTCCGTAAACACTCGAGCCACGCCTTCAATGCGCGAGGCAGACTTTCACCTTTCCTTTGGCCTCGAAGATGCCTCTCGAGTAGCCTGTGAGTGACGCTCTCGACCGTCCTTGAAAAATCATCACCAGCAACGAGAGCATCGAGCATTACTGGTAGCATGCGCTTTCGTCCATGTCGAGCTGGATCAAGAGCCAGTGAAGCAATAACTTCTGTGGCTTCGTTTTCGTCCAAGGTTCCCAAGCGCACTTTATCCACTATCATGTCAGAAACCAGCTCACGTGTGCCCTCGTGCCAATCCTTAGAAACTAGCCATTGCACCAGCCGGAGGGTGTTGCGCGCTCCAGGTTCGTTCGCAGAAGTCTGCAAGAAATTGACCATATGCTGGAGTTGCTGAGGCCCAACTCGGACTAACCGATCCGCGTTTTGAAGTAGGCTTTCGAATGCTGTCCTGCTCACTTCCACAGAGTCGGGCTGTTCTGACGGTGCGGGCTCCTCCAACTCCGGAATGTTCAGAAAACTTGCCCACGCGTCGTTGTCTTTCCTCTTCGACCCTCGACCAAGCCACAACGAAGTCCTCGAGTCCATCTCTTCGGCTTCTCTCTTTCCTGGGGCCTGCCAGTCGAAGCGACCAACTTTGTCGCTGTCGAAGAAGCCTCCCAAACCAAATAGGGCGCCCCAGTCGAATGCCGCAGGCGCTCCGGCTGGTGCGGCAGCTGTCATACCCATCCTTCTCTTTGCCAACCTCCTACGCGCCTCCAAAGGTCCAGGCACGTTACTGCCATATCGACGGCTTTCGGTTCGGGCTTTGTGAGCTCGAGACACGCGAGCAAAGCGATTCCAAGCTTCGGCGAGGACGTCGTCGGTGATCCAGAGGCATTGAGAGGGGTTCTGCGCGGCCTGTCGGCATAACAAGGGTGTGCGACATGGCATGAGGAGGATGGTGTTATTGTGGAGGCATGTGAAGGTGTCGGAAGCTGTGTGTCGAGAAGATGCCCTACCGTGTCGTTGCGATTGGAGATGCGGAGCAGCTCGGGGGAGAAGCGAGGCTTGGCACTGGACGGGGAGAAGTTGCGATGGAGAAGCATCTACTGTAAGGCATTACTATATGAACACATCAACATGATAATACGAGCGTTACGGCTGCGGCATGGTAATGTTACATCTTCTCGAAAGTGATGCAGTCGATATTGACGATGATATCCAGGCCGCCTCGCCCTGCCGCGAAACATCACGCCGCCCATCGCTCACCAACGACGACACGAATCTTCCCTCTCAGAACAAGGACAGCCTCCCATACAGCCGCCGCCGGAGGAGCTACCCTCAGATAGCGAACGCGCCGAGCAGCCCGAGTTCACGGATTTGACTCAATCCATCGCGCAACGAACACTCGATGCCATTCCCTCGATTCGCCATGTCAAGCTCAACGATCCATACCATCCTGTGGCCCAGGACTACGCCTACCAGATGCACGAGAAGTCCCGCACACAACACCTAGGCTCTGTTCTTGCCGCGCACTACAAGCCCTACGAACTTGTCGTAAATCCATCGCGCCCCCAAGACATCACGCTGGAGCTGCTACTGGCTTCGCAAGCTCACATTGGTCACGCGACGAGTCTGTGGAACCCAGGCAATTCAAGGTACATCTACGGTATCCGAGGCAACAAAGAGCACGGGGAGGGCCCTATTCACATCATCAGCTTGGAGGCGACCGCGGCGCATTTGCGACGAGCGTGCAAGGTGGTGAGCGGCGTGACGGAGCGGGGAGGACTGGTGCTGTTTGTGGGTACTAGAGAAGGCCAGGCGAGATCAGTGGTAAAGGCCGCAAGTCTGTCCAAGGGCTGCCATCTCTTTACCAAATGGATCCCAGGCAGCATCACCAATGGCCAGCAGATTTTGGGCAAGTGCGCAAAGAAGGTGGTGGACGAGTTCGACAATGAGGTACCAGGCTTCGAAGATCAGCTGGGCACCAAGGCTGCAGTGAAGCCCGACTTGGTGGTGTGTTTGAACCCGTTGGAGAACTACATCCTGCTGCACGAGTGCGGCCTAAACAACATTCCCACAATTGGAGTCATCGACACGGATGCGAACCCTACCTGGGTGACCTATCCCATCCCAGCCAACGACGACAGTTTGCGAGCGGTACAGGTCATCGTCGGTGCTCTGGGGCGAGCAGGACAGGAGGGACAAGAGAAGAGAAGAGCATTGGCTGAACAGGGCAGGATCAGTTACAACGTCGCTCATGGCCTTCAACCACCTAAGAAGCGGGAGGCGCCTTCAAGACAACCTCAGAAGCGAGAGCAGCGACAGGCTCAACAACCTCGACAATCGCGGCAGACACAGCAAACTGCACGGCCTGCCCCCGCCCCGATCGAGAATGACGACTCCGAATACATCGATCCGAAGCAGGAAGAAGAGTACGGCAAGAAGCTAGAAGCCACCTATCCAGAGTCCAAACAGGCGCAGACGTTGAGCCAAGCTATCACATCCGAGCAAAGCGACATTGCAAGCACCGCAGCCTCCCAAACCCCAGCATCCCGCCGCGCAACACCCCCCGAAGAAGACGAAGAGGAAGAAGACGACGAACACGACGAGGACGAAGACGACTCCGACTCCCCCGCCGACATCCACACCTTCACCAACCCCGACCCCTCCCTAACAACCGAGACCTTCCCTCCTACCTCCTCATCCACTCCCACTTCCAACGACGACCTCAGCCAATTCGGCGGCGCAGACCAACTCTCCACCCATTCCCGCTCAGCCGCCGAACAAGACGAAGAAGCCTTCAACAACCTGCAAGCCCAATTCGCCGACGAAGACCATTCGTCCCCAATCGAGCAAGCAGGCGAAGTAGAAAAGGAACTAGGCGAGGACGAGTACCCGGAAGTCGATCAGCAGGACAAGAAGCCCCCTCCAGACATGAACGCGCCAGACACGAGCGAGGTAGACTCCGGATTTGATCGTGGTAGTCCTGGGGAGGGTGTGAAGCCAGAGCCGCCGGTGAAAGAAAATGAGGGAAGCAAGAAGGAGGACAAATAGGTGCTGTTGAAGTGACATGTGAAAGAAATTACATACAAAATGTATGCATTGTACAAGTATCTTCAATTCCGATTCAGTAGTTTGCATAAAGCAAGCCAGGCGACCTCGGCTTAGTAGCTCCGTTTCGGGAAAGCTTCCTCTCATCACCTACAACTCTCCATCATCAATACCGTCTACTACTCATCGCCTTCCCAGCTTTTACCCAACACAGACACCAGCCCGCTGAATTCCCTGATAGACATTGAGAGCAAAACCTGAGAAAAAAACCACAAAATCCTGGAATCCTGGAATCCGCACCACCGAATGAACCACACCCTCTGCCCTCTTCGCTTCCACTTCAACCATCACCTCCACCTCCACATCCCCTCATCACAATCACTATCCTCCCTCCTAAACCGCCCACCTCTCCCCTTATTCCACCCAAAAAGAGAAATGTCCACCTCCCTTCCGCACCTAGACCCCATAACCCGCCTCTCACCCCGCGTAATCCGCATCCTGGGCGCCAACCCCTCGAAATTCACCCTCCAAGGCACAAACACCTACCTCTTAGGCACCGGACGGGAGAGGATTCTCCTCGATACCGGAGAAGGCAAACCGGCTTGGAAAGACTCGCTGCAGAAAGTTTTAGCAGACGAGGGTGCTGTGGTGGGTGAGGTGGTGTTGAGTCATTGGCATGGAGACCACGTAGGCGGAGTTGGGGATGTGAAGGCGATGGGAGGGGATGTGAGAGTGTGGAAACACCAGCCGCGGGTGAATGGGAGTGAGCAATGGAAGGGATTTGAAGATGGCAAAGTCTTCGAAGCAGAGGGCATCACCCTCACAGCCCACCACACCCCGGGCCACACAACCGACCACATGACCTTCTTCCTGCACGAAGAAGCCGCGCTCTTCTCCGCGGACAAAGTGCTCGGACACGGAACGGCCGTATTCGAAGACCTGCCCACCTACATCTCCTCTCTGCAAAAAATGCGCTCCATCCCCAACTTCACCAATAAGTCCCGAATCTACCCAGGACACGGGGAGGTAGTGGAGGACGGGAGGGGGAAGGTGGAGGAGTATATCTCGCATCGACAGCAGCGGGAGGAGGAGATTTTGGGGGTGCTAGGCAGGGAGGGAGGGGAATGGAGGAGTATGGAGATTGTGAAGGTGGTGTATGCGAAGTATCCGGCTAATTTGCATGGACCGGCGGAGGGGGGTGTGAGGCAGGTTTTGAGGAAACTGGAGGGGGATGGGAGGGTACAAGAGGTGAAGGGGAGTGGGAAGTGGAGGTTAGTTGATGGAGGGGAGAAAGCGGCATTGTGAGAGATATGAAGTGGATGAAATGAAATGAACTTGCTCGATGGCTGTTTTACTTGACGTTTATTATCCTGCTTTCCATCTCCTCCCGCCGCCTTTGTGCCACAAGTGCACCGCTTCTTGCGCGTACACCTGCGCACTAACATGTCGCCCGCCATCGACGCCTTTGCCCTGGCTTTCGTTGACCAGTGTCGGAATCACTTGCAAAGCCTCGACCTGTCCCCATAAACTCCGCGCCAGCTCTCCAAATGTATCCTGCGGATCTTCCCCCGTCTCAGCACCTGGCTCTCCAGAATTGCCAAACTCGCCTCGCCCAAGACGGTAGAGAATGCGGCCGAGAGTTTGAAAAGCGATGCAGCGCTGTGCTGGATATGAAGAGCGTGCGAGATGAGCTAGCTCAGGAATCGTGTAGCCTGCTGCATCTGGTGCGTCGCCGTGGTGATGCAGGCCTTTGGTGACGGGGATTTCGGCGGCGGTTTTGGGTGGGATGAGTTGGCCTTTGAAGGAGAAGCGGATGTCCTTTGCGCTGAGGTTGGTGGCGGATGGGTCGTAGGACGTGTTGTCGGAAGGGGATGATTGCATCCATTCGAGTTTGTCCGGATCTGAGGGGAGGGAGGGGAAGTATTTCTGGTGCAGATCTTCGAGGAATGTGTCTGAGTTGGGGTCTAGTGATGGCGGTTGTGGTGGTCGAGGGAAGTGGACGCTGTCGTGTGGTAGAGGTTCGGAACTGTCTGCCTGATGCGCCGTTCTTGCATCTTCCACTTCGTCATTTCCAGTCTCTTCAACTTCTTCAACAGCCGGCTCCTCGTATTTGACGCTCTTGGGGGTTTTCTTAGGCTTGTCGGCCTGAGGCTCACTTCCTTCGGGCGCACGTGACAGATCGACTTCCTCGCTTCCGCTTTCGACGTTCGATCTCTGCAGCAAGCGCGACAGTAGAGCCGGGCTGAGGCTTTTCATGAGCTCCTGTCGCTCCTCCTCAATCTCGGCAGGAGACATGACGGCCATGCGCTGGCGGTTCTCTTGGTCTATCCGCTCCTTTTCCTCTTCCTCCCACGACTTTGCCTCGCCACTTGGACGGTCGCCTGACTTGGCAGAAGCCGGTAATGAAGCCGGTGATGTCGGCGCATGCTGAGTTTGCGGCTCTGATGCTGGCGGCTGAGCCTTCTGAGTAGCAGCTTTTTGCTGCTTGAACCTGCTCGCAACTGGTCGCTTTTGGTGTTCTGGAAAGCCCGTTTTACTTTTCAGGGCTGGTGCAGAAGGCGGCTTTGGCGCGGCTGGTTTCCGCTCGAGCACGTCGCCGACAAACGACGCCGGCAGACGAGCGGACTGCCGCGCTGCATTTTCCTCGTCTTCGGAGTCCAGGTCGACGTGGAAGCGCTCGCCTCGAATCATGTTGAAGAGATGTAAGGCGTGTAGTGTAAGGTAGGGGCGATGAAGGAAGACGCTATCTCGGTACGACTGACGCACGCTTAAATTTTAAGCTATGTTTAGCGCTGTGGAGATGGCGCTAGCCGAGTAGGGGTTGCAGCGACCTGCGACCACTTCAGGTGCAATGACATAGCCTTCTGGTGTGAGTTGAAGCCTGAAATTAGTGTAGAAGCAGCAGAGGAGCTCACAACAGAATTTTGTACACATCATGCTTTATATGCAGATATTTAGTGTTAGAGAGTGACTGGCTTCGGTCACATGCGAGGAATCGGTAGAGGTCTTGGCATGTGAAACGACAAACTTCGGCGCGATGAGCGATTAACGCAGGAGCAGTGAAGAAGGAGGGACTCACAGAAGCAGGAATCAAAGATGCATATGTGAGATGGTTGTTCAATCCGACTGGCATTCTCGGGCAGAAGTGTGTAGCAGATATGGATATATATGGGATATAGGAGTGGCTAGATATGGATAGTGGATAGGGAGCGGCAGTTCGGAAGACAGCCGGGGCCAGATTCAGGGCACGGGATCGGCTCAGTCGAGTGGTCGTAACAGCCAACTGCTTCTCAGCGTTCCTGGACTTTCTGCCTTTGCTCGTCTGCTGCTGGTCTTGGTCGTCCGGTGCTGGCCTCTGGCCTGGGGCTCTGCTCTGCTCTGCTCTGCTAGGCTGCTTGCTTGCTCGTTCGCTGGCTGTTGGCTGCTGCTGCCACTTGGTTGGTGCGTGCGGGCGTGCTTCCTGTCGTCGCCGTCGCCGCCCTTCCGTGCAGTTTCGCATGTTCCCGCTGCGAAGCCCAAATTCTCCAAAACACCCTTTTCTCCCCATCTCCCTTCTTTTGCACTTTGTTCTCTTTACACCTCCCCTTTCCACGCCTCATCGACCTCAATTTCCATCATACAACACCCTTTCGCCATCGACTCGGGCCCGCAAATACCATCACCGGATCGCTACGATCATCCGCCAGCTTGTCGCCATATCAGCCACCCCGTGCAGGCTCGTTGTCGCCCATAACCTGCAAAATCAGACTTGTCGTCGTCGCTGTGGTGGTATTGCGACGGCCGGCTCAGTTGACCCTGCGCTGCCCGCAAGTCCCGCTGCTTCACCCTACATGGCCGCTTAGTCAAGCCCATCCGAACCGCACTTCAATCGCTGTTTCCACCACGCCTCGCCAACGCTGCAAATCTCGCCATTTGCGCCCCGCATATTGTTGTCGCTGGCGTAGCATTGCTGTCCATACCGGCCTTGGCCAGTATTACACTCCCTCGTCGCCGTTATGAGCATGCCGCCGCTCGTCAATGAGGATGGAGCTTCCGAGAGCTCCTCCATCTCAAGCCCGCCGCTGTCTCCCCCGCAAGATGTGATCGCCGTTGCCAGCCGCGCCCCGAGCAATCCCAATCCTGCCCATCATTCTGCTGGAGGTGTTGTTACCGCTTCGGGATCAGCCGCCCAGAACGCTGCTGCACACAACGCCAACGCTTCTTTGACCGATGCCAATAATGCACCTGCCCCCGCAAAACCAAAGAGACAAAGAAAGCCCAAGGTCGAGAAAGATGAAAAATCAACCACCGATGAAAAGCCAAAAAAGACTCGCAAGCCACGCGAGCCCAAGGTCAAGCAAGAGGGCCAGTCCACCACTGCTGGAGCACCTCGCAAGCGTCAGAAGACTGAGGAAAAGTCCGCTCCTGCTGATGCCCGTCAGTCGACCCTGACTGACATGGTGAATCACTTCCAACATCCTACCGTTCCTGCGAGTGCACCTCAACAACAATCGCAATATCAAATGGCATCGCAACCTCCCCCTCCTCGACCACAGCACACACCATCTGCGGATAATGTGCGCAACAGCCTGCCACCACCACAGAGCTCCAACCCTCCCACCCCTAGGCCGGTGTCAAGCGGTCAAAACTACGATCCCATACGCGGCGCGACAATTGATTCTGCGCCTGCCCGCGCGTCAGCCAGCGCAGCAAACGGCACCTATTCATCGCAAGCATCGCCGCACATTAACCGTGCATCTGCATCGCCCTCAATTATCAGTCTGATCGATCCACCACAAGCTTCAAAGACTTCTGTTCCAGCAACTTCTTTTCCCACGCAAACAACCGCTCAACATCAACAACCACCTCCCTTTGTTGCATCGCACCAATCACCTACTCCACCAAAAGCCGCACCGCAAGCCTTTCCAACCATCTCGGGTCCTGTGCAGCCTGATCAAGTACCGCGAGCAGGCATGGACGGGGGCGCAATGGATATCGATGGTCCTGCATGCAATCCCGCGCAACCTGGAGTGAAGGTGCAATCGAAAGCTTCGTCGACAGCACCGACACCGAAGCCAGTTGCAGCTCTCAAGGCTAACTCCCCACCCAAAGCAACTGGCAGCGGCCTACTATCAAGTGCAGATCTATTCGGTGGACCTGCGAACAATCAGGGCAACGAGAGGAAAGGTGTCGACATCGAGATTCAGATCAAGCTCAACCCAGCAGGCGGCAACACCATCAACATGGCCCAGGAGATTGCCAAGAGATACGGACGCGACGCGATCAACCCACGCGCCGCAGCTCATCGCGAGCGTTTACTGCAAGTCGCCGCAGCAGCAAACAAGCTCGAGCCTGGTGCTGGTGACGACATGTCAGTCGATCTCATGTCGGAAGCGGAAGGAGACAGCAATGTCGAGATGGGTGGCATGGACGAGGAGAAGAGCACTACAGACGACCCAAAGCCACGCAAGCGCAGAAAGAAGGTCGAGGAGTACGACAAGGAGGACGACTTCATAGACGACACCGAGCTCGCCTGGCAGGAGCAGGCTGCGGTTGCTAAAGACGGCTTCTTCGTGTACTCGGGTCCGCTCGTCCCAGTCGGTGAGAAGGCACAGATTGAGAACGCGGCCGGACACACTGGTCGTGGTGGAAGAGGACGTGGTCGAGGTCGTGGACGCGCTGCTGCAAACGCCGCAGCAGCAGGAGGTGCTACGCATGCATCTGTCGCAGAGAAGAACAAGGACCCCAATGCTCCCGCCACCGGCAGAGGTCGCGGACGTGGACGCGGCTCGGGCGTACCACGCAAGCCGCGCGTGACCAAAGCCGACCGCGAGCGCATGGAGGCAGAGAAGAACGAGCGCGAGAGAATGGCGAACCCGGGCATGCTTCCCTCGCAGCCGTTGCAGGTGCAGCAGAGCACCGCCGCCGCTGCCGCGATGTATGGTCAGCAACCCCCACAGACGGCTGTCGCGCAGTAGGATGCTGGAACGGGACTCACGGCGGCGGAGAGCTTGTGGATTGAAGACATCGATGACACTGAAGATGAGCGTCATGTCAGGCGCCTGTCACGATAAGCTATCGAGGTCTACCGCACTGAGCACAACGCCGCCGATTCTTCTTGGATGATCACCCCATCATTCCCCACCGAGCGTGCTTCCATCCGCATATGGAGCCCGGCGCTTCCTTGATCTCTTAATGTAATATCTTCCTCTCCCATTCTCTCTTTCTGATGGATGGACAGAGGAGTGCATGGAAACGGTGTACTTTATCATACCAATGGCAGGGCAATGGAGTGAACTGGGAACGGAGCGAATGACGAATGATACCTTAGCGAGCGAGCGAGCGAGCGAGCGCGTGGACGGTGATGGGTCAAGCGAATTGGATGTCCCAACAATAAACCAAAATTCAAAAAGTGAGAAGTTCAGAACCAAGTCTCAAGAGGAGGGTAAATGTCCTCTCCGCTCTCTCCCGCTCTTCTCCTGCATCCATCTTCGCTCAACGATGAGCACAGAGCAACCTCTTCTTGGATGTACAGTACAACCCCTCGTCTTTTGTGTTCCTCCTGAAGCTGATACCGATATGTGACATCTGCTTCCTCATATTGACGAATGACGAAGATACAAAAATGGAAAGTATGGGACAGGTATTTCAGAGTGGACTAAAGCCATACGTGTTGATTGGACATGGCCTCTCTCTTGATAAAAGAGCCATACTACTACTATTTACAATTCCTTCGAGACTGAAAGTTCGATGCGTGCTGGCTGTTGAAGAGCCATTCATACCCATTCATCAGACAAGTACAATAAACGCCTTCGCTCTTCGATGCGTTTCGACCCCTTTCCCATTCGACCTATTCATCTTCCATCTCATCAAACGCCCCCTTCGCTGATACTCAAAGCTAATGCACTCTTCACTGGCGATACGTTCCCAGCCTGGCCAGAATGTCCTGCATATTCGGCTGTCCTCCTTGCGAATTGGGGGCATGACCATGCTGCTGCTGCTGTGGCATCATGCCTGCCAGAGCTGGATTATTCTGATACGCGGCGTACGGGTTGTTGGGAGGTTGGCCGTACTGCTGCTGCTGGTTCGGAGGGTAGGGAGATGGAGCAGCGTGAGGAAAGTGTCCAGCGGTCTGCGGTGTGTGTGGCGATGGCTGGTTGAGAGTGGAGAGTAAGTTCTGCAAGTTGTTCGGGTCCATGTTGGTCGGGAGCGTCGGAGCCTGCGGAGGATGGGCTCCAAACGGTGCAGACGCTTGTTGCGGCTGCTGCTGTCCGTAGCCAGGAGGGTAGCCTGTTGGCGGCACGAAAGGCGGAGGAGGTCCCGACTGCTGATAGCCGTACTGCGGTGCGCCATATTGCGGTCCGGAATAGCCACCAGCACTTGGTGGTCCGCCGCCTGTGGTCGACTTCTCTCGCAGCACAAGCTCGGCGCAGATATGCGGGTCCAAGCTGTCGTACTCTTCGTACTGAACGTCGCGGGTTCCATGCTTCCGCTTGAAGATGGTCAAGCCAATCTTGCCGCTGTTCTGATTCGCTCTCCTCAGTTTTGATACTGCGAGCACTCCCTCCACAATCTGCCTTCTCATCACGGCTTCTTCATTGAGGCGTGGTGACAAGATCAAAACGTCAACACGCACTCCTCGAGCCGTAAATGCCTTCTCTGCCCAAGACAAGAAGTCCCGATCAAGCTGGTCCAGGGCAATGATCTGTACATCCGGCACGTCGTGAGGCTGACGTCGTGGGAGTGGGCAATCGTCGTCGCTCTCACGTCGAGGACTGCCTCGATACCGTCCATATCCTGGTGATCTTGACCTCGTTCTGTAGCGTTCTTCGTACCGGTCGCGGTATCCACGTGGCGATGGTGAGCGGTAGCCACCTCTGTATGCATCTCTTCCACGTCCATCTCGTCCGTCTCGTCCGTCGCGTCCATTTGCTCCCCTACCTCCGTAGCGATCGTTGTTCCCAGGTCGTCCTCGGGGGTATTCTGGAGAGCGCGATCGGCGGTTACTCTGCTGTTGATTCTTGTTGCCGCTCTTTTGCGGCTTGCTGATTTCGAGATCTGTTTGAGTCAGCAAATGTTGCCAACTACAACGCTCTGCCCCCACACTTCTGCTGCCACTCTTGTCTCCATTACTGCTAGTGCTCCTCTTGCACTTCCTTCACTGCTGCTGCTGCTGCTACTGAAATGAAAATGGGCTTGCACTTACGTATGCGCTTGTCACGGATTTGACGACCTTGCTCGGCCTGCAACGCTCTCGCGCAATCCTCCTTTCGGAGAAATTGCACAAATCCATAGGCCTGCTTGATGGATATCTGCGCAAGCTCGCCATAGTTGTGGAAAACGTGGAAGATGTCGCGTTTCGTTACCTTCTCCGAGGACAAGTTCCCTAAAGAGTCCGTAAGTAGCTGCTCCTTCGACAGGCGGTTGCCCTGCAGATCGCGCGTACCAACAAACAGACGGGATCCCACAGGAAACTGGTCCCATCGCGCCTCGTTGACGTATTTCCTCTCCTCCTCCATGAAGTGGTCGTACTTCTTTTGGATGTCTGCGGTCCATGGTTGGTCTTCCTTGGTCGGAGTCTGTCCCGCCGCAATCTTGAACTCTCTGCGACTCTCGATGGGTGTGCTCGAGGCAGGATACTGCTGCTGTTGATGCTGCTGCTGTTGCTGTGCAGACGCAGGACCTTGCCCGTTATGCTGGGTTGGAGCCGCACTGCTGGCTTGTCCATGCGACGCGGAAGAACTTGCGCCTGCCTGCTGGATTTGTGCTGGATCGGCGCTGCCCAAACTATTTGAACGTGCATGGGACTGGCTCTGCACAGCCGGGTTGACGGCATGTGGATGATAGTCGCGTATATGTTGCGAATGGACATAGTTGGAGTTTATGAGTGGCTGGTCTTGAGGCGGCGGACGGGGTGGGAGTCCACTGGGAGGAGCGGCAAGACCTGTAGCAGACATGGAAGACGTTTCTGCGCCTGGGGGCGGCGGCTGGGTTGGGGAGTGGGAGGAAGTGGCATCGCCCTGGGCATGAGGCGCGGCATTGTCAGAGGGCGCGATGGACGTCTGCAACGTGTCCAGCAGGGCTTGAACATCGACTGAGCCATGCGCTGGCGGTTGTTGCGACTGATCAGTGTTGGCCTCATTGGATTGGAGTTGGGCGACTTCTGCAATGGGAGCAGGTTCATGTTCAGCATCAGCAGTGGGCACGCTTGGGTCTGATGAAGTGGGCAAGGGCGCATTCGTCGAGGTCTCATTCGCGACATCCGAAGAGATATGAGAGTTGGCCTCATACGAGGCGCCATTGGAAAGTGAGACGAGCTGCTGCGCATCATGTCCATTGGGAGCTGCCTCGTTGCTATGGCCGTCGCCGTTCGCGATGAACTGGCCTTCGGGTTGCTCTCCAGTGTCGGCGCTCGCTGTCGGCTCGTTCGTCAAATCTGCTGCTGGCTGCTCGTTGGCGCCAGTGTTGGTCGATGGTTGCTCGTTCGGATCGCGCCACGCATCCGCGCGAAGCTCGGTCTGGTGCATGGCGGGATCGGCCATGTGAAGCTCGGTCTGGTTGAAGCCTACATCCATCATGTTCTCCAGAACAGGAATGTTGGTCGGCTGAGGGAGTTGCACGGGTTTGGGCGAAGCAGGCGACTGGATGCTCAGCTCGGCCCTGAGGTATGGTTCTTCGGGAGGCGCTGAATCTCGAGCCTGGTCATTCATGGGTAGCGATTAAAGGCGCATGGTCAGCGCAGAGTGAAGGAGAGTCCGGAGCAGTTCTGGCGGCTCATGCATAGTACTGGCGATGGGCGGGAGGAGACGAAGCGGCGATGCCGGCAGTCGGGCAAGAGTGGTAGTGGAGGGCAAGCAAACAACAAACGGGGATGAGAAGACACGCGCGCGCGACTCAGCACGACCGGTCCGTCGTAGATGTAGTAGTCAGCCGTCCCACAGCCGCACTCGAGCCGTCGAAGGAGAAAAGCAGGCAAGGTTCTGATATGGACCTTGGTGAAATTTTCTGTTCTGGCGGCGCTGGCGTCTGGGCTGGCAGGGTGGGCAGACACTGCAACGCAACAACGTGAGCGGTGGCGCGGCGGCCGCGACGGTGAGGATGCTGGCGAAGACCAGGCGCGCGGGCGGCAAGGGCCTTTTGAAGGAGCCTGACGATGGCGATCGCGACGACGGCAGCGCGAGCGGAAAGATGTCTGGCGGAGAGGAGTTGCTGTTACGGCAGAGATGATGAGATGATGCTCTCTTGATGCGCAAGAACTGAGGGCGACGTTTCTCTCATGCAACGACGGGTTCAGCCGCTCCCACTAGCGTGCCTGTTTAGGAGCTGTTTTCCACCTTCGCTCTTCCTCACGCGGACATGTTTTCTCCGATTGCGCCGCGCCGCTACGCCATTGAACTCGTCTGCCAGCAGCCATACACATGGCGTGTCGCGACGAGAGCCTTTGCCAGCAAGCGACCGGTTGAAGGCGACGATGAAGCCGAGCTTGCCGCCGCCCGGCAATGGCTGAAGAAGCTTGACCCCGCTACCATTCCAAGAGATATATGCGAGGTCAGCTTCAGCAGGTCCTCTGGGCCGGGCGGTCAGAACGTGAATAAGTGAGACATCTCCGTTCAGGATTCGCATTGCAGGTCCAGAAGCTGACTGTCAGGACAGAGTGTCTTCCAAGGCGACCGTTCGAATCCCGACATCTTCGCTGTTGGAGCGTATACCCAAGCTGCTCCACCAACCTATCCTTGCGAGTCGCTACCGAGCTGCGAAATCGAACGACATAGTCATCCAGTCAGATGATGCTCGAAAGCAGAACGAGAACGTCAATGCCTGCTTCCGCAAGCTTCATGAGCTCATAGTCGAGGCGGGGAGGGAGACCGTCCCTGGTGAGACCAGCCCAGAGCAGAAGAAGCGCGTGGAGCAGCTCCAGAAAGCGGAAGCAGCTGGACGTCGGAAGATGAAGGAGTTCCAGAGCAAGAAGAAGAGCGCTCGGCGTGGAGGCGGCCGCGGTGAAGACTGAACACTGAAGTCCATGGGTGGTCCTGCCATGCTGTCTCATTCTATGAGGTGTTTTGCTGTCTGATCCCATACTGCCGTGAAGATTCACACCCTCGCTGAATGCATGTGATCGTCAAACTGGTGCGGCGCAAATGCCGATGTGGACTCAAGCTTGAGACTCGCCAGAGATACATATCGAGAGCAGATCACAAAACTTCTGGAACTGTCTGCATAGGCCGTCTGCATACTACTATGCTGGTACCTCTGAGTGGAATTTCCTGCAATATCCAAGTTGCCCAACTCCTAGCTCGTTCGATCGCTTGATAGCAACGCAAGACCGAAAGGGGTGCAGTGCTCAATCCTCCAGCTTCGGCACATATCTCTCAACAAACGCACATACGTCCTTCAATACTGGTCCAGCAAGTTGATGTCCTAGGTTTTCATATTCTTTCACCTCCAGACCTCCTGCAACTCCCATCTCTTCCAGCCTCTTCAACGTCTGACTCCAAGTCTTCTTCGGAATCAGACGATCCTGCCCTCCTCTGGCAAGGAACATCGGCACATCACCATGCACAGGCGGCAAGCTCGCATGAGCCCGCAAATCCTCCAGTTTCCTCCCCTCCGCCAAGGGAAGGTAGCCCATCAATCCGACAACAGCACCCAGCTTGCCGCCATACTTCTCACTTGTGAGGTCTAACAGCAGAGCAAGTGCAGCGCCCTGGCTGAAACCTCCCAGCACGATTCGCTGCGGCGGGATGCCTTTCCGTACGCATGCGTCGATAAGGGATTCGATGTACGCGACTGATTTCTGCAAGCCGGCCTCGTCCTCCTCGGGTGCGAGTTCAGGGCGGTCGGCGGGGTAGGAGTGAAGTGTTGGCGTGTACCAGGCAGTGGTGTTGGCATCGCGGTGCTCTGGGGCATTGGGCAGAATCCAGTGCATGTACGAGAGTTTCTGATTTTGTTGGAACTGCGCTGGGATGTCTGATTGAACCATTAGCAATGACTCTACTGATTCAGAGGCTCTTGCAGAAGTCAAGAGGCGTGAAACGAGATGTGTGGTCTTACCTTCTAATCCCTCGGCTGTGTCTCCCAGGCCGTGGATGAGGATGAAAGCAGCGCCATGAGCGGGGTCTTCACAGGGCTTCTGTGCTTGAACGTGAATTGGATCAACTTGTCCAGGTGAGGTCGGCAGAGTCATGCGTCTCTTGACGGGCTTGATATCGTCGGCGGCCATTGTGTGTTGCTGTCGTGTGCTCGCTGATCTGGGGTCGAAAGTGGGATGTGAGGGGTATCGTCGTCCAAAGAAATCCAAGTTGCCTGCGTTCCAAGTTCGTCGCGCAGAAGTACAAGAGAGAGCTATAGAGAGATATGAGAAAGAAGCTACCTATGCTTTGTAGCCTTGGGAGTGGTAATTGCGTGAAAAGTGATTGCAGGAAACAAAACTCTGCCCTCGTGCGCGCTGCTCCGGTTATGCTGAAGGTTATTGCCGGTCTATGGGAAATACCTCTGCTACAACACTAACCGTGTGTTCTGTCATCATACCTTCCGCAGTTACGCCCCGCTGTGGACTCGGTCGGCGCTGGTTGATTCGGTGCAGACGATAATTGTCGCTGCGGACTAACGGGAACTTTCGGTTGTGGAAGAAAGAGCAGAGTGTTTCACTGAGCTTCCAACCACCGATGACATCGCTTTTCCGGCCAGCGTCCTTGCTCCCGAGGAACGATCGCCAGGGAAAGTTATGCCGGGCCGCGCCGGCTTTGCTTGCGTCAGGGCAATCTTTCACATGCAATTCTGCCTGTTCGGGTGTCGCGTCGCGTGCTTTCGCTGATTCTTCGGCGCTGACGACTCGTCTTCCCGACTTGAGTGCTGTGGAGAGCTTTCCACGTCAACGAACTTCTCGAGACTCGTGTCGATCGCAGAACAGACATGGCTTCGGGAGCTTTGCGGTTTAGGACGCCGCACATCGAAGAGCTGCCTTCTGCGCAGACTCGACAAGCACCTGGATTCGCCTGGGTGGCAGTCTCAGGACCATCAAGTGCAGACCCAGCGAAGAACTGGGGCACGTCGAATCGCAAGCGACAGAGAACCGTCGGCGGACAGACGGACAGCCAGAGAGAAGCGCTCTCTGCACGACAGCAGCGGGAAGTGGAGCGGAAAGTGAAAGAGCTGAACAGCGACCCTGGACGCGATGCACAGGTCGCAATCCCGAAGAAAGACAGCGCAGCGAGCAGTGGAGGTGGAGCGACGAGGGCGGGCAAGACGCCCAATACGAAGAAGATTTTAGCGAGTGGAAAGACTTTCGCTCATTACTTGGACGATGAAGAGGCGGAGATTGCAAGAACAGGGAGGAGAGAGATCGATACAGAACCCGTGCCTATTGCGGCGCAGCGAGCGAGCAAGACACCCATCGCACGCCGGAAATCTTCACAGCTGCAGAGAGAAGAAAGCAGCCTGAGCGAGAGTCCAGCTCCTCCATCCCAGAACGCGGTCCCACTACCAACCGACTCCATGGACGTAGACGTAGACGCAGATGGAGACTCCGCTCTTGAGCCTCTTCCCTCGCAGGCGGAAATGGAGGCTCTTCTCAACGCACCGCCGCTCACGTACAACCAAGCCCGGTCCGCTCCTCCCCCGCCCGGCGCACCGCCTTCCCGCAAGTTTTGCGAAATATGTGGGTATTGGGGACGGGTGAAGTGCATGAAGTGTGGGAATATGACTTGCAGTGTTCTGTGTAAGGATGCGCATGATGAGAACAAGTGTCTGAAGTTCTATGCTTGAGGCTGGACGGGAAAGAGACGAATGAAGGGCGTTCGGAAGTGCATTACGATACCCATTGGCAAGCGTTTTTGTTTTGATACCTGAATGTTTGGTTCGAGACTCAGCTGCACGCAAACACTATGAGCGTTCTCCAACACGAACGACGCCTCGACACGCGTAGAAGCGCGTCTTCCGCAAAGCGCCGAAACCTAGCCGACTGTTGCCTGAAAGCGATCTCCCACTTCAACCCACTCTCGAATTCAGAAATTCGAGGTCGAGCTTCGTCTCGCCCTCCCAAATATCCACCGTCAACAATATGACTCCCGAAGAGATCGAGCGGGCGCAAAAGTCGCTGAGCAGGTACAATGAGCGATTTGACCCAAATGTGGATCAGCATCTTCCGGCAGACCTTGTCAAGACCAAGAAAGGAGCAATTGCGAAACGGCAACCCCAATACCCAAAAAGGACGCAGGCATACTACAGAGCGCAATGCTCGTTTCGAGGACTGCGCACGACTGGATCAACGGATGAGCTTCAACAAACACTGAAGTTTCGGGATAGGTCCCACGATGTGACAGTCAAGCAGGCGCTTGATCGGACTCGGGAGCTCCTGGATGCGGAATACGAGAAGCAAGAAAAGGAGTCGGCTGAGCGATGGTGGAACGACCCAGTGCGGACTTTGGAGGAGAAAGCCAACGAGGACGCTATGAGAGCACTGCGAGAGAGCTTGATGAAAGAGGACCTACTCACGACCTCTTGCGCCGTCTTGACGCTCGATGCCTGGGGATTAGAACGAGCTGCGCAGCAGCTAGGTCTTGCTTATCAGCTGGTGAATGCTCCTCGGTCCATGTGCACCGCCGCGTTCGGTCCAGCCTCCGTCCACGTAGTTGGCAACGCCGAAGCTGTGCGCCAGCGCGCCAAACAAATATCAGATGAGGCCGCGAACGAAGACCGCCAGCGTGAGGAGAAGCGACAAGCTGATATTGCAGCTCGTCGCGAAGCAATGCTTCGAAGACAGCGTGCCTTGCTGTCCGAAGCCATGCAGATGGAAGAGTGGGACTTGACTGGAGAGTGGGTCGTGAAGTGCGACGCTCTCGCAACTTACTCCTCAAACACGCCTGCTAGGTTAAGCATGACGATCTACCGTGATGACTTCGACATCTCGAACCCAGCCAAAGATGAACCAAGAACCGCTGACGAGGAAGACGAGTTCGACTATGCGCCTCTCGGATATGCGCAATACGCCTATAGAGCTCGGGCGCCGCCGCTACGACCAGTCGCAGCAGCTCCAACTAGAAACCAAGATCCAACACTTCCGCGCCTCTGCGCCAAATTCGACTTTGCCGTGATCGAGGGCATCATGCGCTTATACCCTCAGAACGCCAGCTCCTCGAAGAATTACAAGATCAAAAACAGTCCAGCATTTGACTACGTTTGGAGGGGCCGCGAGACAGGCGAAAGCGTGATTCAGTTGGAAGCCGAGGGCATGGTTCATCATATCACATTCGGCAATCACGGTACCTCTTTCACAGGCACGTACAAGTGCCCGTACATTGCTGGAGAGCTGGCGATCTCAGGGATCAAGGTCTCACATGGTCGGGGACAGAGGCTTTCAAGTGCACAGAAATGGAGTGATTTGTCGGAGCGGGCCTATGATGAGGAATGTGTAGGCCGTTGGCATTAGCACAGACGCCACGCGAATGGTAACGACATAGGCTTTAGCCTTTGGATAACTTGCACAGGCAGTGGCAAGCAACATCTCCTGAACCACTTCCCCCTGCGTCACCACCTCCCAGTCCCTCACAACTCCCCCCTAGCCTTCAAATTCGCCATCGCCTCCTTCCGCAACTCCTCCCCCTTCGGCATCTTCCCACCCCTCTCCAAATACCTCTGCGAAACCACACTAACTTCATCCTCCACCTTCTCCCTCTTCGTCGGATTCGCCTTCCTCGCCTCCGCCGCCAACGAACAATTATACCCCTTAAACCTGCAATGCCCACACGCCCGCCACCCATTACTCCCGCCAGTTTGAAAATACGTCCCCATGGACTCGGGCTTGTAAACGCGACAGGTGAACTTTTCGCGGCAGGAACTGCATGGGATAGGGGCTTCCTGTCCTGCCGGGGTTTCGTCTATGCGCCCGATGTGTGAGAGGAAGAGCTTTGAGGCGTTGGAACGGGTGCTCCAGTGGGAGGGGGAGCTGGTCATGTAGGCGTAGTAGGCGGTTGTGGATTCTGGGCGCCTGGGTGGGGCCATGGGTTGGCGGGTGGTGCGTTTGGGTTTGGGGGTTGGGGGTTGTTGATCTTGTGGTTGGGGAGAGCTTTGGCTCTGAGAAATGGACTGGTGGTCATTCTCCTCGAGTGGCCGCCATGATGTTCCCATATGTGAGGACGAGGGATCTGAGGAATCAGGATGCGTATTCTGGTCGTGGGTGGTTTTCCGTTTCTTGCTACTGGATCCATTGATTTGCTGCGGAAGACTCCACTGTTGCTGGTTCTGCTCTCTGCGGGCGATCCTTGTCTCCAAATCGTAGAACACATTTTCTAGTGACCTCCAAGACTGCTCTATCTCAACTTTGAGATCTCCGTTGCTTCCAGGAAAGTCCTGCTCGTCCGGTGGAAGCGAATCCAGCAATGCCATGGCTCCGTACATCAGCTGCGCATTCATCTGTTGTAGGCGGAACATCTCCGCACGCGCTTGCTCGATCGTCGAAGCCATTCTGACGATTTGTGAGGAATGCGACCAATCTTCACATGCTTGACAAAAGACGTGAGGTACTTTCCTGCAGGCGATCGGTCGGCGAAACATCGGCTTCCCGACGAGAACGACGGGACATGGAGTCCCGTCGGGCCGTGAGACTTCACCTTCCTCTTCCTTGTCAACTCCTGCATCAACGCCAATATCTTGCAATGTGGCCGCTTGAATTTGCGGCTTGCTGCCCAACACGTTTGCAATCGTCCAAGTAACAAGACTGCGACGGCACTGACAGGACGACCAAATTTGATCCGATGGAGAGCTTCTTCCGATGTGAAAGTGATCTCCCTGATCACGTACATGGAACACATCGGTTGGCCTTCTTTTAAGGCGAATCTCTCTAGGATCCAGGATGGTTCCCCCAGGACTCCGCACTCTCAATGCGCAACCAACAAACTTGGCGCAATCATGATGAATTGCTCTCCGTCCAAGGAATGGTGAGTTCTGGAGGCCCTGTGCTGGTCTGCGCGGGTTCTTTGCCGCTTCTTGCGAAGAATGCACATCCATCAGACAGTTCGGCCATTCTGAAAAGGGGACGTTTTGTCCCGCGATCGTACTTGTGTCTGCTAAAGAAGTATCCGTACCCGCTGTCTGGATACTCCAACTGATTGTTTCATGCCATGCGGAGCAAGTGTACCTGCAGCTTGCAGGACAACCACGACTCAGGAGCAACCAGCTTCAGGCTTCTGCAGCGCGGAACAGTGTGGTCGCGAACCTTCGAAGCAACTCGAGAGGATCCCAACCAGGTCGTAAAACAGGCATCGCCCTATTTGCAGGTCATAAGCGATCCTTTTCAGCCTGTACCATGACTTTGAGCATTCGCTTAGAGCTTGTGTTCTCCAATGAATCATTACGAACTCGAACAGGGAGCAAAGCTATGAGTAGGTGCCCACCAACATTGCGATTCGGCCAGAAGGGCCGTCTCCGTGATGCTTTCTTGGTTGCCTACGGTCCGTACGTCCATACTTCTGTCAACTCTCGCCCTCGTGTTGAAACCGTCTGCGCCCACGCGACAGCTCTGCTGTGGGCGATATGAAATCTTTACGGCTCTCGGCGGCCTTGTTAGCGCTCTCCCTCGGCCTTGGAGGTGCACTTGCACAGCAGTCACGATCGCCAGACTTGGGACTATCACCGTGCGCTGTAAGTGCAACTGGATTCAAACGGACATTGCGTCGGGTTACTGCACTACTGTCTGTCGGAAAGCAGGCCTTAAACACAAAGCTACGGGCTCTTATTGATGCGCCCATGCTGATTGATCGCAGACGCAATGTGTGCTTGGGAGTGTTCAGTATTCTGGATGTGCGCCTACAAACACGACATGCCTTTGCGCTAGTCAGGAGTACTCGGATGCCGTGCAAACCTGCCTTCAAAACTGCACTGTGCGGCAAACGCTTGGTGCGTAAGGTCGAGAAATTGAAAAGAATCGTTTCCACTGACCATCACCACAGCCGCCGTCAAATTTCAGAAGACACAGTGCAACGCTCCAATTCGCGACCAATCCGCTCGCACCAGGAACGTCTCATGGGCGCTATATGCAGTCGCTTGCCTGACAGTTCTGGGCCGATTCGTATTCCGCAGTGCTACCTTTCATGGCAGCGGCTTTGGACCAGACGACGTTATGGTCTTGTTAGGCCTCATACTGGTCACTCCATTGAATGCTCTAATCGATGTGATGACGCACAACGGTCTCGGCAAGGACATCTGGATGGTCGACCCAGACGACGTAACATTGAATTTGAGGGCGTTCTGGAGCGGAGAGTTCTGCTACATCCTGGTCCTTAGCACTACCAAGATGGCGGTCGTTCTGCTATACCTCAGGATCTGGCAAAGACCGGAAGTTGGAGAGTCTAAGTTTCGTATCGCGTGCTATGTCTTGCTTGGACTTCTAGCTGTGTCTTCCTTGGTCTTATGCTTGTGTCTCGCATTCGAGTGCTCGCCGATCAACTATGCCTGGTATGCCGACCTCCATATGGTTCTGTACAGACGACTGATCAACCTCGACAGGCTTTACTGGGACGGCGAACATAAGGGACGTTGCACGAATCTGCAATCACAAGTAAGCCCGCGCAATGCTGCATAGATCGATTAAGAGCTAAGACGTCAATGTGGTGCAGGTCTTCGCCATGGCAGGTACGAATATCGCTCTTGACATTCTCGTCTACATTCTGCCCATAACAATGCTGCTCCGCATCAAGACCATGCCAGGGCGCAAGAAGATAGGGGTCGGGCTCATGTTCTCTGTCGGACTCTTCGTCACAATCTGCAGCATCATTCGTCTTCGGTATCTCGTCCAATGGGGCAAGACTACCAATCCTACGTGGCACAACAATTCTCCAGCTTTATGGAGCATGGTCGAGACGAATTTGTCCGTGGTCTGCGCCTGCTTGCCATCGATGGCAGGACTCTTTCAGAGGATGTACAAAGTGGTCTCTGGCGGAAGTTGGGGGACTTACGCTACTGGAAACTCAAGCACGGGCTGGCGAACGAGGTCTGGTCGAGATCGGGACTCCGGTGTCCAGCTGAGGGACATTCCATCACCTTCTGCTGTGCCAGATGAGAATGGTGAATATGGCAATTACCGGGTTGTCTCTGGCGAGTGGCCCACCCCACCAACGCAAATCTACAGCCCAGAGAAAAAGAGCCAATTCAACTGACGAGACTACGATGATCGGCAAGCATTGCTACCCCCAACATGAAAATGAACGGAGAGGACGTTACCAAAAGTTACTGTACTGATACCATGTAGACAATGTACTGGCCTGGACAACTCTACAGCTCATCGTGGGCCTCCTCTTCCCCTCCAGCCTTGTCCTTCTTTCCTTCAGCGGCCTTCTTCTTCTCCTCTTCCAGCTTCTTCTTCACAAACTCAGGCATCTCACCCTTCTCTTGACCTGCGCCGCCCTTGCCGGCCCCACCCATCATACCGCCCATACTGCTCATCAAGCTTTCCAGCTTCCCGCCCTTCATCGGCCTCTTCTTCATCGCCTCCTCACAAGGCTTCGGAGGGGCAGGCTTCTCATCCCGAATCACCTCTCCCACAATCTTATACTTCGGATTGCCCTCAAAGAAATTCTTCCAATGTGTCAACGTCTCCTGAACCTTAGCCTTAGCCTCCTTCTCATCCTCCTTGCGCCGCTTCTTCTTCTCGCTATCAGTCACCGTTCCGAATCTCTGCATCGCCTTCTTCGCCATCGTCGCGAGCATCTCCTGCGGCATGGACTCCAAGCCTTCAATGTTCTCGAAGTCTCCCTTGCCTGCTTGCTCGATTGTTTCGTCTAGCCATTTGGGCGTGAACATGACTTCCACATCGTCCATGCGCCATGTGAACTGCTCTTCCTCATCCCAACACTCCGTAATCCACGCCCTCGTCGCATCCCTTCCAACAAAATGGTGATAATGTCCTCCAGGCCCGTAGAACGCCGGACTCGCGGACACATCAAAGATCACGCCGTCTATTGCGAGATAGATCGGCTCTCCCTCTTCCGCACCCGTGTACTTCTTCAACTCTTCCTCGCTCAACTTCAAAGACCCAGACTTCGTCTCCTCCGCATTCGCGCCGAACAAGGGCGTCACAGGCCCTTTGCGATTCAACGTCTCGTCTATCCACGGGTATTTCTTGTTCACCCATGTCGCGAAGGGCCCATCGTCACGATTATCGACTTTATAGAAGATGAAAGTGCCGACGATGACGGAGAAAGCGATGAAGAGTGATGCGACGACCCAGATGTTGGGCTCGAGGTCGGGAGGTGCTTCGGAGCGTTTCGCGCCGCCTTTCGACTTCGTCTTCGAGCGGTCTTCTTCTTGCTTTTGCGGGGAGGGCTCGGGGTCGCCTGGGGAGGGGACTTTGCGGTTGCGGAGTTCGGTCGGCATGGTCGTGGTCGTGGTCGCTGGTATATTCTACCTTGGAGAGCTAGGGATATGGCATTAAGAGTGTTGTCGGCGCGACGAAGAAGAGGGGCATTGGAAGAGGGGCCGGGCGAGGTGGGAAACAGAACAGGACTCTAACCATACAGCTGTCAGGTATTAGTTAGAATGCCGTAGGTGGTGCCCGCTATCAGCTTTGAGTTTTGGCGATGGGTGGTAACACTCCTGCCGAGGCTGGTAAAGATGTTCGTATCTTTACGGCCGGTGGCTGGGGCTTCGGTGATAACGACAGCGGCATCCATTCCCGATGTTTCTGTTGGCTTGTCCATCTTGATACGTGTTGGTATTGAGCTTGAAGAAATACAAGTTCTACGGCAAGCTTGGACTCATCGCTTGAACCTTGCCTCACACATTGCTTTGTGTCACGAGATCGAGAGCGGATGTACAGCAGCAAACACCCGAAGCAACGTCTGTTTCGCAAATGCATCGGCGGATTCCCCCTACGCTCGAACCATGTTCGCAATGTTGTGAATCCTGTAACTTTCAGGATCCTTTTGCAAGATCTCATCCCATCCGCTACGCCTGAGATGCTGCTGGCCTCTAAGGGCGACGACGAGTAGAATAAGCACGCACCTCATTCCGATATTCCTCCCGAGAAGAAACAGATTCAACATCATCCTCCTTGTCCTCGTCCCCATCCTCAGGCGCGCCCTTTTTCGGCTCATTGAAAGCCGCCTCCAGCCTCGCAGCCAGCTCTCTCCGCTCCGCCCTTTCCATCTCAAAGTGATCCTCGTCAGATCCAACGATAACACGAACATCAGCAAATGTACGTAGATCCTCGTCCTCAGGCACTTCGAACTCTACGCCACTAGTTTGAACATCGATGTATCGCAATCCAGTGTAGATATTTGCTACCTTCTTGATTGCTCGAGTCGGCTTCTCCACGTCCAGAAGCCGGATGGCTTTGATTTTCGCGATTTGCCTGTCGTTCAGAGAACGCTTCGCAAAGGTCCTGATCGCCTTTCCGGTATCCAAAAAGCAGAACACGTTCGCATAAAACGGCACCATCCTTGCTTCCGCGTAGACTTGTCGACAAACAAGCAGTAGACTTAGATCAAGTCTTCCTCCTGGGTACATTCTCTCCAGCCCGCCAGCGTTAGGTTGGCCATAGGTTGCAACGACTTGTTGATAGTGCTGACAAGCTCCCTTGGTGGCACATCGCGGTGTCGCGGCTTCACACTGATTCCGATAAATGGTTCCGAAATCGTCTGCATAGATTCCTCGCGCGAACGAATCCTGGATTTGAAAGCAGGTTTTGTGTCGGCCATGGCAAGCGTCGAGATAATATGGTGACTGCTCGACTAGATCATTGTCGATTACGTCTGCATTCGCCAAAAGCTCTTGGGGGACGTTGTTGGACTTGCTCAATTCGTACGCGGACTCCTCCACATCGTGGGGACAGGAGCAGATTGTTGCCACGATTCTGCGCTGCGGAGGCCGATAGTTCTCTGTGTAGACACTTTCGTCACTAGGCGGAGCATGGTCTTCAATGTGGATGGTGTTGCATCCCAGTGCGAATTCGTGGATTCGGATTCTCAATTCAGGCGGTAGCTTTTCGAAAAATGGACAGTAGCCGTCGCCCGGATTTGTGCCCGACTCCATCTTGGACAGATCGTTTTTGCATTCAACTGACTTGGACCAGCGAGAATTTATGGATAAAGCAAGATCAGATCAACCCCTTTCATTTGAACCCGGTCAAAGGGTCGATCTGAGCTCTGATACGTTGGAGCGTTCATGCGCGTGCGGGAGAGGGCTTCCCCGTCGATGCGGGAGGCTTGCACGCCGGCAGCTCGATGAGTCCAGAGGTGCATTAGCTATTTCATGCGCACTGTGACGCTGTCAGAGATGCTGATCATGGCTTGGGATTCCATTGCACTTACGTTGTTGTATGTGTGTCAAAGCCGAGATTCCTGAGAGTGACAGGATTTCGTGACGTCCCGCCCGCTAGCTGCCGCACGCTTGCAGGGATATAGGCGAGAGACATATATCTTTTGATCAATGTTCTCTGTGCTCGCTACAGGGAAAGCTTGATGAGGTGATAGTATCGGCGGCTACTGAATGCATCCGCCTTGGTATGTCACTTCGGTTCCATGCAGAAGATCCAAGTACTCGCCTAAAAGATCATCAGTCAGTAGCTAGAGAAGGTAATCAGGGAAGCAAGACAATCGATCAACTGACCTGTCATCGGCCAAGGTTCCCGAAAGATCTCCATGATCCGCCGCAAGTCGTTGAGACACTGGAGAGCTTCGTCGTTTCCGTTTTCTCTGTAGAACCAGGCGAAGTTGCTGCCCGCAAAATACAAGCAATTGATCAGGAGTGGGCTCAGCTCCTTCCAACCAAGCCTTGATGTCGCAACAAATTGCTCGACTTCAACTGCGAATGAATGCACCTCGAAACAGATCTCTCTCATTCCTTCCAAGGCGGCTTGCTGGAGATCCAGGCGTAGGCCTCTGTTCCCGCCACATGCTTCAATCTCATCGACCTCAATGCAACAGTGAACATCGAAGAGGAGAAGTAGAGCAGAGTAAACGATCGCTCTGCTGGTGAAAAGCTGATGACACAACGCCGGAGAGGTTGAGGAGTCATTTTGTAGGAGTGCAAGCAGCGCTCGAAGAGCTTTAGAGATCTGCCAAGCCTCCTGAAAATGGAAGTCAGCATCCTCGGAAGAGGGATGCTCATTGACATGCTGGCACACTCGACCGAGCAGATGTGCAGCCTGGCAGAGGCGTGCGTAGGATCCCACAGATGCTGAGGTTGTCAGACTCATGACCAGTAGATGGTTGACAGACACGTCACCTGCATCCCAGGCCTTGTCGTCGGCTGGGATGATTTCCTCTGGTGGTATCGTCTGGAAAAAGAGAGGTCTGAATCGTAGTCCAAGATGCAAGAACCGGTCAAGCAGAAGGACAGCCCACCAGAGTCGTCTCCGTTCTTCTACCTCGCCCCACGTGTCTGCTTTTGGCAGAAGCTGAGTGGCGTTACGTTTATCGTGCCAGCCCATCGCGAGACAGAGCTTAGCGCAGTGTCCAACAGATAAGTACGCGTTTGGAAAAATCGCGTTGGTGATTTCGTACACCGAGACCAGAACGTGTGCAGCAAGAAGACTGACGGACATCTGCCCGTGAGCCTCGCAGGCCGCAAGAGCCATTTTCACAGCGCGGTGAACCAAGTGTGGTGCTTGAAGAGTTTCTTGGCTGCTTGCAAGAGCCATCGCATAAATCATGGCCATCTTGTCCGCGGAAGATATGGTAATCTCCGCTTGCATTTGTCGAGTCCATCGCTTTTTCGAGATGACAGGTAGCCATTGATGTGTCGAAGCGAAGTAGACCTCTGCTACATTTTCAGCCTGAGCAAAATTCAGACTGACAGGTTCAGTGACGATATTTTCCCATAGAAGATCGTTCGAAAGCGATGGTTTCGCTCCACGTGAAGCAACTGAGTCCAGAAAGAAAGCCGCAGGCAGCGGCCGCGCTGCTACATTATCCTGAATCGAGACCGGGCTACCCAAGTAGCTAGATGTGCTTAAATGCAGCCTGTCTGAATGTGCAAATGTCTGCTGCTCAGGTGTGGCGTCCGGCGTAGGATATTCGCATGCTCTGCCAACTCGGGAGCAGAGCGAGCATTTGGGAAGGTCCTTGGTGCAACGACGCTTGAGCCGTCGACAGGAGAGGCAGGAGAGCTCCGCCAATGGAGTGGAAGCGTCTATTTCCATTTCGTCAGTAGTGAAAATTGGAAGCAAGGAACGAAGATAGACAAGAGAAACGCGGCCGCGCCGAGCGGGGGATGAAGTATTAAAACAGTGCCGGAGTTAAGCACGCGGCCGCTCCGGTTCACATCAGCGGGGTGGGGCCCTTGCCATGTTACCATTATCGTGCCATCCATGCAACGAAGTTTGATCTGTTAGAAAGCATTGACAGGCTCGTACTTTGCCGTCGCTCTATTGAGGAACCTCGATCCAGAGATTGGACACAGCGTCTAATGACGTTAGCATTGGAGGCCAAACGTCTCCTCCATGTCAAGTGACGCGGGCCAATGCGGCCCCGGGAGTATAAAGGCTTCCTTAATTGCCTGAGACCACATTTTCGTTCTACCAGCAACGACCAGCGAAGGAGTCCAGAAAGATGCCCCAAAGCGTCCATATCCCCGGTGTACTTAACAAGCCGACCACAACTCCAGAGGGGGACAGGCCAACTTTCACCGGAGGAGTCGGCTTGAACATGCTGCACAAACACATCCCAGACGAGAAGATTTTAGCCGACTTTCCAGCCAGTGCAGCATTGGTCAACTTCGAACCGTGCGCTCGAACGAACTGGCACTGGCATGAGAAAGGCCAACTCCTGACAGTCACCAAAGGCCGAGGCTGGATTTGCGACAAAGGAGGGAAGCCCAAGAGCATTCAAGCAGGCGATGTGATTTGGTGTCCTCCAGACACGACACACTGGCATGGAGCAGACGATGGTAGCGAGATGATGCATATGGCGTTCTCGATGGGCGGCGTCGAATGGCTTGATGAAGTGACGGACGCTGAATACGCCGCAAAGACATCATAGATTTTTCTGGTCCATTCGCAGAGGTTCGCCAGCGTGGTGGCCGGGGCAGATGCATACGATCAGTTGCGCGTAAGGACACGCCAAGGGCCAGCGTTAGTGAGCATGCCCTGCTGAGGGTCAATCAAGAGATAGTTCGGCAATTAGAAGATCCTGATTTGCTTCACTCTGGCGGCTTCGAATTTCAGATGACGCCCCGTTTCTTGTTTGCATCTGGCTCAGATATTCGCAAAGGTCTTTTGTTTGGCAAAGCGTACTCCAGAAGGTGGAATGCGGACGTGAAAGAGCAAATGGAGGGTGTGATGATGGAGGTGAGTGAAGGAAAGTACTCATACGCCGGAGCTCGGCCGAAATCTATCCGTCGCCTGGCAACCAGCCCAAACATACTTCCTTTTCGAGAGTCGGTGAAGAACGACACCTTCTGGGCACACCACGAAACATTCTTTGAACGCGAAGGGAACACGCTCAAAAGAGCTTTTCTACTCTGCGAGACTTTCTGAAAAAGATGGCGCGACTACGACGAAATCCGGACACTGAAGACGACACTCCGGTGACACACACCCAACAGCCAGAAGGAGCCAAGAGCAGCACAAGAACTACGCAACGACGACGAGCAGCAAGACGCATCATCTCTGACGATTCAAGCGCTGAGGATTCAGAAGCACCGAAAAAACTCATACAGAAGACCAAGTCCAGCAGCAAAGTTGGACCAGGCAAAGTTCGCCTCGGGGCTCCCAAATCCCTCTCAAACACAAGTCTCACGACATCGAAAGCGGACCTCACCCAGCGTGAGAGCCTGTTCTTCAGAGATGAAAAGTCTCCGCGGAAGGCGCGACAGCCAACTCTCGCAGCTTTGAAGCAAAAGCGATCTCGGCGACCGTCACCTCCCACGAATCAAGAGCCTGAGTTGTGCGAAGATGAGGGTGAAGTTGATGTTGAGGAGAGTATCTGGTGCGGGTCAATCGATGGCTCAAGTAGCTCGTCGGAGGATGAGCTTCCTGACCCACGAAAGTTCTTGAGTTTTCCTCGCAAAGGCACAGGAAATGGCCAAAAGGCGCCTACGTCTCACCCACCGGACATTTCGAAACAGCTCCAGACCCTAAGGATTTTTGATGATGATTCCGACCACAAGTCATCGAGGAAAGTGGATGCCTCTCATAAGTCTACACTGCCCGAGAAGAGGCCGGGAAGCTCCTCTGACAAGGAAAATAATGCTGGAATTATCCGCTTCTCGCCACCTCGAAACAAGAAGCCGCAGAGAGAGCCTCCCATAGAGCGACCAGCGACACCGCCCCCTCCAGCCTCACCTTCGAAATCAAAACTTCAATCACCTTCAAAGCGACCACCTCGGATCCCCACGCAGCCTTTGCGACCAAGCCTCGATGCCTTCTGGACTGCCGACACTATTAACGACTGGAACGACCAATACTCGCCTCAGAAACCACTTAAGTCTCCTCGTAAGCTCGACTTGAAGCCCAATTCCGAAGAGGCTTCTCCAACAACTTCACCGAGGAAGAGTCCGACAAAGCGCACCAAGGCCGAGATGGAAGCCCGGAAAGCCTTCGATACTCACAAATTAGCGCTTGCCGAGAATTTCCTTCAAGAGCTCGACCAAGTCGTAGCGAAAGGCCAGATCCAGGAGCTTTCCGCTTCCACAGGCGGAGTCAAACTCATCTGGTCCAAGACTCTCAACTCTACTGCTGGCCGTGCGAACTGGCGACGAGAAACCACAAAGACTCGCTCTTCGTCATCCTCGGAGCCCACAATCACACACAAGCATTTCGCTTCCATCGAGCTCGCGTCAAAAGTCATTGATAATGAGCACCGACTGCTCAACGTTATCGCACACGAGTTCTGCCATCTCTGCAACTTCATGATATCCGGCATCAAAGACCAGCCGCATGGCAGACAGTTCAAGATCTGGGGCAAAAAGTGCAGCGATGCATTTGGCGAGAGGGGAGTCGAGGTGACTACGAAGCACTCCTACGAGATCGAATACAAGTACATTTGGCAGTGCGTGGAAGGAGATTGTGGCATGGAATTCAAGCGGCATTCGAAGAGCATTGATACGCAAAAGCACCGTTGCGGAGGATGCAAAGGCAAGCTCGTACAAATAAAGCCAGTGCCGAGAAAGGGAGCTGTTGATCGAAGTGCATCAGGCACGCCTGTGATGGGTGCAACGGCAGTGACAGGATACGCAGCGTTCGTCAAACAGCACTTTGCCGGCTTGAAGAAAGGCATGCCTGGAGCGACTCACAAAGAGGTGATGGAGGCGCTAGGGAAGAAATACCGGGCAGAGAAAGCTGGCGCAAAGGACGATGGTATTGATGGTATTGCGAAGGATCTTGAAGCCGTGAAGTTGAAAGACCGAGCTGTTATCGAATTGGACTGATCTAAGTCATTCGATCTCCCTGTAGAACTACTTGTATCAACCATCGCTGCAGAAAATTTCCAGACACCCTTTCCCTTCCTCAAATCCTACTCATCCACAAACAATCCCCAATCCTTCACCTCCAAACTCCCCAAGACCCTCTGCCTCACCACCTCCCCAACCTCCAACAACCGTCCCAACTTCCCATTCCCAACATCCACATCCTCCTTCTGATACTCCCCAGGCAAATGCGGCACATTCACACTAACCACAAAATCCGTCCCCTTCGCCTCCAACCTCACCAAAGACACCAACACCCCCACAAACTCCGGCTCATTCGCCCTGCCACGCATCTTCTCCCCCGGCGGCGAAATCGCCAGCAAACAGAAAACTTTGATCCCCGCCATTGAAGCCTTCCCCACCGAAGCTTCTTTCAAATCGTAAATGCGCGTATTCGCCGCATCGTCATCCACGATGTCGCCGAGATGGAATTTGAGCGCTTCAAAGTCGTTGGATTTCTCGACGCGTTCGAGTATGTCGAAGACTACGGAGCTGAAGCCTTCTCGGTCGAGGTAGACTTCTTGATTGTCGGGGATTTGGCGGATTTCGCTGTGTGAAGAAAATTGTGTAAGTTGTTGTTGGGCGATTTTGGCTGTCGCGGGGAGACATACCTGACGTCTTCGAATGTAGAGGGAAGGTCTGCGACGATGGCGCCGCCGAATAGATCCACCGATTTGAACTGAGGTTCTGCCATTTTGGCTTTCGCTGCGGTGTGTGGATTCAAGGTTCTTCTTCTCTCCTGCGGTTTTCTTCTGTGTAGCACTTGATTTGCGACTATGAGTGGGCCGAAATGATTTTGGTTGTTGTTGGTTGACTGTTGCACAATAAAGTAATTATGCCTGAGTGTAGAGTCGTGAAGTGAGGTGCCGTGTTTTATGAGCTTAAGATTCGTGCAGGCAGCGCTAGGCTCCCAATCAGGCAGTTGTGCGGACTGGTGCCTTGCATGTGCGGCACAGCAGTAGTGGTAGAATCACAGACACAGAGTCATTCACAGTGGTGGGGCAAATGCGTGGATTTGGATGTGGCAAGCGTGTTGTAATTGTACATTTCATGTCGTTGGCTATGAAGCGAGGTCGAAGCTACCGATGGAGCTTCACCCAGTCCGGCGTCTGCCTTAAGCTGCCTGAACGCCTCGCTATGCAATACCATCTATCCTCATATCCTCTGATTTCAGACTTTTGTAGCCTCCACAACCCTCGATCGTTCCAGCAGTCTATGATGCCCATACGTCCTGGCCAACTCCCTCGATCCAGTTGCCCAATCTCTCCACACCGCCATCCCACTCGCGCAGTCGCGAGCGCATGCCCTCGATGCCGTCTCTGTCCAATACCTTAGGCTGCACCCAAGTTATCCGCGCGACCTCGGCGACTTGGTCAATGCTTCCACGCAACAGTCCCAAGCTGAGAGCCTTCATGATGAGGTGCTCGATCTCGTCATGCTGGACCTTGGTCTCCTGACTGATAGTCTGGAATGTCATGCTTCGATCTTGCGGTGGCCTTGAGAAGACCAACTGAGTGAGGGCAGAGAGCGAGATCTTCTGGTAGAGGAATTGCTGATGCTGCTTGAGCAGGCTGTTTGCCTCCAAATGCTGTTGAAGGATGCTGTACGCGTGCAGATCGCCCCGGTTGAAAGCGAAAAGCAGATCGCTCAGCCATGCATGCTGCGTCTTCTTCAAGCTCTCGAGGATGGGGTGCAGGAGGAGCTCTCCGAAGTTGTAGATGGAGTCGCTGACGAGCGCGGCGATCGAAAGGTCGTAGGCAATGTGCTGGCGTTGGTTCTCCGAGAGATCGTGGAGCTGAACGCAAGCGAGGTAGAGGAGGGCGGTTCGGTAGTACTTGGCGAACTCGTGCTGGGACTGGTAATATCGGGCGCTGACCATGTAGAAGTTCGCATGCACTTCGGTCTCGACGGAATCGAATGTATCGAGGATGGACTCGCACTTGTCCAGATCCTTGCGTGCTTCCGAGGTCTGCTTGAGGTTGAGTCTAGTATCGGCGACCGCACTGAGAGAGTAGACGTATGCATCTTGCGAGTCGGGCTTGTCGACGCGCGTGGCGAGCGCCGACAGGAAGGTGAGGCGGTCTTCATCATCTGGATTATCTGTGAGCACGTGCTTCTCTCTCATCTTTCCCACCAAGCACCAAACGTACTCTTGCATTCCTTTGATGTGCTCAATCCAATCCGCACAAGCTTTAGCTGATTGATCTTGTCGGCAAACGTCTTAATGAAGTTGTTGTAGATGGGTATCCGCTGCTTCGCGCTCTGCTCTTCGCCGTAGTACGTCACCAGGATGTCGGTGAGTTCGTGCCATAGCTTGCGCTCCCAGTAGTCTTCGAAGCTCAGGAAGTAGTGCTGCAAGTCATCCGGTGCCTGATCGCGCTGCTCTTGCAGAAAGTCGGCGATCTTCTCTTGCTGCATCTTCAACTACTTCCCCGTGGGTCGACTGCGTCTCTGCTCTTCGCGCCCCGAAGGTTACTCGTGTTGACTGATTGATCTGGAGAGGATCCGCGTGTGTGCTTGGTTCTCGGCGAGTCGATGAGGGGGATGGTGAAGGTTGTTTGATGGAGGTTGACGCTGGTGTTCGCATGAGCATCGGAGCTGGCAGGCGTCTTGAGATGGTCTGTGCTGAAACTCCAGTTCGGAAGAGATCCGCTTCACGAATCAGGACAGCGGCAGTAAGCGCAGGAACAGCACCTCACATACTGCACCCGCAACACCAACACCAACACCTCTTCCGCCCTCCAATGGACTAGGCAGTCCGCCGCAACCCACTTCGACGACCGCACCTCTCCGCTCTACGGCCATGGCTGGCCTCTCCGCCAGCGCAATGGCTCTCCAACGCCAGCTCTGCCGCCCCAACTCCTCCCTCACAACGACCCTCGCGAAAACCGCCATCGCACCTGTTCAGTCTCGCCGAGGTCTCCAAGATGTCGCCATCACACGTACTGGTAAGCCGATCCTCCGGGTTGCAGGCGGCAGGAGCAGCTTGGGAGGCCACACTGTCACCGTGTTCGGCGCAACGGGTTTCCTTGGACGATACATCGTGAACCGCATGGCCCGCTCAGGTTGCACAGTCGTTGTCCCTTTCCGTGAGGAGATGGCCAAGAGACATTTGAAAGTTACCGGTGACTTGGGAAGAGTTGTCTTCATTGAGTACGACTTGAGGAACATGAACTCGATTGAAGAGTCTGTGCGGCACTCCGACATTGTCTACAACTTGGTTGGCCGCGACTATCCCACGAAGAACTTCTCGCTCCAGGATGCAAACGTGGAGAGCGCAAGGAGAATCGCAGACACCGTCGCCAAGTACGACGTGGACCGATTCATCCACATGTCCGCCAGTGGAGCGCACCCCGAATCTCCCTCAGAGTTCATGCGTGCCAAGTGGGAGAGTGAGCAGGTGACGAGGCAGATATTCCCAGAGACTACCATCGTCCGACCTGCACCATGCTTCGGTTTCGAAGACCGTCTTCTCCACCGCCTAGCTCGCGCCGGCAACGTCCTGACCGCCAACAACATGGAAGAGACCCTCTGGCCTGTGCACGCAATCGATGTGGGCAAAGCCCTCGAGGCCATTGGTTTGGACGACAACACCGCCGGTCAGACCTTTGAGTTGTACGGCCCCAAGGAATACAGCATGCAGCAAATCTCGGAACTCGTCGACCGCGAAATTATTAAGAAGAGGAGACACGTTAATGTGCCCAAGGTCATCTTGAAGCCCCTTTTGGAGGTCTTGAACCGTGTGCTTTGGTTCCCTGTCGGAAGTGGTGATGAGGTCGAGCGCGAGTTCTTGAACCAGTTCATCGACAAGAACGCCAAGACTTTCAAGGACCTGGACATCGAGCCCGGCGACATTGCAAACTTCACATACAGATACTTAGTAAGGCAAAAAGATTCCCGCGGCGCGAGACATCATGCTAACAACTGTACAGCAAGGATACCGAAGCTCATCATACTACGACCTGCCGCCAATGACCGAGAGAGAGAAGCGCGAGGAGAAGAAATACTTGCACGTCATCGACGACCAATAGATGCAACCTCTAAGTGCGTTGTGTGAGTTCGAACGATGTTGCGGCACTAAATAGCAGCAGCCTGTATATATGATACCGCAAAGATCCCTTTTGTTCAAAAAACATGTACCAGCTCACTCGTTGATCAAGGGGTCCGACAAAGACCACCAGCGAACGCGAAATGGCGTCTTCACATGCTAATTGACTATGGTATCATCAGACATTTTGATGTCTCTTGAATGGACCAGGCTCTCCAGCAAGCAAGTCACTGCAAGTCACTTTCGAAGAATTGGACGTTCTCAGACTCCATTCACCAACACAGCAAACATTAGAGATTCTTAGGTCCTTATTTTCATTCTCCAATCGCAACTTTCCTCCGGTGTTTACTATCCTCATCCCACGGCGCAAAAAGGTCCTCCAACACAATGGTATGGGAAAGCAAGGCAACTGCCACATCGGCTCTTGTGGCCGACCAGGTCTTCGAGACTGCAGAGCTCATAGAAGTAAGTGCGCGCTCAAGACCCGAGATCTGTTCATTTCGTACTGATTTACTGCTAGAACATTCTGCTGCTCGTCAGACCTCAGGATGTCTTGCGCGCCATGCAAGTCAACAGAGCCATGCGCGACACTGTCAACGACTCAAGCAAGATCCAGAGAGCGATCGGTCTTCTCCCTGATTGGGAAGCAGACTTCACCCCTACATTCTGGCAAGACTGCGATGACGAGCCCGAGGATGTCTTTCATGGCATCAGTTACTTCGACTACGACAAGCGATACTGTCGCACCTACGATAGTCGATTCGACTACATCCAAAAGGGGTTGGTTCCAGATCCTCGCACCCTGACGACAGCCGACTTCATTCTGATCACGAGCCTAAGCTCATCGACCAGCCCGCAGAAACTCGGATCACTTTGTCAAACCCTCTCACCCTGCCAACCGCCTATCCAGAAGATGGAAGTGCGATACAATTGCGGACTTTGCGACCACGGCCCTATGCCCACAGACGTCGGCCGGGTCTTCCCAGCGAACGGCAGCTTCATCACGCTCGGTGATCTCCATCGAGTCGACCTGAAGATCCGCACCGAGCATCGTGAGAGGTGCCGTCATCCGCAAAGCGAGCCCGGTTTCCGTGTCGAGTTCGTTGGAGGGGCTGTGTTGCGTGAGGATGATCCGATTATGCTGACTCGACACGATGTGGAAGTTGCTTGGGATCTGCACCAGTTCTTTTGGTGGGATCAAGCTCCTCATCCTTCTGGTCCCCTTACGCCGTTTGATGAGTGGATTGCGTATGATGAGGAGCACTATTGGCAGTGGTTGGGGGCGCTCTGAGGGATTGAGTAGCAGATGTCAAACTCTATACCTCGGTATCGCTTAGAACCCTACTTCGTCCCTTTCATCTCAATTCCTTCCATTGTTGCATGCATTCGACATCCATTTCCACCATGCACGAGCAAGCAGCACAATGCACGCCTTCACACGTGGCTGCACGGCGCGAGCGGCTGAAACAAGAAGATTGACGGTACACATGCCTGCAGCACATCCGTCCTTCCTCACCGAGATATCTCCAGTTGCCCTTTTCAGCCGCTCTCCGCTCCCGCCTCCATCTCTCCGCCTTTCGCTTCCTCCAGCGTGCATGATGCACCGAAGGAATCCGGCTGAGAGTTTTATCTCGAACGGCTGAAAACATCAGAAGGAAAGGTGGCTGTGGGCTGCGATGAAGACGGGCACGGACGCGCGGAAGAGACAATGACAGAGGGCTGAGACACTTTCGGCATATGCTCGTTCGCGACTTCTTCGCCGCGTCCAAAAGCCCGGCGGAATTATCAAGATCCATTCCTAGAGGATGTGCTAGCGTCTTTGGGGCTTGCAGGTCTGACAGGCAGTGCAGAACGATCCTGGCGGAGACGTGACGGCCTCACGGCTTGTCAGGTACGCACTTATTAATGTAGGCTGCTAACCCATGCGGTAGGCTTGACCGCGAGGTGAGTGAGGGGATCAGGTATATTGGACCGAGTCCCCTCTGGTTTGGTTCTCTCGTTCATTCACGATGTCGCCCTTCACGAAGGCCACTGCTCTGGTGGCAGTGCTGTCACTGACGAACAGTGTTCTTGCAAGTCCAAGTCCGGTGGAGGCAAGAGACGCTTTGCCTACAGTTGACTTGGGATACAATCTGCAGCGAGCGACTGTCTTCAATGAGAGCGGCCAGTACTACAACTTCTCGAACATACGTTACGCTCAACCTCCTACCGGCGATCTTCGATTCCGAGCACCGAAACTACCTGTAAAAGACCGATCCCAGGTTTTCACTGGAGAGCAGAATCGAATCTGTCCTCAAGCTAACCCAGCATGGCTTGCAACGGCAGAGCTATTCCTGCCACAGTACTTCGCAGGCAAGACCTCCTTCTCGCCGGCCGACTTCAATACAAGTTCAACCACGAGTAGCCTGCCAGCTCAGGATCCTGCTACGACCGAAGACTGCTTGTTCCTCGATGTACAAGTTCCAAAGAAGATATTCGATAAGCGTGGGAAGAAAGGCAAAGGATCACCTGTCCTGGTACAGATCTATGGAGGCGGATACACTTCAGGAGACAAGAGAAGCGTGGGAAATCCAGCAGGCCTGCTCCAGCGGGCTCAGAATAATGACAACGAAGGACTGATATATGTCTCGTTGAACTACAGACTTGGTGCTTTTGGATGGCTCTCCGGACCCACGTTCCAGGAGGATGGCACAGCGAATGCTGCCTTGTACGATCAGCGGATGGCCTTGTTCTGGGTTCGAGAGCACATCGCCAGGTTTGGAGGCGATCCGGAGAGAGTCACGGTCTTTGGAGAGAGTGCCGGAGGCGGCTCGATCTTGCATCAGATCACAGCCTTCGGCGGTGCACCTGCGCCGTTTCAACAGGCAGTGCCGCAGTCGCCAGGATTCTCACCCATTGTTTCGACTGTACAGCAGGAGTCGACCTTCAATGCCTACCTCTCACTGCTGAATGTCACATCGATTGCGCAGGCGCGTTCACTGCCGTATCAAGCGCTTCAGACTGCCAACATCATTCAGATTGGATTGCAGTCGGCTTATGGCACCTTCACATACGGTCCAGTCGTCGATGGGGTCTTCGCCCCACAGCTCCCTGGACAACTGCTTGCTCGCGGCCAGCATGCGAAGAACATCAAGGTGATGGTCGGACACAACGCCAACGAGGTATGTTGTTCGGACCCGTGGCTCCCGATGGAGTTGCGCTGACTTTTCGCAGGGAATACTGTTCACTTCTCCCTACATCCAGAACACCACCGGCTTCGAGAATCAAGTCTTAAACCTTCTGCCTAGCATCAAAGCGTTCCCATCGGCTCTCGCATACATCGAAAACACGCTGTACCCGCCTATCTTCGACGGCACCCAAGCTGAGAACTACACCACGAACATCGCCCGCACGGCTGCCGCAGTCGCGGAGAGCGCGTTCGTGTGCAACACGTACTACCTCGACAAGGCTTTCCACAACCAGACCTACTCCTATCTCTTCGCTGTCCCGCCCGCCATTCATGGCAATGATATCGCGTACACCTTCTTCAACGGCCCAAATGCCGCGAGCGTGACGGCGCCTAATGTGGCCATTGCGCTACAGGAGTATGTGACGCATTTCGCGGAGTTCGGGTATCCCAGCGAGGTCGGAGTACCCTACTTCCCAATGTACGGAAGCAATTCGTCGGTGCAGGTGTTGAATGCAACGAGTATCAGACAAGTCAGAGATGATGCGGCGAATAGTAGGTGTGACTGGTGGCAGAAGGCGCTGTACTACTAGTGTTCATGTGAATGTGGAGCTCAAAGATACCGCTAGTACTGCTAGTTTTGAATATTGACATCAGTCTCAGTCCTTATACACTTAGCCCGGTTGTATGAAGTGTTCTGAAAGAAATCACGAGATGTATCTCCAGATATCCACGTGCCTTCTTTGGCTGGTGGTCACACAGACGCGCCTTCTGCCTCTGTCGTCACTCTTGCATATCTGAGGGGACGGAACCTTCGGCCGCACTGTGGACGCAACTACGACACAACGACGTACTCTTCCTTTCTCCCACAAACGAACAGAAAACATTCAACAACGACAAGTCACCTATCACGAGAAACTGCCTATCAATCAAATCCATCAAGTCAAGTCAACTCAACTCCAAAATGTACCGCCAAGTCGCCGCCCGCAACATCCGCCTCTTCAGCACCTCTCTGCGCGTCCAGAAGGGCCCCGTCGAGTCCGCTACCGACGCTCTCAAGACGGCGGATAAGAATGTCAGCCAGACGATTGTGAAGGGCATCGAGAAGGGCGGTACGTAAACGACAGCACCACACCATTGCATGCCAGAGTGCTGATAGACGTCTGTACAGAGGAAGCCGCCGCATCCGCAAAGCAATCCGCCGGCGTCGGCAAGGAGCAAGCAAAGGAGAAGGCCTCAGAGACGGCGCAGGAAGCAAAGCAGAAGGCCTCGGAGACGGCGCAGAGCGCGCACGATACCAAGGAGCAGGCCAAGGGCGCCGCGAAGGCGAAGAGCCCGTAGAATGGTGTGCGAGATGGGTTGAAGAGGTTTTGGGGACGGAAGTGAGGGTGCTGCCTACCTGCCTTCGAGACACTGAGAGGAAGATGATGGGTGACGAGACCGACATCGACAGATATTGAGCGTGTACGATTACCCACTTCAGTGCTGGTTTCGTGGTACCTGCGAGTGAATTGAAGAGAGTCTCTTCGATCGGTTTGAGGCCGACTTGATCTCTGCATGAGGAGATTGCATTGGTTCATGCGTCCTTTCATACCTTTGATTTGCGACGACTTCATTCTGACCGTCTTCCTCTTCATTAACAGATGATGCCGATCTTGGATCATCTCACGTCCGATGCACAGTGGATGGAGCTGTTTGAGGTTAGAGTGTGGAGAGAGCTCTCTCCACAAGTATCATCACGCCAGTGCACGTGGAACATCATCACAGCCGACTCCCGAGAAGTATTTCATTCCTTTTGAAAAGCTTCGTTTCATTGCAATTGTTGCCTCGTCTGTCCGGGGAAAGCTTCGTCCTTTATTCTAATGATCTTGCTTGTGAATGGATAGATGAAGCCCGTCAGAGCCCCAGAGACATTGCGAGAGCCAAAATGGCTCCCCTGTTATCACCATCGTCGTTCGCCACTTAGCTCTGCCCGCTCGGGCTCTCCATTCACCTCATGCACACGCCCTTCGCCCGTATCCAATTCAAAAGGACGCTTAGACGCATGGTCTTTCTGGAATAAGCGGTTACGCTCATGATGGCTGTTCAGTCCTATTTCAGCATTCGTCAAATCTGTTCGCATGCCAGACGTTGGATTGGTAGACATTTGCTCTTGTCGAGTGTAAGGCGAGCGTCGGCGACGAATGATTTTCCACCCACACAAGCCAGCCACGAGCAAAAGAAGAGGCAATCCTAGGCCAATACCGACGCCGAGACCGACTTTGAGGGCGAGTGGGTTACCGCCATGATCGATTTGAGAGGTAGACGCGGCAGAGCTCGTACTGGTCCCGTTGATTGAAGTCGACGAGGGAGAACCTGTACTGGTCCCTTTGCTTGAGGTCGATGAGGGAGTCGAGATAGCATCGCTCGTTATGTTCACAGCATAAGAGCTGAAACTTCTACCAGTGTTTGTTCCATTGGGAAGTTGTTCGAACGCCCAGACCCAGAAGATGGGCGAGGAGGCTAGATTTGGGATTGTGTCTAGATCATCGATTTTTACTGTCCAGTTGAAGGACTGTTGGCCTGTGACATCGCCGTCGACGTTCGTCGAATCTGTTTATAGCGATCGCATTAGTAGTCCGTTACGTGACTTTGGTTTGCCTCAAGTAAGTCTCATACTGTATATTCTACCCAGGTCGAGACCCCCTCCCGAGAATTGTATGTCGTGTTGCCATAGGGAAATGTAATAGGATAGATAATCTGTTCTCCACCTCAATGTTTGTACGCTTCCAAGGGGCCAAACGAAGTTCTTCTCCCAGTTGTCCTGAAAACTCGCATAGCTCAGATTGCCGAGCCAGGAGCTCTCGTCTGCGCTGTATACAGTTGTTGCGATGCTAAGGGGCACCGAGACCAAGAAAATCGCGGTCATGTGTGCTGATGAGGGCCTGAAAATGCGAGCAGGGAGGTTAGAGGCTTGGGCTACATGGGGAGGGAACGTGTTTCAGAATAAGAGGCTCGATGATCGCGCGAGGCTGCAAGGCTGTGATCAGGCTGAAGGCTGCACAGCCTGACGAGGCGCTTCTGGCCCCAGTGATTTGCAGCACCTGCATCAGAGAGAACTATGAAAAGCAGTTCGTGCCCCAAGTTGGTCTGAGATAGCCTTGCGAGCCGTGACAACCCTCGCGTGGTAGTCTGATCAGCAAAGGAGTGGCTTTTCTGTATGCTGTGTATGCAATAATCCAGATGCGGAAAATCCACAGCCTATGCGAAGTCCTAATAATAATCCCGCCACTCCGAAAGGCAGAATCCGGACAGTCCAAGGCTGCCCGCCCTCTCACGTATTGCTTCAATGCCGAATAAAGCATCAAGGACGTGAGCATGTAGCTGACGGCAGTGCCAGCTCTATGTTCTTCATTTGAGAGGCCGCATGCACGGATAGACATTCTGTCGCTTCACATGGCGCAGCGTCTCGGATTTCATGTGTCTAGTGACTCTTGACATGATCGGCGTTGGGCCGAAGGATCGCACTCTTGCAGACAACTGAGGAAACGCAACGCCGTATGTGCAGACAGAGCATGGGCGAATTTGATGAGGGCATAGGATGCCAGCAATATCGTCCCGATGCGTCGAAAGGGAACGTGAGACAAGCGTATCATTTTCTCCGGGCGTTCCAGATGGTGTCTCCGGCAATCCACCTCGAAATGCCCTTCACTGTAATGATTTCAGCGCTGTGCCGCAGATATCCAGCAAGTTCAGTAATCCAGACTACGTGCCTTGATGTCCTGGTGGCCACAACAAGGAGGATGAGAGATTAGATGAGTCGATGAAGTTGACTTGGTTGGAAAATGTCGAAGAGTCTTGACAGCGGCCAGCGGCCAGAATCGATATGAACGAATGATGAGTAATAGGGTTCTGACGCGACGCGTATCCCTGCAATATCAACAACAAAGTGTTAGGCAGGGAATACCTCAATCCTCGAATATGAACTTGCCAGATTTCTAGTGCCCAATTGCATCAATATTCTCGTGACTGTTGCCGATTTGCCATCATAAGAATGCCGTCTGGATCAGCAGAAAACCCAACGGCCCTTGCCAGGATCCTAGGCGGTACACCGGACGACGAGGACCACAGCTCGGAAAATGAGCCCGGATCTGAAGAAGACCGCGGAGAAAATGAAGATTATCAGGAGATCCGTGACGCTCCATCACCGCCCCTTCATGACACGTCCCTCTATGATGCCATCTACGACGCTCCGGTACTGGAATTGAGAAGATTGCTGGTGCAATTGACAGACAATGATGCCAATGCAAGGCACACTGTCACGTCTAGACTTTTGAGGCCTACCGACAATGGTAGCAAACGGAAAGCATTCGAACATTGCGAGAATTGCAAGGCAGATTATGCCACTAGCGAGAACAGCGTAGGGGCATGCGTTTATCATGAAGGCACGTCGTAATTAATGCCATGTGAACTCTCCGGAACAACAACTGATCTGGTTGTATCCCAGGTACTCAAGAAGTAGACAATGAGTCCGACTTTTGGGCTGACCACGACCCGGACTGCCACGGCGATCCTTACCATCCAGATCTCATGAATGGTCCGGACTTTCAGGATGGATATATTTGGAGTTGCTGTGAAAAGAAGATGGATGCTCCAGGCTGCATCATCTCAAGGCATGTGCCCAAATCTGAGCCCTCATTGAAGAGGGGACGCTTCTGATGGCCGACTGGGCTGTGGGGATGTGACTGACCGGCCAGCCTCCGGGCGCATGCTGAGCAAGAAACTACCGACCGGCAGTATTCGGGATTCTATCACATTCCGTGAACAGACTTTGGACTGAATTGTCTACTTGGGGAGCGTCGCATGACGCGAAAATGAGAATCTTTCGGGTTACATGTTGTTTTGAGCTGTCAAGGTTGAATGTTTCTATGGATGAGAGCTATGAAGCTTACCCCTTTTCTCGCCACCACCCCTCCAGCACAAGCAGGCGACATTGCGACCGACGAAGATGCAATTTACACAATCGATGTCTCTGCGGATGCGCTGCTTTCATCGCATGGGGAAGTTCCGCATTGTTGCCTCTTTCCTCGTGTCGCATCATCCGCGTGTGGGAAAAGCTGGAAGGAGCTCAGGGGGCAAAGCGGCTTTCTTGCTGCTGGACCTCATAGCCGCAACACCCCACCGAGCAACAACATAGCACAACAACGAAGTCTTGCGCACGCATGACGACGATGCGAGCCATTGGAACGTACTCATCCGGTATTAATCTTGAACATGACACGACGCTGTTTGACTGGCAGACAAGCTCATCGCCGTGGCGGTGATGCAAAACCTGCTCACACCTCGCCCCCACTCAGGATGGTAAACAAGCCAAACAGCGCTGGCGTAGATGCTGACAGCAGTCGAGCGTGACTGTGAGAAACGTAACATAAGCGTGTCACTGGCGGAGGCTGTTTCGTTTCCTTGGATGGCAGCTCGGACAGCGCGAAACAACCTTTGCGGCTCCACGGTATCTCGCTACAACCCAAGAGAAATACAAGCTGGTAAGCAACATCACGGCCTCATGTCCTGTGAGTCAACAGCGCAAAGGTCTGGTACGACGCACAGGCCAGGCCAGCGCAGGTTTAAAAAGGCCGCTCGCCCGCCGTCTTCTTCTCTTCTCTTCCTTTCCTCTTCACTACACCTGGTCTTCAAGATGGCGATCCGCGCTGACCACCCGATTGTCCTCTCCACGTTTGAGCCTTGGCGCCCTGCCAGGCGGTCTCGCTTCGCCAAGAAGTTGAGACTCCCTCCTGCCCGCGACCTCCTTGAAAAGGTGAAGCGTGCTTTTGGTTAGAAGCCGAAGCATCGTGAAGTCTTCTTCAATGGAGATGCCTCGGGGCTCTCGAAAGGCCGCGGCCTTTACTTGGTCACCTGCGATGCAGATTGAGACCAAAACGTACGTATGAGCGAAGGAAGATGGGGATTTCTTTTGTTTTGCTTTTTCGCGTGTGCGTTGCTTTTGAGGTCGTGTGGCCGTTTCCTTCTGTTCCTCAAGGTGACTCGGAGGACGAGCATAAGACCGACCGGGCCCATCGCCTGTCGCTTTCGGCTGCAAGTTACTCTGAGCGCCTGGGGCCTCTAACCAATTCGACGCAACGGCCTAAGTCTCTTATGAGCTGCTCGAGTGTTGAGGCGGTGGAGGTAATTTCCTTTGTTTAGACGATCGACTGCTGGCACCTTCACGTGGTGATCGTTGTGAGTAGCCCTCTGAGGCGAAACTGAGACCAGCTCTTGTACATAGTCTTCCTCCATAGCTCTTGTATACCAATGCCTCTTGCCTTCACTGCTTCCGACTTCCATGGTGCGCCTGGCGCTGCCTTCTTCTTTGGTGACTTCTTTGCTGCTGCTGTATACCATCGTCGCTGTGCTTACCTCGCTAGCGTGTTGCGTGAGTGGTATGAACATTACTGGCCTTGTCGTCGCTACCGTCTTGGGCGCTCTCCTCCGTCATCGTTGTCGTTACCCATTCGGAGCCCGCTGAAATTGGGCCTGCTGTCCCTCACCGTCGCTGCCGCTTGAAGACAGCCGCCCACCCACAATCTCCATGATGCCGCTCACGCTCGTCGTCGCCGACCTTTGCGATGCTCCCACCTTCGGCTTGCCGTGCCGTCGTCCTTGCCCTGTCGTAATGGAGTTCGCAGTCGGTTGCCATAGAAGCAATGTCAGCTTCGCATCGACCTCTGCGTTGTCGTTGTATTCACTCTGTACAGACCACCGGCTGACCACTCCGACTCTTCCTTTGCCCAATCGCACAATTCGTGTCGCAGGTCGCATGTCGAGATTCAGTGACCGATTCTCTATCCTGCTTGCCTCTTGTGTCTCGTCCTATCGCCAGATCGCGACCGTGGCAGCCTCCCGGCCCCTGCGCTCTCAGCCCGACATCTTTCGCAACGCTTGATGCCACGCCAGAGGTCATCCATAGATTATCGAGACTGTTCTTACATGTTGTCGCTCGAGCCTCAAGGTCCTTCTGAAGCATGGAATGCGACCGCGAGCCGCATACGGACGGTGACGCGCACACGGCTGAACGACAACAACGACCCCATCTCGGTCGCATTCAGCGACACACACTTCGAGTCCTGACAGAAAGTTGGCTAGAAGAGATGGAAGGTATTTCAGGGCACGTAGGCAACGTTTGGACCGGCGACACATTCAGAGGGCTAGAGAATCAGCTGGCGCGGCCCACGACAACCATCAAAGGCTCTACACCGGTCGCGAAAGCCGCCCATCAACTCCAAGGTTTTGCAGAGATGAATCACATGCACGTGAAAATGGGTTTCAGGATGCGCCAGGATTGAATTGCCTCCAGGGAGCAGGAGTGCTGAAGGAGCTGGCCGGTCTCACATTTCCGTTCACGGTCGCGGCCGAGAGCCTTGCAATTTGAACAATACCGCTTGTGTTCTCTTCAGAGTGACCACTGCCTTGGGCATAGATAGCGGTGGCTGCCTTTGACCTGTGTGTCCGGCGCTCGAAGAAAACCTCTTCTGCTCAGCTGGCCTTTGCTTCCCGTCCTCTCAAGTGTCTAGACCTCGTAGAAGCGCCTCTTTTATCCTCACGCATGTTCCGCTCCCCCTTTTTCTTTCAGCTTCAAGCTCTTCTGAGCTTCTGCTTGGTGAAGATCGCGGCTCCGTTCATGGGATAGGATCCATCGCGGTATGCTCATAGCTGTTCCAGCGCCATCTTCACACGGTCCAGTCCTGGCTCAGGCCGTAACGTGCGGTCGGTGTTCGAGTGATTTGCAGTTTCAATTCTTTCCGTATAGTCCTTGTGGACTGGCGAGCGCCGAGTGTACATCGGACTATCAGATCGGGCGATGTACACTCAGGACGATTGGGACACTGAGGGCAAGCAAGCGAGGGTGAACGAAAGCAAGAAGCCTAAGTGATTGATGTGAGGACAGAATGAGATGTTGTGGCTGTGGAGATGATGGATGACGGTGGAAAGCAGAGATGGAAAATGAGCAGGCGCAGATTCGTGTGCACAAGGCAACTTAGACAAGCGAGTGCTCGTTCTTTCCGCCCTCGTCATGACTTGAGCAGTTCACAATGTCTTCGCCGCCTCGAGCACGAGTTAGCACTTTGATGCGCCCAAATTCATCCTCGATGAGGCCGCAAATTGTCCTTCTACAGCCTCAGCTGATGAACATCTCAGCATCCACGGCAACTGACACACCATGTCAGCATGAGGCCTGAGCCTGGAGAACATCTTCCGCAGCTGCACGCCGTCCTTCTTTCCGACTGAGATGTAGATCTGCCTATCTACATCTGCTTGCAGCTCGGCCATTCTCCGTCCCGGACGGTGTACCTATACATGTGCTCTCAATGGCTCGGAGCCAGCTCCATCTTCCCTATTCTGACCCAGATCACCCAGCCACTTGTCTTCTACTTTCGTGCTCCGAGGAACCAACCACCTCGCGAACGATCACCATTGGCGTCAAATCGCCCACCGACCAGCCACCAAAGCCTTCCTCGCCAAACAGCAGAACTATCACCTGTTCACAAAGAGGACATGTGACCTCGAAACCGCTGCCAAGCTGGAAGTCTGGAAAGTCGAGCGGCCGTTGAAAGTTCACTCTCGCATGCGCAACCGCCGATCCTTCGAGTGGACAATTCCAATTCTTCAAATCCACCTCGAATCCTTTGAGTCTGGGGTAAAATGCGGAGGTGCGGAGCTCAGCGTTTCCGTGCCATGGGGAAGTGGGTCGCAGACGTTGGAAGTTGATGTTGGCGGATGAAAGGAAGAGATGGATTGACAATGCACGCGTTCTGCTATGGCGCGGCGCTTTACCGATTGAGGAAAGCCGGCGCATGGTCGACCGCGAGACCGCGACGCGCTCGTCTACGCATCTTGAGATACAGGAACCGGCAGAATGGAAGATAGATGCAAGTGCGACTTGTGCGGCTCCTTGGTTCCTTTTCCTGCGCCGTTGATGAGAAGGGTCTTAGCTGTCGGCATCTCTGGAGCTCGTCGGGCTGTATGAGCAGAGAGCAAGGGCAGCTAAGGGACAGTCGCAATCTGAGTAGAATCAATATTCTTGTAGTATGGGGTATTAAACTGGTATCATTTCGTAACTACTGCGATCAGGTCGTACTGTGAACGACGCAACACTGTTGTTGCACTGATCGTATTCTTCTTCGTGTCTTGTTCTGTAACATCTCTTCGTGACAAGGCCAGCTGCTACTCAGCACCTACGAGCTCTTGTTGCGCTTCCTCATCTCAGAGTAGCCCTTAATCTTCGTGGAAAGATCGAAGACTGTGGATTGGTTAGCAGGCTTTCAGAGATAGACTGAATTGTCTCAAAAGCTTACCTGGGAGCTGCAATGGCGCATCAACAGAAGCCAACAGCAATGACGCCCATAAGTACCACCCGAACATACAAGCCGCGAAGGCGCAGGCTCCTCCACCAATCTGCAACTTGCCCGCAAGCTCCATGTTGCCCTCGCCAAGGTTCCAGAAAGCTCCAGCGAGGAAACCAAAGGCCGGAACAAGCGAGAGCAGAATCATGAAGAGGATGACGTTCGTTCGGAGACTGCAGAGGACGAATACGAAGTCGAGAAGGCCCATGAATAACAGGAAGTATGCGAAAGCGTTGACGAATCCAGCTTGATTTGCACCCTCAGCAGGCATGCTCGGATCCGGCGAGTACGCTGCGTAGGCCATGTAGAAGGGTTGGAGGGTAGCACCGTATGCCAACCAGAAAGTTCCGAAGCTGAAGAAGACGACGCAGGGGAAGGTGTTTCCCAGGATCAACTCGAAGAGGCCACCGACGTTCATCATGATACCGCCGCAGAACAGATACACTCCGATAGTCGCAATTCCTCGTTGTGATCCAGTGCCGCGCCATCCCATGAGATCGCAAGACAGTGGGCTCAGAGAGAGCAGGAACCCAGTCAATCCGCTGTGAAAAGAAGAGTCAGCTTTGCGCAACTATCATTTGAAGAGTACAGAGCTTACAGTGGAGTCGGGTTGCCCAGAGTCTTCCTCAAATCGCCCTTCACCTTGTTCTCTGGAGACAAGTACAGCTTCTCAAACAGCTCTGGCGGGATGGAGATGCTGCCAGCGGTGCGAATCTTCTGGAGAGCATTGTCGGTCGAGTCGTTCGGGTGCAGCTGGTCGACACCAATAGGACCATCGTCCTTGTAGAACCCTGCCTCGTCTTTGCCGTTGGATGCCATTGCGTCTCGACCTTTGCCCAAGTGCTTGTGTATGGGTTCCGGATAGCTAGTGATGGTGGCTGCGAGATTAATCGAAGGATCACGTATGATAGGGGAACGGCGGTTCTTTCAAATAGTGCTCTATCATTTCCACTCGTACAGCGGGGAAATTTGGCTCAAACCGTCTTTGAGCAACGGGTCAATGGACGAAGACGATCACATACTGCTCATGGTCACGTAGCGGGCGTACCCTTCGCCAGAGCGGGAGATGATGAGCGCTCATTGGAGCAGCCCGTTGCCATTGACGGTCTGAGCAGTCTCGATTCGTCAACGGCAGACGCCCCAGCTTGCGGGGAACATGAGATCTTCATCGCGTGTCAGTCATCTGGCTCTATTACCTCCAAAGAGGCTGCTGTTGGCCGCAGGAACACTTTACAAGTAGCCAATAGCTGCTATGGTCGGCTGTCGGAGGGTTCAGATTCACATGCGTGCGAACGGTCTGTCCAAAGTCCGGCTGACAGAAGAGGCCAAGCGCGCGCAGCATTATGGGAGCGGTGGAAAGATGGCGCCCTGCCTCCTCTTTTCCTCGCAAATCCTCTCGGGACTCTGGGGGCTGAGACAGGCCGGACTAAGGGTCTCCGTAAAACGAGAGGGTCTTCCCCACGGGGGTGAAAAGTCTGCTCCACGTGATCGGCGGCAGATAGAGATATGCTGACACGAGCGGCACGATGCGAGAAAATAGGCGACGGTCATTGTTGGTGGCCCGTTTGTTATGCAGCAGTGTTTGTGATGGAAGTGAGGAGAAAGCGCTAGCGGCGGGCTCGGATGGCTCGCCGACGCGGGAGCTGCCGACCCCAGGCGAAGTGCTCCCGGTATCCCGAATGAGGGGAAGCCGTGACTTGTTACTTGACAACCACAAACACAAAGATCAGCTGATGATCTCTTCCGAAAACAGTACTCAAGTGGTCAAGCTTCCATCATGCCGTGCGGGCGGAACAGTAGCAGATCTGTTGCTTGTCGAGATGCCGACCCCAACAACGACAACTGCTGGCCGGCACTGAGCTGATACGCCTCTTATCCCTCGGCATATGCTCTCACCTGAAAGTGTCGAAATGGAGAAAGACAAGAAGAATGCATCGTATGTTCAAGGAGCTGGCGATGGCGATGCAGTGTGATGCACTGAAGCCCCTAGCAATGCCCGGGCAGAATCCTACGTCTTGCTTAACGGCACGCGACCTTCAACCAACGATGTTTGGACGAGAGCGAGAGGCGAAACCCTGACGTACAGTGGCAGCAATTTCTCCGGTTCTGTTCAGCTTAACAGTTGCCGCAACACGTAGTCCTCCATGCCGGAGAAATCCATTGGAAGAATGATACGGCACACCTGATGGTATCACGACTTCAGCGTTCCCCCTCAACAGATTGTCCATTATCTCGAACTATTCACAGCCAGCTGACTGAGTGACTGCTGTGTACTGACGTGACAGTCTTGATTGCCAAAGCAGAGACCTCGCAGCCTGTCCTGATCTAACCATCCGGCTGTCATCCACAACAGACCCCTCAGTCTGCGATCTAACCATACATTGTATGAGCCAGCTGTGAATGGTTCAGATCTCAAGTATAGCTGACAAAAGCTGGCAGTCGAACCTGCAGTCTCAAAATCACACAAGTCACCACCGCCAATGCTTTGCATGCCGCAGCCCCAGCGCCAGGCACTCCCTCCTCAACCAACTAGGCATGTCGCCACTGTCGACAGCAAAAGCAGCACTTGCTCGGCCACCCTATCAATAGTCGAAGATGGTGGCAGCGAAACGGTAGCACGAGTCTATCATCCTGGTGACACCATTCATGGGGTCTTGCATCTCACATACGGATCAGCAGCTGTGATCGACGGAGTCAGCATGTCGCTGGAAGGTATGCTGTTGTCCCCTTCATGGATTGGACATCGAGATCTGACATTCGCCAAGGAACAATGCGGACTTGGGTTGACCATGGAGGCTACTCCTCGGCTTTGAAAAACGACGTGAGCCAGCGACATAAACGTGTGGTTGATAAATCGACGTTTGACAAAGAATTTCCAGTTCCTCAGGCAGTCACAACGATTACGCCTTCGACAACATGATTCAGAGAAGACTGCATCGGGCTTCATGTGCCGCATACCCTTCAAATTCAAGATCGCATTGCAACGCTTCCCCAACGATGGCCTTTCTCCGCGATTCGCGACCCTGCCACCTTCAATGAGTGAGGGCCGCGCCTCCTTTGACCAACATGGCAACAAGTGCATGCAGCCGTTCACTCAATATGGGATCCGCGCAACCGTACGACACCGTGCCAATCCGCAGGCTGCTGCGGAGCTCAATCACACATTCCGTGAATTTCATTTAATACCCTGGACCGAAGCTGCTCCTCCAATGAGTGTTGACGACTTCTCAGAAGAGTTCTGTCTTACAGCCAAGGCCGAATTACGCAAGTCAATATCGCGGTCGCCTCTGGGAGAGATGATGGTGTCAATGATCGAGCCTGACCCTCTACCGGTGTTCTCGAACGGAGCAAAAGGGAGGACGCAAGGCCTACTCAATGTGACACTACGCTCACATAGGCTATTGCAGGATTTCGACCAGCTTCCGCGCTTTGCGTGTGGTATCGACATTGAGCTCATCCGGTTGACCTTTTTCTCCACCATGCCAATGAAAGCCATGGCAAGCGCTTCCATGTTGAGTTCCCACAAATATCTACGACTGCGCAAGGAAGTTGTTCACTCCAATTCCTGGTCGATCGATCCGCTGTCTTGGAACTGCGGACCAGCAGGTACGAAAGATGCATCTGCGACGTGCACAGCTGTAGTGCCAATCCCCATCACCCCTGAACACGAACTCGTTCCAAGCTTCTGTGGACCACTCGCATCCGTACGCTATTCTTTGAAGATACACTTCCGACTTCTTCATGCAAGACACGGGAAGCTCTGCGTCGTTGTGCCTCTGAACGTCTTTTACCGCCGCCCTCCCGAGTTCGACCCATCCGGACGCGCTGCCTCAGGTGGCCGAAATACATTCTCCATTGCCAGCTTCATTACAGATGATACCGGTGAGATTGAAGTAAGTATATGGTTTCCTGGACCATGACTATACAGCTGACAACTCATCAGAGTCTGCCTGCTTACGGAGCATGATCATGAAGAAGGTCGGTTAATCTTCGGCTAATTCAGCCGACAATACGTTGGTCGCTATTGTGGGAAGTTGAGTGATCTTCAAGACTTCACAGCTTGATATCTTGCCTCATTTCCAGACAAAAAGGTGCTTTGTGTTGACAGAAAGCGGCGACGTGTCTTTGTTCCACCTCCGCAACTTCGACACAAAGAATCAACCATACTGTCTGCTCCGCACAGCTACATTTCTTCCCATTTCTCCCAACCATACCTCGGACCTCCCTGCCAAGATGGCGCCATTCCCACAGCTTCGGCCATGTCGCTGGCTTCGGAATCTGGCACGACGCTGCAAAGTCAACAGGGCGTACAACTATATCTTCAACAAGCAGACACAGCTTCAAAAGCGACGCACTGCTATGTCAAAGACAAAGCGACTACCTGAAAGAAATCCAGGACCAAATTTCATAGAGCTACTCATGGAGGTCAGGAAGAGCTCAGACACCATATCAAGGATGGAGAAGGAAGCTCGGGAACTAAAGCGCTATCTGTATGACCGCCAATTTCACCACGACGAAGCCGAGATCGACATCCCACACGTTTTGAAAGACAAGAGAGCGGAGAATTGGCCGTGCATGGACAATCTACTGAAACAAAAGCGCCAGTCGGAAGAGGAATTTGAGTCAGCGTTGCCGAAGTGGAAGATAACTTTGACCGAGCTGGAGGCAGAGCGTCGACGCCATCGTTCGCTTTGGGCAAAGCTGTATCCTCTTACACAGGAATATTGCAATGCATGTCTGGCAACCGAATTCAAGAGCACATGGTCCTGTGCTCCCCCAGAGTGCTATCAACCACGAGTCAGTCGAGAAACCAACTCCGCGATCACGACCGGTCTGGCCAAAATTCGCGAGCTCAAGCGAGAGGTTTTAGCGTTGAAGTCGCAGCTATTGAGGGCTCGAAGACGTACTGGAAGGGGCCTCTCCATCTGGCCGTTTGGTAATGAGACATCGAGTCAAGGTGCAGACCAGGGCAAATTGCGAGAAGAGCTGGCAGCTGCGGAAGGAAGGCTTGCCAGACTTCAAGATGAGCTGGAACTTCGTCGGATGCGACAAGGGTTGATTGAGCCAGATATACTGGAGAAGTTTCGATCTATTTTGCTCAAATTTGAGCAGCAAAGTACTCGAAACTCTTCTGCACATGGAGCGCATGACAACCACAGTGAGCACTCTCGTGGATCCGCTCACAACAGCCATTGGTCCAGCGACGATGACTCTGAGACTGAGGAGGAGTATCGTCAAAGGCTTGTTAAAACATACAAAGCCACCCAGGCCGAGATTGAGGATCTCCAAAATCAAGTTGCGCAGTGGCATCATCACGTCCGCCAAGAGGAGATCGAATACCAAATCACATTTCCAAACGCAACAGCATCCCACATCGAGAACGCTATCCTATCGACCAAGCAGTCTGTGGTTGATGATCTGAGAGGCGCCGAAGAAGACCTGGTTGTAATCAGCGAAGAGCTCGCTAAACAAGGAGTTGAAGTTCCTCGCTCCCGCGGCGTCACGCCTGCAGTCAGCGAGGTCACGATCCAGGACGATGAAAGCGTGAAAAAGATTCCCGTAAGGCTGAAGAGAAGGAAGTTGAATCGGTATAGGTTTGCGAGTAGGCCTGGCCATCCAAGCTCGCGGATTTCCGAGCGATCGCTGGCCCGTTTCGAGGGTTCATCTCCACGGAGAATGAGGAGCCCGTCGATGTCGCCCAGTCCGAGTCGAAAGTCGACTCTGGCTGAACATAAGAGACAGCAGAGACTGCTGCGGAATGCTCCTTTGGACGGAAACGCTTCGAGTGAGGTGATAGTGGAAGAAGCACAGTTGTCGCAAGAAGGCTCCAGATGATGGTAGTGCAACGCAATGAAATTCTCATATCCTTCAATCCTGGACAGTGACAGTTGTAGCGCAGATACATTCCACGACAGCTTCACCGCGATGGTCTGATGGTATTTTGTCAGCAGCAATCTAAGTTGAATGCAGCTCCTCAGGCTCCGGTCAGGGGACCGATCGGCATGTGAATTAAGCTTTCACGCGGCGTGAGGAAACGGAGACCTCACTTCATCCTTTGTCTCATCAGTTCTTGTGACCAATTCGGCGACTATCGCGATATTGACAAGCCAAGCATACAATCTCGCAAAAAGCATGATAGCTGTCAATGGCAACTTAAGCAGAGTTGAGAAAGCGAGAGTCATCGAGACTCACACCGGCGGCTAGAAACGCCTCAACGGAGTGTTTGCTGTGCCATGAGATTCAAAGAGCAGGCTACAGGCATGGTATCTCCGGCGAGTCATTCATCAGACACGAGAGCTGGCCACCAACGCAACAAAGATGGCTACGGAGACATCCTCAACGCTCTATGATCGCCTCCAAGCTTGCAAGCATGACAGGAAAGCAGCTCTCTTCTCCAGCCTCGGCGACGTTGCCAAGGTTCTGATGAAAAAAGTAGAGGTGGTGGAAGCGACGTCCACATGATGGTTCAAAAAATTTGGAAGCTTTGCTCGGCCGTGAGATCCCTTTGCGGGACCGAGAGAGAAGCTTGCCTTCACCCTCTCCAGGCAGCGTGTCTAAACCGACCTTATGGACGCTGTGAACATGTCAGTGATGGTTGGACACAGCGAAGAGAAAGTTACGTACCTTGTTGGAAGCGCCCAAGCGCCAGAGGTCGCTGTTACACGACTCTGGACTTGGTGTTGTGGTCCAGGCAGTCCAGGCAGCATCTTCGGTCGGCATGCTGGTTGTCGTTGATGTGTTGGTGATGTTGGGTGTCGTGGTCGGAGCAGCATCCTCGGTCGGCATGCTGCTGGTTGTTGATGTGTCGATGATGTTGGGTGTAGTGGTCGAGGCAGTATCTCCGGTCGGCATGCTGCTGGTTGTTGATATGTCGATGATGTTGGATTGAAAGGCCACCGCGCGTACCCAGGATTGCGTCACAAGCGCCACACTTGTGGTGCGCTCTCGACTGGTCGCCTTATCCAAATGCCTCGCTCCCCGCCATGTCTTCGAGTCTCCTGACCCTGCACACGAGGCCGACATTCGATTCATCGCTCGCTAACCTCCCCCAGTGCCATTCGGCCCATTGCTCGAGTGGTGTTACAGTCCCGGACGCATTCGCTCCCGAAGGTAGCTTGTCGCCGAAGACCCCGGCCTCCCAGGACCGCTTTGTGGGGCGGAACACCATCTGTCCCATGTTTATCTTGCCAATCCGGCCAGAAAACGCATACCGCCGCCCGTGTGCAATGCGTGCGGCCGTCTCAAGAGCACTTGGATGTCGACTCTGGCAGAGGAATGGCCGTTCGCCTAGCGCCATTTCGTAGCAAGGCTCACCGAGAAATGCCGGCGCGTGCCCCAGCCGAGGCGGAAACCCAGATGTCTGGTGTGGAAACTCTACCTTGATCAGGATAACCCAACACGTGTGGCGCGTGTCAGCCCACCAGGCGGGAGCTCCATCAGACCCTTCTACGCCCAAAGGCCCTCAAGCCTATAGGGCACCCGGTGCAGGTGAGCGGAGTTTTACTTGAGAGGGGCCAGCCGCCGGAGCGGACTGGTAAGGACAGGGTTGGGCCACGGGCAGGCAGTGATGACGTCGAAAGGGGACGGTGTGCAGTGAGTAGGCAGTGAAAAGGGGTATGAACCAGTGTGTCGAATCCAGAGCATCCTCGGGGGTCATGCTCGTCCGATCGGTGGTGCTCGCTCGCCCTCGTCGTGTTGAGGTTGGTGTGTGTGGAGGAAAGAGGAAAGGAAGGAAGCTGAAAAAAATTGCGCTTTTGTGTCTTCCGCCAAGAACATTTCGCGCTAGCCAGAAACAAGAACAGACGCCAAAGGCCCTCATCCCCATTGGCCGCGCTGCAAGCTCTGCCTATGTAATCAGCAAAAGCGCAAATACCCCGCCACAGAGCGTCGCGGCGGCGGGGTACTTGTGCGCTGCACAAACAGGAGAATTCGTTCGGCGCCTCAGGTAAGTGCGCTGTGCGCTGGGCGGCAGGCATTGAGGGGGTTGAGAGTGCGCCGCCATAGGGCAATACTTGCACGAGGCGCCTTATATGAACCATGTAAGAGTATTTGTGACAACTGCGGCCCATTCAATCGGCCAGAGCTGGAAATGGAGAAGGGTGAGAGTGGTGAACATTGGTCACGTGATTTCACATGTGAAAGCCGGCTTTCCTTCGCCGCTCGTCATCGTGCGCAATTTGGCGCAACACACCAACAAAGCAGCTTTTTTGGGCCAATCAAGATAATTGCAACGTCCGCACGAGGAAAGGGGATGCAAATGAGCCCTCGCGCCCAAATTGATGTCCTCCTCACGAGATGCGCCTCATGCCGAGCAGCGTGCCTTCGAGGGTGGTGAGTGTCAGTCTACAAGAAATACATGGTGTTGTGCGAGTGGATGCAGAGCTTCAAAGCCCGACATGCCTGTACGGTACCGTATTCAGAGAAGTTCGTTTGGCTATGGTCCAGCCTGTCGTGCTGTCGCTGTGTATAGTGTTTCAACTCCTTTCGATTCAAACCTCACACACATACATCCAGTCCGGCGTATCATAGTACTTGCAGAGCTTGATCAGTCCTCTCGGATCATCAGCTTCTTACCCAACTGATCCGCCTTCGATTCCAATATCCCAATCAAGTGCGCTCGAATCGTCATGACCCACTGATCCAACTTGAGCGCCATCTCCTCACAGCCTTCCCTCGAGTCCACGATCTCCTGCCAACCCAGGACGACCTCGCTCCAAGTGCGAAGCACGTGCACATCGACCACGAAGTCAAAGTCGAAATTGACGAGGTCTGCCAGAATTCCAAAATCCTGCTCGTGGTTGTAGGCAGTCAAGTCGATATCCATGTGAAGTGAGAAGACTGAGATATTTGGCAGCCAGTTGCTGATGACCCAGCAGACGCGCCGGATCTGTTCGTTCCAGCTGATGACGGGTCCTGGCGTCTGCACCGCTGCCTGTCCGCTCTCGGACTCGATTGCCAGGTGGAAGCGCTTGATGTGTTGCCGGCCATAGGCTGGTATTCCGTCTGGTGCCCAGTGCATTATCGCTGGGCTGCTGGTGGCAATGTTCCTGATACGGTGGACAGCGACGACGTTCTCGTACAGCACTTCCACGGCCTCGCCGAAGATCTTCTTATTCGTGCGCAGAATGGCGGTGTCGACATCTTCGCCACGATGCTTGCAGCTAGTGCAGCCTACTGCGCGAAGCGTCGAAGGCTTTGGTTTGCAAGTGCTTGAGAAGAGGCGACCGCCGGGGGTACATGTCCTGCCATCTGGATTCCAAGCTGAGCACTCGACTCGAGGAGCAGCGGATGGGAGAAGGAGAAGCTTGTAGATTCTGATACGAATTTCGGCTGGTATCTGTCATCGAGTCAGTATCTTCGAACTGCGCCGTCGTGCACAAGAAACATACTTTGTCCAGGAAAGGACATGTCGGCTCAACTTTGAGTGCCTCGAACTCAGCCACGATGCTGTCCTTCCTCTCGAGATCGGTCGCCATCCCGTCGAGTTGGCGACTGCGATTTCATCCGGTCGTGGAATGTCGTCAGTGAGCTGTTTGTTGGTGGCACAAAAGCTTTGCCAAGTTGAGCCGAGATGGACCAGCGTGCACAGACCAAACAAACGAGGAAGGCACGACCTGTGAAAGAGTGATTGATAACTGTGAACATGTGAATGACGGCGAAGATGAATTGTGAGCATGGATTGGATTCATCACATTCGTCTTCTAGAATATACAGGATCATGAAACAAAATTAACGCCGCGACTCACAGCTTCTTTCCGAGTCCAGGGGTCACTTATGTGCCCGAGTAGACAGCAGTGACATTCCGCCCACATTCAATTCTTTGTTCCACGCTCACTTTCCTCCCGTCGCCAAGCTTAGCAGTCGTTCGTGGAGTGATGTGGAACCTGTGCTCCTCCTTCGTGCCGGTGCTCTTCTTCGCACGCTTCACCTCGGCCTCCATGTCCAAAGGCTGGATGTATACAGGCGTGGATACGTTGTTGCGCCTGCCAGTGCCCAGCTGGTAATGCTCGTTACCGCCCCAGAAGACGATGTCGGCGCCCCAGTTTGTGTCGTCGTTGCTGGTTTTGTCGGACGCCGAGGTGTACGTGATATTCTTCATCACAGCTGCAGCATGCGTCGCGCCGACGCTGAGATGTGCGAGTCGAATGGGCACTGTCGTGTTGGTCTTCTCATCGTATTCGAACAGTCCAGAGAGTGTTGGGATCTTGGCGGGTGTGCCTTGTACATGCGTCCATCGGCTGTTGGCCAGGTTGCCCATGATACCGCTGCCGAAGGCAAAGGTATCAGCTGTTACGCGACCAATGCTGAGTCTAGTTCGCGGATCACTGTCATCATCCTTCGGCGATGCCACACGAGTAGCGTCAACAGTGATGTAGCTGTTACTTCCGCCGGCTGCAATGTCGGTGATGCGTGGAGTCTGAGATGATCCCGAGTACAGCCGCTGTGTAGCAAGGAGCGACGGGGCGTCAACGATGGATGACTCCGGGTTGTAATCAAATCCTAGCTGGCCGGAACTGTTGTCACCCCAGGAAAACACGCGGCCCTCTGAATCAAGTACGAGTGAGTGGTAGTCACCGCAAGCAACTTTTGTGACAGGGAACCCTCGAAGCGTGGTGATCTCGTGCGGCTGGTCGAAGTCGCCTGCTGGCCTCGTCGCCCAAGTCAATCCAGGAACACCGAGCTGTCCTCTGGATGGGAAGCTGTCTGATGCGGACGCAGCTGAGAACACTCGGCCTTTCGAAGTGAGCATCAGGGCGTGCTCAAGGCCACCGGACACGGATGTGACCTTCTCAGAGTATCCCAGGTTCTGTGGTGCAATCAAGCGATACGAGATCTTGCTTGAGCCGCCCCAGAATGGTATCCAGCTGCTCTCCGACGGCTTCGCTCCATTCTGCTGATCCTCCGCCGAAGCGGGTATGCTGTACACCTTGCCATTTCCACCCAATCCTATGATTCTGTCCTTCGACATGGTCAAAGCAATCAAGTTCTTTCCCTTTAGTGTCTTGACCGGCTCCTTGATATCCGGTGCGTATCCGGTACCCCACTGATACAGATCACCCTTCTCGTCAATCGCTGCGCCAAAGTATCGATCCAGCTTGACATCTCTCAGTAGCTTTCCGTCAAAGAAAGGTATCCGCCTCGGTGTCTTCACAATGTTCTCCGTGCTATCGGGCGCCACCACCCGCCCAGAATTGCTTCCCCAAGCGTACACGCCTGGAGCTTCCCACGATCTCTTGACCTGGTGGTGCTGGCTCGAGATCATGTCCCGGTTCTCTTCTTTACTTGCACCCTTCTTCTTCCGTGACTCTTCAAACACGAGCGGGTTCTCCTCTTCCTCCTCGGATGCTGGAGCTTCGGCGTGCGCCTCTCGTAGGAAGCTTCCATTGTTGATGTAGAACTGCGAGGCAGTGGCAAGGCCTCCAGCAAAGGCGATAGTGAGGATCGATCGGTAGAGGTGTTGTTGCTTTCGGTGCGCTCGTGCCTGGTATGAGACGCTGGCGGTGCGTGTTGCTGCCGTTTGCTGTGCGAGGAAGTTCGCTCGACTTGAAGAGGCTCGCTTTCCTGCTGGTGCAGCTTTGGCAGCTGTGCGGGACAAGACTTGCTTCGATGCCATGATTTGGTCCTGCGCTGGTGGGAGACACGCTCAGTCAAGAGGTATCTGGACAGGAGCTGTTTGAGATTGCTGCAGTCGTGTATCGTGTGCTCGTGGCAAGATTCGGTCGACTAGAGAGAAATCTAGATCACAGAAACATCCTGGACGAGACATCCAATCGTGTTGTCGCCGAAAGTCAATCGGTCAATCGTAGATGTCATTCGGATGAGAGGTGGATATACTCGGATCGGTCCGGCTAGCACTACGGCGTACTATATCGGACCCTTGGATAATCTGGTAGGCTTTGCAGCTGAGGACTTCACCTCTATCACAACTGTTTCGATTTCGATTTCTCTGTGTTCGGTGTTGCTACAAAGCTGAATGTTCGCTCACCGTTGAAGCCCACCAGAGCTGATCGAGGACACCTGCAATTCCATCGCCTTCCCACCCGAACCGTGCGGACTTCTTTCTGTTGCATCCAAGCAGACGATGCATCCAACCGAGCGGCTTCCAGACGACATCGCAACATGGTACACTCCATGCCGACTTGATCGAGGCTTACCAAGTATCGACACTTGATCCGCCATCCCGATCACGTGTGTCCTCTCGGAAGACACTGGACATCCACCTTGATCTCCCTCTTACTCGCCTGCGCTGAATCCAAAATGGCCACTTTGAATGCCCGACCAAGCTGCTGCGCCATGCCTTCTTCTGCTTCCTTCGGCAGTTTCAAATTCTCGAGTGTATAGTCCTCGATGCGAGGGATGACCTCAATTGAGACATCTTCAATCTTCTTCCCCTTCGTTATTCCACCTATGAATCTTGCCTGGAAGTTGGGCTGCAACGGCTCAAAGAGGCCGAAGCGGATGCGGACGTGCCTCAGGCTCGGAGCCTGCTCATGGAAGCTCTTCCACATGGTATCGTCCCAGCGGCATCCCTCGGCGGTATCCCCATGACCAATGGCAGTCGCGTAGTTGCGGTAGCCGAGATTTTCGCCCTCAAGAACGAGCTTGCGCAAGTTCTGCAGACCATAGGCCGGGAGAGAAGGAAGCTTGAATCGGGGTTTCGAGGCTCCGAGGGGGCCATACCTAGGCCACTGTCCTGGTGCCAGCACAGGCATCTCGTGCACGGGAAGGTCCACCTTGCACTCGAGCGCCTCGTACAGTATCGGGACTGCCTCGCGGAAGATCAGGCGGCAGGTGCGCAGGATCGATGTACCGAGCTTCGGAAGGGGTAGGATTTCGATGCCCAGAATCGGCACGTGTTTCGTCGTAGCCGCATGGCCAGAGTCGAGGACAAGTCGGTAAATCTCGAGGCGCAGCTCTGCAGGAAGGTCGAAGAAGCCGCTCTGGGCCCTGTTCTGCTCCTGTCTTCGCGCGCGGCCCAGGCGCTTCGTCTGAAAGACGTTGTCTCCATGCATGGTGGCAGGTGTGTTGATGCGAGTTCTCGATGCGTTGGCTGCAAAATCTTCGATGTTGACCAAGATTAGCTTCGTGCGCTCGGATGCCGGCTGTGCGGCGCTAGGCTCTTCACGTGACTTCACATGCTGCCGACTGAAATTAACCTGCCGGCAAGTCTTCATGGCGTCATCAGCAGAACAATATACCTTCGCATCGAGTCTCTGAAGTACTTCAGCGACACATACGTGCGCGCTTCTTCCAAGCCACCTCCACACCTGCCACTGTCGTGCGCACCTGGCGCAGCGCCAAACAGGCCAAACAGGCGGCCTATATCACCGCCAGTGGCTTCCAGCACGCCTGACTTGTCGAGACCCCCCCAAACCCGACATCAACACAGCAGAAGGATAGAAGAACATCGCAACAGCGATCACCTCCCCGGAGGCGACACTCGAGGGTGGAGCGCCTGCGAGGAACAAGGGGTGATCCAGCCTCATACGAGCCAGGCTGCTCTTGAGTCATCAACAGAATGGCGCACGATTCTCTTCGGCTCGGAGCAAAGCACTCGAGCCACAAAAGTGCGGGAGCACCTCGCCAGGACCGTCCTCGTCTCTCGCCTAGCGCTCGCAAAGACATCGACGACGCGTACAACGCGCACGCCAAGCTCTACAGCGCCAAAGTCGACGAAGGCAAGATCACTCCCCCGGCCGAGGAGCTCCTCCGGAAGGTCGAAGCATACGGACCGCTAGTGCTTGCTCACCCACGTGTGCTTGCCATGTTCAAAGGCCGCGGCGACCAATTTGAAGACAAGACCACCCTCGAGACGGCTTTGAGCGCTGCTGGCGTCTGGGCCCTGAGCATCAAGAAACAGAACGAGAGCGAGGCCATCAAGAACAGATTCGTGTCGGGCGAAGATGTGTGTCAGCCCATGAACACCGCGTCTGAGAACTCAGCAGGCGATAGAACAAGCAAAGGCGCATGAGGGGGTTTCGACACTGTTCGGATGATTGATGGAAGAGCACTGAAATCGAGCGCATGGAGAATGGGAGTTGTGAAGCAAACAGGCTTGGGGACATGTTGGATCACTGTATGCTATACCCCTCTGTACTTGCGAAAATGGAAACCAAAATACCAACTTTCTCATCGCCTTGTCGACGTTGAACCCATCGTCTGTCTTTACAACGCCTGCTGTAACAACTTGATGAGAGCCACGCTCTGCGTAGATCTGCCTGAAGAGAGGAGCGAGACAGATCACGCCTTTGCTTCAATCCTTCCTAAGCTCCCGCTAACCCCTATCCTTTCTTCCATCCTCCCACCATCTACCTCACTCAGACCTCCTTCTATCCGGCACCTCAAGTCTCTCCGCTCCAGGGAATCCCCGCCGCGCATAGCTCTCATGCTGCGCCTTGATCCGCTCCCTCTCAGCACGATAATACGCCTCTTTGGCCTCACGAATCCTGTTCATTTTGGCCTCGTGCTCTTCGTCCAATTGCCTTAGCTCTGCCGCAGTCGGCGGCCAAGGCATGCCGTCTTCACTATCGGACGACGGCGGGGTCGTCACCGGGGTGGGCAGCGGAAGAGGAGGGATATAAGGCCGTAGGTCCGAAGCACGGCCTTTACCCTTGTTGGAGGGCTTTGGTTGAGCAGCAGATTGCTTCGAGGCTGCTGCTTTCTTCGGTGCTGGGGCCTTTGGCTTCTTGAATGTCTGAGCCTTCGATGCAGACTCCGCTGCAGGTAGCTGAGGAGCTACCTCCTTCTGCGGCGCAGGAGTCTTCGCCTTCTTCGCCTTCGGGGCCTTGGATGGCGTGGGCTCCCTCTCAGCCTCATCAGCCGGCTGTTTCCTCTTCTTCGACGGCTCCTTAGCCTTCTTGAACTCTTCAAAACTCATTTCTTCCAAATCATCCCCCTCTTCCCCAAACTCCGACTCCCAGCCAGCCCCACCTTCTTCCTCAAAAACCCTCTTCCCCACCGGCGGATCGCCAACCGCGCGAACAACCTCCGCAGGCAAAAGGAACTCTCCCGAATCCAAGATCGCGCGAGCGACCTGCTTGCCCTCGTCCATAGCGAGATGCTGCTTGACCCAGTCGTCGGGAGTGACGGAGATGCCCATGCGAATGGTATCGCACGTAGCGCATGGGCAAATGGCGGGGGCGGTGACCTTGGTCTCACCGCGGATGTCCTGGACAAGGAACCAGGAGGCTCCAACTTGGACGCGGACTAAGTCCACGACTGGCGCGCCGGTCTCCATGGTGTTGCTGGACATCTCGAAAAGCGGTGTCGGGATCTGTGGGACTGTTGAGATGTTGGTGCTTCTGTTGGCGTTGATATTTCGGAGATGTGTGGTATGGAGAAGTGTATGTGTGAGAGGTATTCTTTTGTAGATTGTGGGAAGTGTGCTCTGAGAAAGGAGAAAGGAGAAGAGAGGTGACAGCCGTAGTAGATTTTATACGCCGTCTGCACTCGCAGCAGTCCTCACGCTATTCCATTTCTCATACTCTGAGATCTCTCAGGCGAGGCAAGATGACCTATTGAATGCACAGAAGTAAGCCTGGTCCTCCCGGGGAAGAGCAGAGTTTTGGTTGTCCTCACGTTGGTGCCTCAGGCATCAACCCGATGCACGTTGCCTTCGGGCGAGGCGCCACGAAATGCGCTTCATAGAGCGCATGCTGTTATCATTGAAACCTGCCTAGTGGAATTCGGATAATGGATCGCGGAATTCGATATGATTGAGTTGAGTTTGTGCCATCTCCAGTCACGGCTTGGAACAAGCGTGGCTTCGTGGAAAGGAGTCAAAAAACATCATCGTTTTACTCCTCCAAGCGGACGCAACCGCGCATTTTTGCTTTCCAAATTTGTCCTCATCGCCATCTCAGATGCAGGATAGTCTTGAAGCCGCAAGAAATCGCAGTCTCTGTGAGTCGTTTCCGTGGAGCTGGTCTTGCTCCGGCTGACCATCTCTCGACGCATCGTGCATGGCCTCCGCACTCGCGAAATGGCGGTTTGCTGCAATGTGGTCGCCTCGTACAGACTGTGGGAGTCTCTCGGGCATGCAGTCGAGCCTTGATAACACCCCGGCATCGCGGAATTAACGTCGAAGCTGTATTTAGCTTGTCCGAGGAGATCCCTGAGGTCTCTTTTATCAGACATTCTCAGTCAAGACGCTTCAGCTTTGCATCAGATGAAGTGAAGAGACTCGAGAATGTGTTGTCCGGACACTCGCATGTGGCTTTTCACCTTCGTGTTCTCCAGTAATGTGACCAGCATCTCATCGTCCGTTCTTCTGATTCCTGACCTGATCCCGCAGAGCATCCATATACTCCTGCATAAAACCAGCCTTGGGCTTCTGATCAGCATTCTTCTGAGCATTCTGCCACACCGAGTCTGAGCCCTCATCTTCCACTTCCGTGCTCTTCTGTCCTCTAGCGTTCACGCTGTTGTCATTCTTCATCTGCTTTCCCTCTTTCTGCTCCGCGTATCCAAGCTGTGTCTTCACCTCATCGAGGAAATGCCTCGAGAAACCTGACTCGCCACCAGGCTTATCGATATTGGTGCCGCCCGTCTGTTCAGGCGGCAGACCGTGGCGAAAGCGATGGACTCTGTGCGCAACTTTCTCAACACCGCGATGGAAGGCTGGTGAGCGTAGGAGGGCCTGGACAAGGTACGCCTCGAGGAAGCGAAGCCAGGGAGCCATGACTACTAGACGGTTGCTCGGCAGTTCGTCTCACGAAATCGGCGTTTCGAAGCGTTATCGGTTTCGAAGAGCGCTATATGCCATGTGTCGGCTTCTGGACGTCAAGGTCGTGCAGGAGGGGTGTTAGTGGCGCATGTGAAAGCCCGTGAGTCGACGGAGCGCCACGGACGGAGATGTGAAGTGAAAGTACGGGCGGTGGATGGAGTTCAGCGCTTCCGAGAGGGCGGGATATGTTGTGCTCTAGCGCTAGCGAGTGGGTGTATGCAGGGATCGCGGATCGGCATGTTTCAGCGTGAGGATGACGATGATGATTCGCCGACGTCGACGACAGCCAGCCCACGAAAGAGCATCGCAAAAGACGGCGATATGGCTGTGTAGTTGGCACCCGGCGGCAATCACCACCTTTCCATTCTCATGTCCCTCCTCCTCCTCCTCCACAGCACGAGCGTTTTTGGTTTGCTTCTGAACAAGTCAATCATTGTGTGAAGGCGTCATTTGGCATAGAAACCTCAGGAACCAGCTTCTTTGATTCCACCTGAAAGACAGCTCGCAGTGCGTAGCAAACTCGGCGCAGTGCGAAGCGATATACGTCCTACACCCTCAACACACCCGCGGTCACGGCGACGACAACGACATCCTCTCGGCAAATCTTCCGGCGTCTCATGACGGTCGACCCGTCGAGTTCGTTTGTCAACCGCATCCGCTCGCATGCACACGCTGCACATATCCGACACATGGCCCACCAGCATCACGCCAGCGATGCTAAACTGCCCGCTTTCCTGACACAGTCCAAATCAGGCGGGTACATCAACATACCGTTCCTGTCAAACTACTCACTAACGATGAACTCCAGCTCTCCAAACCAAATTCGTCGATCTCGAATGGCAGCAGCGCAACCGCCTCCTTCACGGCACCCAGCAGCCCCCGAAAGGCTCCGATCCAGGCTCACCATGGGCTCGCCTCAGCACCGAAGTCGTCGCTGCTCGTAACCGATACCTCAACGTCGAGCCATTTGCCCAAAATCGCATCAAGCTGAGGGTTGCCGATGGCGTCAACGACTACATCAATGCATCGCCGATTACGTTGGGCAAGAGACGATACATTGCAACTCAGGGGCCTAAGGACACCAGCGTCAACCACTTCTACCGGATGGTGGCTGAGGAGCTCAAGAGTCCAGCAGTGGTCGTGATGCTGACGCAGACGCATGAGGCAGGCAAGGAGAAGTGCTTTCAATACTATCCTCTGTCGAAGGAAGAGAATCCGCTTGTCATACCACCTGATGATAGCGGAGACGGTTTCCAGGGACGCGTACAGTTAGAGAGCGTGGAGTCGCACGGGAAGAGTCGAAGTGAGCTACGAAAGCTGCGTCTTTGGACTTCGACACACGGCAGTGAGGCACAGTCAAAGGAGATCCGACATCTGCTATTCTCTGGCTGGCCCGACTTCCTTGTGCCCGAAGGCGAGGATCGCGCCGCTCTCATCGAGCTCGTGCGCCTGTCCGCATCCCTCAATCGACCCTCCTCCGCCGACACCAGAACCCACACCAACGGCTCCTCGATCGGAGCAGACCTCGCAGCCACCGACCAAGACAACCCCCGCATCATCCACTGCTCGGCAGGCGTCGGCCGCTCCGGGACCTTCATCGCTCTCGACTACCTCCTCAGCCTGCTCTACTCCGGCCAGCTTGATGACCTTGCGCCAGACAAGGACCCCATCGCCGAGACAGTCGATCTCCTACGACAGCAGCGCATGATGATGGTCCAAGGCGAAGGGCAATTCTACTTCCTCTACGAAGTCATGCGCGAGCAGTTCCATCTGCGCTTGCAAGGCAAGGACTCAGTGGCTGGTGCATCGCAAAATGGCGCGGCCTGAGAGTTTGGCCTTTTTAACGACACAAATGACAGAAATGAGAGCATGACCTGGATCGGGAGGCTTCTTGAAATAGTGCATTTGGGGATTAGACGGACCGGATGATGAATGATGGCATGAGGAATGGGTGGGATGGCGGTGTGTATCAAGGACAAGTTCTCGAGAGAAAGCGAGAATAGGTAAGAATGGTGTTTCTTATCCCTACTCCTAGGTCTCAGAGCGTCGTGGCGAGCTTTCGATCTCTATCAGGCTCCGATTTCGATAAAGAAGACTTTCAGCCTATCTCCTTTTGCACTCCTCTTCCCTGGCATCTTTGACTTCTGCTGGTGTGAGGACAGCATCCATCTCGCGCTCTTTCCGGCAATGTACCAAACACGGAACCAACAAGGAGAGCCGCTTCACATTGTCCTCACGCCAAATCCACTACATATACCACTCCTTCCCCATAGCCTCTTTGCTTCTATCCACATGCATATACGCACAAGATTCTCCATCGAACTCACCACTCCTCAACAACAAAATGTCGAAATCAAGCAAAATCACCAAACCCGCCAAAGCACGCCAAACCAGCAAGCAGCCCGCCCTCTCCAGCAACATCGACACCTTGGACGCCGCATATGCTCTTTGCACCCTCTCCAGAGAAGCCCACGAGAAGGGGCTCACGGCCGCGAAGCTGGATGTACAGGTTGCGAAGCAGAGGACGGAGATGCACTTGAACGGAAGTCGAAACGACAGTGGCAATACCACCACGGCTAAAAGCGACGCGAAGTGATTCAACCAATTGCTTCTGTTCGTGCTGGGAGGAAATTGAGTGGGAACAAGCTCAGGCTACGATGACGGCACATGAGAGGCATGTCTTTTGAGGCCACACGACAGCGAACTCGACCGCACCCGCAGAAGACTCTGAACCATACCTCACCGCGACATCCACCGACTCATCTCACTTCACGACTACGCCGGCATCACCATAAGCTGCGCAGCAGGGGTACTCGCTCACTGCGCCTCCTTATTTACCATCTATGAATTTGGCAATGAAGTGCCGAAGGGACACAGATGGAAATACGTCGCGGTCTGAGCGATAGAAGAAGTGTCGATAGCAGACGGAATGGTTAGGGCACCGGGTTCTATTAGCCATTCGATCAGCAAGCGAAGTGGAGGGAAAACATCAACAGTCTCATGCTCCTCGATACTCTCCCAACTCCCGCGCTCCCTCATCAATCGAAGCCCTGGAAGTCACACATTCATAGAAGTAGCAACGCTAGAGCTTCTCATTGCCCTCCTTAGCAGCCGATGTCGTACAGTCGATAGATTCTGTAACCGCAGAAGACCCAATTGCTGCATCAACTACTACACATATATCGACTAAGCTAGCTTAGCAACGAAAACCAGAGCTTTCCGCATGCGTCCTCTTCTATTTAACTACCAAGCACGTGAGGCATCAGCTTCTCATCAGACGAAGAGTAAATCTTACCTGAAAGCAATCTCACACTCCAGACTTCAGTCCCTCAGAAGAGAGACAAGAACCGCATTTCATCTCTATGCTTCGCGCTGCATTCTCATGCCTAAGGGTGGCGTTCATAGATCCAACGCATCTGCAGGATCTTATCTTAAGCCATCAGAGATGCAGTCGTGAGACTCCAACGCACCTAGCCATCCGTTCAAGACGCCGTCCAAATTACCCGAAAGCTGACATGAAAGAAGGCAGGTATCAGAAGATTCGCAGGACTCTTTAGATCTTCAGCCGTTCTGACGACATTACCCATCGCTCTTGATCGTCACAGTCTCATCAAGGTCGAAAAGTGAGAGAGTCGTCCCTGTCCCACCAGTCAATGACCCAGCCGCGAAGCCGATCGTCCTGCAACAAACAAGACCAGCAACGCAAGTCTTTCCTGACCAAATCTACATCGCGCCAAGAAAGAGAGCCATGTACCGATTCCACATGAAAGATCAACCAAACCTCCAATTAGCCGAAGACGAGGCAACAGAAAAAACATACCATACATGACTCTTCCACCTGCGTCTCTTGACTCACCGCAACAAAGGACGTTTCGCTCATACGCGCCAAGCCATATCGGACCCGGGAAACGACGACAGGAAGCAGTTCGCCCAAGAGAGCTATCCCAGAGCCAAGGAATATGCATTGTCCAAACCGAGTCCAACAGAGACGCCAAGATATGTGGGATGTCCTCAAAGATTTGGAGTGGTAGGAAGGCATCTGAGATCGGCAGCTTCTTGGCTCGGGACCACACGCGCAGCAGATAGATGAAAGGAAAGGAAACACGATGGCAAGGCATACCGCGTGGGAAGAAAGAAGGAGAGAAGAAGGGAGCAGTAGAAATTGTCTTCTTGGCATCAAACCGCAGCAAAGAGAAAAAAAACCAACTCATTCTTGGCCCCGCCAAGGAATGGCAGTTAGGCATTTATCAGTCGCGAGACCTGCTGCCTCATCATGATGCACCAGGGAACTGATGAGACGAACGAGATCGATACTTACGACTTGTCTCTTGGCGGCATCAGGAAAACCATTCGTACTTGGCGGACAATCTGCGCAGCCAAGAGAGTCCCCAAAGAACGCCCCTTGCTAGCCATCGATCGGATGCGCTTGGCATCAGAACTCTGCCCCGCGAGTCTATCATAGCCTCGTTCATAGGTAGGTGCGCCGGTAAGATAAAGGAAACCAAGTCCGCAGCGCCAAGAACGTGGAGCAGCAGCTCGGCGTCCATGTAGTCGTCCTAGTCCGGTTCGTCGTTAGCTTTGTCGCCTTGTCGGGTACAAGCACAAAGGTCCTTTGCACGATCGAGAAGTTGGTGAACGGCGAAGGTAAAAAGGCCGTCGGAGAGACGAGAACGCCGTTCCAGGACACCACCACTACGATCCTACCCTTCACAAAAAGGGCATTGGTAATTCACCGAGGGCGGAGTTAGTAATCGCCGTCTGTCCTGCGTCTCCTCATGGGGACGACCTCGGATCAGGAAGCCCTTGCGACAGATCATGCCACCAACTCCGTTGAGGCTAGAGCGGCAGGGCAAGGATGGTATGGATTTGGAGCCGGATCAAAAGTCGATTTGGCGCCGACTTGGCGGAAATGCTCGCATATCTCTCCGCGCTTTACGTCCGTTGCCAGCGCATGACAGTTCATCATGCGTACAGGTTGTTGAACTGGCTGCAGATGCGATTGCAAGAAGCTGGTAACGAAGCTGCTGTCCTTGCAGTACCAGACCTCCGGGTCTCGCAAAGCGAATGGCGATGCGATGGAGCCACATGTACAAAGTACCCGAGCTGTGCAGCAGGCCTGCTCCGGATACTGCGAACAGCCGGGCGGTACAGTCGCTCAGCCGAAATATTGACAACCCCTGAAGATGCAGCGTGGTGATGAAGAAGATGCCGTGAACACATGCCGCTGTCGTGCGGACGTGCCAATGAACATGGCGTAACGATTGCCCGAGCACCAGCAGCATCGCTCGCATCGCTCGTAAATAGGTGAGGTCTTCTGATATGTTAATGTCCATATGGGATGGGCATGTGCATAAGCCACAGGCAGCAGCAAGAGCTACCAAAAATCGTAAAGCCTTGTGAAGGTCCCACTAACAGCAATAGATTGCGTTGCCTCACAGCACTGCAGCGCCTCAGCAATGTACAAAAGGGCAAGAATCGACGATGTCTTGCGCGTCGAAGTCCAGCAGCTCCTCACCGCCATCTTGGCATTGTTTCGTTGCCATCATCTCGGTCGCTCTCTCGGCGCAGAAGCAAAGGCCACAGACAGTGCTTCGAGGAAGTGCGCAGGTCGTCGACTCAGTCGTTCCCAGTCCGCATCATCGCTGGATCGTAATGATGCCCAGCCTGGCCGCAGTCGAAAGTTCTTGGAAAGTCTTCACCGCCAAGACGAAGCTGGACGAAGCATGAACGAAGCTGAAACCAAGGTGGTTCGCCCTGTCTCAAGAGCTTCCGCCGTCCAAGCTAAGCCAAGCGGCCAAGCTTCCAACCTCACGTCCCGTTAGACTTCACCTTGTTTTGACAGCGTCTTCTTCTCGCATATGAAGTTTGAGTATGCGCTCGCACCTGCTAGTGTCCGGTGTCGTCGCAGCAGAACGAGCGCCAAGCGCTGCTACTATTCGAGGTAACACCAGCCAGACTGCCCTCAGCGTGACTTTGTCCTTGACACTTTTTACGCAATCCGTCCAAAGTCAAAGTCCGAAGACAGGTACTGGCCAGGGTCTACACTTCGTAGCAGCCAGGATACCATGTATAGTCAGATCGGGGCGAAATGTCCAGGTACCCTCGGCTTCCCTCAAACGTGGTCATTTGGCGAATAACTGGTGATATGAAAATAGCATCGCCTGATAGCCGCCAACAACAACTCAATAACCAACGCGCTCGGAATACGAGCGACTATGTCGAGTGGTATGCAGCAGGGCAAGAAAGGGCAGCGACTGCATACTCGAGGCAGTCGTCCCAGATATCTCGGACAGCTGTTTATGCAGGACGCTGGTCGTGGAATTATAGCCAATAGGACAGGGAGAACCGGAGCAATGATTCGCGAAATCCTGCTTCTTGTGTGAGCAAGAAGCTCCCTGACCAGCACGTGCGGCATTCTCGGTTCAGGCCGAAGCAAACGAAATCAGCAGCACGCCTGCTTCGATGTTGAAACGAAACATCGCAGCGACTGGCTCGGAAACGGGAGAGCGTGTTGCGACAGGGCGATGCCATCCTCTCACAAAGCTGGTGCACAACCCAAGAATGACGCCGGAGGCTTGCTCTCCGCCTTGCAACAGACTAGGATGATCCATCGCTTCCGCGCACATTCCCAGAATTGCAATGCACAAGTTCCTGGTCCTGAAGGCCTGACAGAACGTGGCTCGGATTCCTTCCGCACGTGGCTGCCGAAGCTGAAACAGCCGCATGATTGACATTCACCTTAATTTGGAATAGACATCGCTGTCTTGAAGGATTGCCTGTGTCAAGTTTGTATGAAAGTAAGGTGGTCGCTGCCCAACTGCTGGTCGAAGCGTTCAGCCTCACGTCTGGAACGCGGCCGGACGTCACTATTTTCAGATTCAGGCCACATGCAAGGACCGGCGGCTATTCAGATTAGGTTGTGCGATTCTGAGGATAGCGCCACATGCCAACAGCAAGAGAAAGAGAGAGTCTCCGTTGTTTTCAGGCCTCGACGAAGCCAAGGCGCTGTTTTGATCCTAAGTTGGCAGATGTGGTGTGGAGCTTCGTCGCATGACTCCAGATGCCACCTCAAACATTGACTTGCGCATGTCTGGCACGTGTTCTGCAAAGACTGGTTTGGGCCAAAGGCCAGCCGGTTTGTTAGCTCAGACGTCCAAGCGATACTCAAACATCGAAGTCGCGCTCGTAAAGATTCGGTCCGCACTGCTCGTCTGGCGGAACCCAACGACTTAGCTGAACCAACAAGTGTTGATTTTCCAAAAGCAAGAACTGTTGTTCCCGGAGAGATTTCTAGCAAGGATGATGACATGATCGTCTCGACAAGCCAAGGCAAGCTTGCACTTCCGCATTCCCACAACCGTGAGCCTATGCCTCTAGTTCTACTTGGTGAACACGAACAGTGATCACTGTTTTGTCGATGCTGCAATGGATTCATGCGCAATTCGGTAGTCATGGAAAGCGCTACCATGTTGCCAGTCGTGTTGTTTCTCTCGGTACCGTATGCATAGTACATTGTACTTGAAATGAGGGCTTGTTGAGTCTGCCGTATATGCTTTCGTCGGTGCCAACGGGCATCTTGGACCGAAAGTTCGATTCCGCGAAGCGATGCTGGGCCCCAGTGTATACTGCAAAACGTTTGCAAAGTCCAAGGTGTGATTGCCATGGACCGACAGCACTGAAGTGCTCCTGCTTGCAGATTGATGGCGTGAAGTCGGCAGCCTGTCCCGAAACGGCATTTGGTGGTTGGCTATCTTTCGGCGATGTGCCTGAATTGATGTGACAAGCCCCACAACTTCATATTTAGCAGTAGATCCTGAACCCTCGGGGAATTCAAATTCGAACGGCGAGAGCACTTATCAGCAACTGAACTTATCAGACGTCAAGAGGCGATGATGTCTGCATAAGTAATGCACAAGTACGAGCTCATCAACCGCGGATGGCCTCGGGTTCGGCGAAAAGCTCTGTGGAGCGAATTGCTTGTGTAGCTGCAGTTCGCAAGTGCTCGAAAAACACACGAATGCGAAGCAAACCGAGATTCCTCATGAAGCGGGCCCGCTTGAATCTTTGAAGTCTTCGTCAAGTGCGGGACGGTCGAACAGATGCGAGCCAAATGCGAATAGCAACAAGAGCCTTTGTGCGCGCACGAATGCATTTCAAGCGCTTGCGAGGATGAGCGATCCAGTCCGCTTCGGTCAGTCCTTACATGGCCGCAGGCCTAGGAAGACGTCCCATGTCGAATTATGATGCCCAGCAAGGCTAAGAGAGCTCAATCCACTGTGTATTTCCAGACCTGATCGAACGATGCCCTAATAGGGCGGAGAATGAGGCGCACGGTGTGAATTACCCGAATAGTCGCAAGGAGGAATTGTGCGCGTGCGTAAAGTCGCCAGTAACATGCATCTTGTGCTATTCGCACGTGAAGATGCGGCAAGCAAAACACCGCCAACGCAGCAGTACATTGCTGCCCAAAGCGATCTTGAGACACCGTTCAGTAATGCGCTTGCGTTCTTTGTGTCGATCGTCCGCGCCTGGTCCATAGACTTGATGGAGCCGTGCGTGTGATGCGCAACCTGCGTGTACGATTCGTTACGCATGCACGATACAAACCGTATATGTGAGGCGGTCTGTTGGGTCAACCGAAGGCACGAATGTGAGGCTGCAGAGTTTCGAAAGCTCTCTCATCGGCCACCGCAGGTTTGAGCGCTCAAATTCAGAGTTTGATGGCCCTTGCTGATTGGGCGGCTCGTATGTCCAAAACCTTGGTATAGCACATCGAAGCTGTAGATGCGTCCAACATGCAAGTTAAATATTCTCCGCAAAGCAAAGTGGTCTGCATACAGTACTCAGGCGGAGTTATTGGTGACCTGCCAACCGGCCTGCAGGCAGTAATTTCGTGTCGGCTCTGTGGATGCGTCGAAGCCGCGCAGCAACAAATGTCAGTGGTCGTCTCAAACGCGCTGCTCATCCAGCAGGTTGGTGCAGCACTCTAGTCGAAGTGGATGGTACACGACTCATGGCTGCCAACTCTGCCAGACGCTACGTGAAAGAAGCTCGTGAGTAAAGGTTGTGTTGTGGAGTCTCGTTTCAACCGTCGTCGGGACTAGCCGAATCCTGCTCTGTAGGCGGTCAAAGAAGGTGTTGCTGCCTCTTCCTAAGGCCTACGAGCTCGGATGAGGTGGCTGGCATACGTATCCATGTTTCGTTGCGATATTAGCATCAATGATCTGCCGCAGGCAAGGGCCGAGATGAGTAGCGTTCTCTTCTCAGCCTTGTTGCTGTGTTCAGGCAACGTTGACGACTATTGATGGAAGGAAATTGTCATGTTTCAAGTGGTTCCAGAAGGCATCAGAATGTCGTTGGGGCCATTTGCTGGCATGTTCCTTCCGAAGGAGCAATTGAAACGGATGCACACGTTAGCTGGCATGCGCTCCGCAACTCTGAGAGTGCAGTGCGTATCGGCGTGTGCGACGCACGACCGCACGGATGGCCATAGGGGCATCACGAACTCGGCATCCGCATGATGACTCAACAAGCGCGATGCTGACTGCGCCCAAGGTTTGGCCCAGAATGGATGTGTCAGCGACTCACACGTGCGCGACATGGAGCGATACCCCATGCACCGTCATCTTCTGGGCCTCAAGCACGTAGCTGCAGGATGTTGCTCGCACCACCCTACCGGACAGCCGATGGTGCTTTGGCGCTGATATAGATGGTTGAAAGAGATCATCGCACGGAGGCCGTAGCTAGCTGATCCGAATGGAAACAAACACACTGTCTGTTGCTGCGTTCGGCGCCGGTTCAACATTGACTCCATGGCCGACGAACGCCAGCAGATCACCGCGCGTCATTATCATTCATTCGCAGGTAGTCCAGAGCATACGGAGGCGCGGTGCAAGCCGATCCCGATGGGTCATGACAGGGCACGGCAGTGCTGCAAGGTCTCTCGGGAGGATGACAGGGCTCGCAGCTCAATGCTGACCAGGTTTGCCATTCGATGGCCGGCAGCAAATCAAGCGCTTGCCGAGCGCGAGAATGCAGCATAAATGCACTCGGTCCTGCACAGAAGGCTTGCAGTGACAGTCATCGACGTGCTGGCAACGCTGAAACGCGACTACGTGGGCTGGCCAGGCCCGCTGATGAGGTCCGGAGCGCATGTTGTAGGCTCATCAAGTGCAAGAGGTGATGAGCGACCGGGGTGCATTGGTGACGGAGACGTTTTTAGCACCAGAGTTGGGTTTGGGGAAAGTTCCGCAGGCATACCGCACCGCACGGCCACAGCAATGGCTGAGAGTCCGGTGGACCGGGGAGGGGACTGCGGTCAGGGAGCGATGCGCGAAGTGCGCTTTGAAGTTTGTGGCATGTGTGTGCGAGCGGTGATAATGACTTAGGCATCGGTCCATGCCAAGCGAGCGTACTGTACGATGTTTACCGGCGGTGATCTGGGCGTATCCTGCGCTCGTTCTGCGCCTCGAGCTGCAACGTCAGCAAAACGTGCTCGCACATGGCGCCGAGCCCAGCGAGTGCAGGCGGACGAGACGCCGAGAGGTGGGAGTGTGAGGGCCGGTCTGGGCAGGAGCAGCGAACGCGCCAAGCAGCAAAAGACAATGTCGTCGTGGAGAGGATGATGGCGGTCGGTGCGGAGATGGAGAATTGCGGTGTGTTGTGGTATTTTGTTGGCGTGCAGTGGAGAGTATGGATAGTGTTGTTGTGAGGTGTTGGTGTTGTTCGCGCGTGGTGCGCTCACCTGGCGGATTTCATTATTGTGCAGCGGAAGGTGGATTTGAACGCGCCGTACGAGCGATTACAATATGTGCGTATCGCATCCACGGCGTCGATTGAGATCCGAGGCGGGCGCTGCCGCCGCTAGCAGCAGAGTTGACAGCAGTCGGCTCGGCTTGCACTGCATGGCTAGGGCAGGAGCACGGCAGCAGCACTGCGCCTTGGTCAGCAAGCGGGCGCTCTGAAAGTGCGAGGTCAACAAGCTTCGCGGCCGTGCGCATTAGAGTTCTGCATGGGTGGTGGATTTCGCATTGCAGGGCACCTGCCTGCCTGCTCGCTCTTGCCTGCAACGGACCAAGAGCCGCGACGGGCCCCTGCCCATACGCACGAAGCAGCGGCAGCGGGAGCGAACCTGACGACGCCAAACGGGAAGATGACAGAGAGCTTCCGTGCTTGAGGTCCTCTCTGCAGTGACGGCGACTGTGCGTGCACAAGTCCGCAGTCTGCTGGGCGTCTCGTCCGCCCGCCAGGATGCCCCCATCACCGCATTACCAACGAGGGTCCTGCTCTGATTATTCCTCTTTCCCTCTCTCTCTGGCTGCTGCTGTGCATCATTCGTCTATATCATACCCACTTCCCTCCCAGCCGTCACCCTCTCCTCCTCCTCGCTCACTCCGATATACATATATCACATCCCATCCAGACCACCCATCCAAACTGATCCTGACCATCCACTCATCAATCATCAATCAACCAACCAACCATCTTACAACATCCTCCCGTACCGGACCTCATCTGCTCCCGCTCCCGTCCAGTCAACACTCTATTACTGATATACTCGGCATCGACCCAACCGTCTAGCCGACCTCCATCCTGCTGCTGATGCAATAAATCCTCATACCTCTTGAGCTATATCACTACCAACCATCCGCGCCAATGTCACACCGCGGCCAGCTCCAGTGCCTCAACAACACCGTCTCCTACCATTCGCACACCCTCACACCATCCTCCTCCCATTCACCTGTCACCAAAATGGCCCAGCCACAACGGACTGCATCCACCGACTCTGCAGACGGCATCAGGAAGCGAGTATGCAAGGCTTGTGACCGATGTCGACTGAAGAAGAGCAAGTGCGATGGTTCCAGTCCGTGCTCGCGTTGCAAGGCAGACAATGCCATCTGCGTGTTTGGGTATGTTTGCTTCTGGCTGGGTGCTTCTATCAATCAACTAATCGATCGACAGCGAACGCAAGAAGTCTCATGACAAAGTCTACCCCAAGGGTTACGTGGAGATGCTTGAGCAACAACAGTCCCAGCTTGTCAACGGCCTACAAGAGATGTACAAGCGATTACTGAATGCCGACGCGTGGGAAGGCGACACACTCAGTGAAGCCAATGGCCATCCTCTGACCCACGACATCCTTTCCGCGCTAGGACTTCTGGAGTCTAAGCAAGATGGCAGTGGAGAGATGGAAATGTTCGAAGAAGACTGCGAAAAGCTCCAATCGCGGTTGATCGCAGAGGGCGCTGGATTCACTCAACGAAGAGGCTCTTTCAGCTCCGACTCAGACCATAGCCAGAATGGTCATGGCCGATCAGGATCCCACGGCACACCCGTTCTCACCAAGCCAGCCGTCTACAAGGACAACTTCAACTTCAGCGCACCTCCCTCACCTCCAGCATCTCAAGGCAGTCCTCTGCCCGCACCACGCCAAAGGCCCTCCTTCCCACAATCGCACGCCTCTCCACTACAACAAAGCTCGCCGCTGACCAACGACCCTCAATTCTACCAACCAGAATGGGCCTATGCCGATCCCTCGAATGCCGAGCTACTGATGCGCTCCAACTTTGCTGTGCAGTCGCCTGATCTCGATCAAGGGCTTGGAAATATGGGCGACATGACGGGTTTCAACCAATGGGACAACTCTGCCTACGACTTGAAGTACGATTCCATGGGCATGGCGACAGGCATGACTTCGTATCCACAACAGCTCCACAATGCATTCTCAGGCATGAAGAGGATGCAGGATACTGGTATGACCGGACTCGGCATGGACCCGAACATGATGGATGTGGAATTCAACCAGTTCATCCAGGTTACGTCGTAAAGTCGTCAACCGAACAGACAAGAGAAGGAGATGGGTCCGAGAGGGGATCTGCGATCAGGTCCCACAGTCTACGGAACGGAGTGAGGCCCGCGGAGAGAGTTGCACGCTACCACACTCCCCCAAAAGTCACGAGGAGGTTTTCTTGTTGATCATTGGCATGAATTTGTGCCTTGCGCAGGATTGTACGAGACGATTGTACTCTATTGCTAATAAGCTGCTTCTTTGTAATTGCTTGCACAGCGTTCTGAGCGAAAGTTTGGGTTGGATAGTCTCGTGTCCGGTTCAAATCTCCCCTGTTTTGGGATTGGCGTTGATAGACAGGGCGGCGGAGACCACTTTGGAATACCAGCCGCGATGGCAAATGGCAGTTTCTACTTTTTGATTGACAGTCATGATTACTATCCAACTTCTCGTTGCTCGAAGCCTGCCCGCAATCTCAATGGCCACCTCGCAAAGTTAGTATTTTGATGAGATGAGGTGGCGATGAAACACCTGTCTGCCTGTCTCTCCAACCCCGCACCCACCTGCTGTGCTGTGCCCGGTCCCACGGCTTCAGCACAAAACAAAAGTCTCTCCTCGACCCTCTCAAATGAGTATTACCAGCAACATGACTGCTTCTTCTCATCGAAACACAAAGACCCAAGTCTCCACAACGCTGGAATTGCAAAATGAAAGTTGTTTTGGAACATTTGTTGCTGAAATGAAATGAATTGGGCGGGTTGGAGAGATGGTCCGTGCGTCTGCCATACTTTCGCGCTGGAGCTTCACCATCTCCAGTCATCAACAAGATTCAAGATCTGAGTTGCGTTTCAGAACGTTTCTGAAACGAGGCAGGCGACGACGAGATGGTGGTGTTATTAGTGAACAACTTCCTTTCTCGGCAATTGAATGATGAAGTCAATGGGCGCGCAAGAATTGCTCTCCTCGAGGGGAGAAGTTCAGCCTAAATGCCCCTCCGCGATGATGAAGTGGAAGAAGAGCTCTCCATAACCGGCTCCACCTCAAGGCAAGTCGCCTCATTGAAGAGATCCCATTTGAAAGAAACGACAGACACTCTCCTTTTCTCACCAACCACCCACAAACCTCCCTCTACTGAAACAGTCAAAATGTCCGACTCCAAATTCTCCGACGCCTTCACCTTCCTCCCCCAAGGCGCTCTAATCCAAGAATTCCGAATCGCAAACCACAACATCGTGCTCGGATTCCCGTCCGCAGCGTCCTACAAAGGCCCACACACGCCCTACTTCGGCGAGAACATCGGTCGCTACGCAAACCGCATATCCGGCGCGAAGATCAACAGCCTCAACGGCCGCAGCTACGACCTGAAAGCGAACAACGGGCCCAACACACTCCATGGAGGAGCGGTAGGATGGGGGAAGAAAGATTTCCAGGGCCCGGAGGCGGTGAAGAGGAATGGGAAAGAGGCGATTCTGTGGAAGTATCTGAGTAAAGATGGAGAGGAAGGTTTTCCGGGGACCGTGGAGATGAGATTGTGGTATACGCCGAGCGTGGAGACGCATGAGGGGAAGGAGAAGACGTGTTTGGAGATTGAGTATGAGGCTGAGTTGGTGGGGGATGAGGTGCAAGAGACGGCGGTCAGCTTGACGAATCATAGGTATATTCTCCTGTCCTCTCTTTTCTGACCTGAGAGGCATCGCTCACTGACGATTGAATAGCTACTTCAATATCTCGGGCAATCCAACGATCGAAGGCACTCGAGTGAAGGTGCCATCGAACTTGCACCTACCTGTGGACGAGCACAGCATCCCGACTGGCGCGATCGAGCCCTTCCCAGGCATACCAGCGAACGAGGAGTTCACTCTCGGTCCACAGCAGCCGGATCCGGATCACTGCTTCATCGTCAATCCAGATCCATCGAGCATCCCACTCGACAGCCGCAAATTGCCTCTGAAGAAGTTCATCGAGCTCTACCACCCGAACACGAAGATCCACTTCGAAGCTGAGAGCACCGAGCCAGCGTTCCAATTCTATGCAGGTAGATTCATCAACATCCCTGAAATGGATGGCATGCCGGCGAGAGGACCAAGGAGCGGCATGTGCGTCGAATGCTCGCGATATGTGAATGCCATCAACCGCGATGAGTGGAAGCACCAGGTCGTGCTGAAGAAAGGGGAGCTCTGGGGTAGCCGAACTATTTACAGGTCCTGGGTTGAGTAATCTCAGCGACTCTGCACTCCTGTCCTGTTGCCGGTGGTATAGAGCTTCTGATAATAAATGGTTAGCAAGCATGAGAAACCAGTTGCTCTGTTTGCCTCATCCAGAATTCAGTGTCTCGCATTGTCTCTCACACTCCGTACATGCAGGAGATCTGAGTCAGAAAAGCCTGATGCATGCCACCTTGGTGAGCATTATCAAATCAGCATCAGTCACATACCACTTCGAGCGAAGGAGAGACTCCGTCATGGGATTAGGGCTGCCTTTCGCACATCCCCCTCGAACAAGGCCCTCAAATGCCTCGAGCTGACAAAGGGTGACTAGGTCTGACCAAAATCCTTCTCGCACATCGCATTCGCGCGACAGCATTCGCTTTCGGACAAGCTCGCACGCACTGCCATTAAAGGTATGACGATGAAGCTCACAACGCAGCGTTTGCCGTTCTTTCATGCCGATTGCAAAGGGCGTCGAAGCAGCAGCTCTGCCTCGTCGATCGCGCGACAACACGTTGAGGAGGATTCCAATGGGATTGAATTCCATTTCCGGCCACTTTCGCGCGAAAGGTACCTCTCTACCTGCGCAACTTCCCATGAGTCGTCCCGTCGGCACGTCGCCGAAGCAGACGCAGTCAGCCACGTGCGGAAGGATTCACACGCCGACCATATCAACGCTCGCCGACGGCCGAATGATGACTAGCCTGTTCTGGAAGGAAGTTTGAGACGAACGGGATGATGCAGACTTGCAGGTGAAGGTACCTCCTAGAGGCTGCTCCCGAGCGGGTATGAAAGCCGCAGCGCATTGGCGGAATGTCTGAATCGCAGTGAAGGTGTCAAGAAAATGGTCGAGCAATTGCAGCCGTGCTGTCGATGATGTTCGAATGCCAGCGTTCACGTTCGATATGGTGTCGAAGGGATAGAAGTCTCGAGATCCATGCGCTAAACTGCTGATCGCATATCAGAGAGCGCTTTCGTCTGACGTCGTAGACGCGTCGACATGAATTCCACGTTGCGTCGTCGACAAAGTTCAATAGATACATAGTGCTGTTGTGGAGTCCCCTCACCAATGCGTTTCATGCTGGAGCAGCAGAATCATTGGTTGTCCGGCGCCGACGAACGAGTGGTGGGAACTGCTTCCAGTGATCGATCACCGCAGACTTGTCTGGGCTCTTTCGAATTCATGCATATTTCGTAGCGTGCAAAGGCCTCGTCACCATGCGGCATGACCCAAACCATTGGGAAGCAAAGAAGCTTATTCTTGAAGACGCCATGGCGAGAAAGTGGCTTGCACGCCAGCCAGCTTAGGACTTTCCATCCGCGCGTGGAAAATTCGATGCAGTAGCGTGGAAGTGTGTGAAGTAGAGGCATTCCACGATCCAGCGCAGAGCAAGTGAAAACACTGAAATCGCTCATAGCAACTCAAACGCCTCGCTCGCGATGCGCCAGAGCGGCGACGGTTTTAGTTGGATGCCAAAGTCCGAGCCGCATTTGCATTGTTCGGACGCCAGCGCTAGAACACAAAATTTTCTGTGGGCGCCTGTCTCTGTGTTCTTGCTGGTTCGAGGAATAGAACCGTCCTATCCTGACTAAAAGTATCCTGATGCTCAATAATCAGCGCAATGGCTGGTGATCGTTGTCCGAGAAATCTTTGTCCGTCCTCTGCAGTGGTTCTCTTGCATTAGCGCTGCTGAAGACAGAGTGACGTTGCACGCTTTCTCTCCGCGGATCAGCAGATCATCTTAGAGGCAGTGGTTGGAGCTTTGCGATGATATCCACTCCTGGCGTCTTGGAGTGAAGCGAGTTGGCCAGGAGCAGCATCTTGCAGGCATATTCGCTTAGCACTCGCGCTCATGAAGCAACATATCTTTTGGTCTGCGTTTTGTGCAGAACATTCCGCTTGCACAACTTTCATGGCCCATGACGCAAATTCAGCCTTGCGGCACAGCGCGTTAGTAGCGCCCGCTCGCTGATCCGGCTCGGTATTTCGGAATCGAATTTGGTCCATGTACCTGAGATCGCGAGTTCGGTATCGACGACATCGGTGACATCGCACGGGAGTAGACTCCTAGAGACAAGTTCTGCTGCGCTTCGCCGATGTCGCTCTTCAGCAGACTAGGCTCCTCGAAGACACCTGGTGTTGGAATGAGTGATTTGAATTTGGAGATTTGGAGATTTGGAGATTTGCGGCCGCGCGCGGTATCGCTGGTGATGTCTCTCGACAACCATGAGAGGTAGCGTCACAAGCACTTCATGCCATGTGCCAGAGCCGGGTTCTGGAGACTCTCTGGTTAGCCTTAGCGGCCATGTTCCCGTTTCCGTCTGCACAGATCCTGGGCGGTGATCGATTGGGCGGGTTTCTGCACTGTGGCTTGAGTAGGCAGGCAAGTCAAGCCGGTCTTGGGTGCCAAAGCACAGCGATAGCCTCTTCGCCTGTGAGTGGATGAGGAAGTCCGATTGCTGAATGAGGACGATGGTGGCCGTCGTGGAGAGTACTAATTCTACGGTGGCAGAGCGGACGCAAAGTGGAAAGAAGTGATGTTTGGGGGGTTGCTGTAAAGTTCTTGGCGCGGATAATCCCTGTCGATAATTACACCCGTGTAGATAACAACTCCTCCGTGCGGAAAACATCTTCGCAACGACAGAGATCTGTTTCTCTTGACCCTGGGTCATCACAACTTGCATTCGTGCGTTCATCCGCTCGCCCTTCCTCGGCTGGCACTTCCATCCAACGTATCGGAACCTGGCTTCCTTCCAGGCAGTCCACGTGTTCACCAACGCGATGATGCTCCCTGCTAGACTGCCAGCACGTCAGGCAGTGCAGAAAGAAACAGTCCGGAACCAAAATGCCTCCGGTCGTGTGTCGAAGAGATCTACCTCAGGATGTCTAGACGAGACAGTGTGTGGTTGATCTCGCGGAACGAGATCCCGACTCACAGTCGCTCGTCGGTCGCCGGGTACGAGAGACTCCGAGAGTCCCTTCTCCGCCCTGTCCATTGCCTTCAAAAGATCAATGCCAAGAGAAAGGCTCAAACCTCCGTACAATTTCAGGCTTGACTGGTCACCAGCGTTCGTACGAGAAGAGCGTGTTGACAGATCACGGCCTTTTCGGAGATCCGTTCTGGCAGCTGTTCAACGGCTCCAGATCAAACACCACCCTTACTAAACGTCACGATCGCGAAACCGAGCTCGACCCATGCAAACGGAAAAGGCTAGAACGCACGCGACGAGAGACATCGCAAGTCCCTTTCGGCGTCTCCGCACAACCAAGCAACGAAGGAAATCAGACAACCGAGTAATCCGACCCTCGATCAAAGTCCACCTCGCCGATGTACGAGCTTCGAGGCCTGCAAGATCACGTCCGCTTCTTGGCACAGTTGTGCATTGCATTATTCTCGCCCCAGGCTTCCACCTGGATACACGAACCTCACGCGCGCGAGCTTAGCGCCATTCGGTTATGCAACCGCAACGAGAATGGATTGAGATGCGAGCAACTTGCCAAAGGAGCCCTCACATTGCCGCATTGTCGACACTGGTCGCGAGTCTGGTGCATGTTCAAAGAAGAGTACCTTGGCTCGATGCAGCACCCTTCAGGAAGCTTTGAAGTTATACGGCATGTGTACAGACTATTGAAGGCCGTGGAAGGCTACCTATAACGCCCGATCTTCTTGGAACGCTCCAACACCATTCTGGATACACGTTTATGCACTGCCTGTTCTTAGAGATGTCCTGTCTGTTTCACCCTATGCTTGTGCAGCAGGTTTCACGCTTTGCGGGTTCTGAATTACATTCTCTGGATCATACATCGCCTTGACCCTCTCCAGCCTCTCCAGGTTCCCGCCCCAGTACGCTCTCTGAGGATCTTGCAGTTGGTTGTCGACATATCCTGGATAAGCAGAGTCATCCGCTCCAGTCGGTTGCTGAATAACTTGATTCAATCCAGTCAGGAATCGCTTTGACTGGTCGCTCACATCATTGACCAGATCAATCACATAGCTCTGGAGAAAGTACAACGCATCTCTGTTCCAGTATGCGGTAGAGGACTGAGGGACATCGGCGATGGCTCCACCCTCTAAGTCCCAAGTCACGAACCAGAGAGGAGAACCCTTGTCTGCATGACGGATATAGTCGAACATGGCGTCCACAGCATGGTCAGAAAGCAAGGTCTGGTTTGTGGTCTTCAACGACTTGGCGTAAAAGTGTGCTGGAACACCGCCAAAGGCATCTAAGGCGAAGTCGCCTATCTCATCAAACAGCTTCGTGACCACGGAACTCTGGACTTGGAGCCCTCCGGAATCGCCGTTGGGTAGGACCGCTTGGAGATTCAGTCGATTAAAGTCTTCGCGGGGGCCGAAATATGTGCCAGAGAAGATGAGCAGCTGGTCCGTGAGGGTCAATGTGCAGCCAAACAATCTTGTCAGCCCAGGTTGAGCGACGAACTTCTGCCAGGCTTTGAAAGTGCCGGCCAACGCTTTCGAATCGCCTGCAGTGATGTTGTACGCAAATTGCACAGTGTCTCCTGGAGCTGGAGCTGTTCGCATCCGGAACTGCGTGACGATGGCAAAGGAGAATCCAGCTCCCCGGATTGCCCAGAAGAGATCCGAGCTGGAAGTCTCTGATGCTCTCACTACCGTTCCATTACCCAGGACGCATTCGGCTTCGACCACCTGGTCCGCTCCCAGGCCGAGTTGACGTCCCAAAACGCCAATGCCTCCAATTGTCATATGGCCGCCGGAACCGATGTGTCCAGATGGGCCGTATGCCATTGTGCGACCAATGGGCTTGAGCTTATCGGTCAAGTCTTGGAGTCTGTTTCCTGGCCCAAAGGTGATTGTATGATCTTGCTGATTGTATTCAAAGTTCTTGATGTTCTTCATGTCGACTGAGAGATGGCCGTTCGTTCCGCCGCGCCCTGTTACGAACGCCGTTAGCAAGATGTAGGACAACTTGCATTGCAGTCTTGCTTACCATAGTTGCAATAGCTGTGCCCACCACTTCGCGCCTGAACAGGCACTCCTGCGTTGTTGGCACAGACCACAACATCAGACACTTGCTGCGTCGTCTTTGGATACACAACCGCGGCCGGAATGACAGGATAGTCGAGATTGTAAATCTTGACATCTTGAACTTGGTAAAGGACATCCTGCGGAAACGAGTACAAATGATCGTCATGCCCAAGCGCGTTCTTGATGCACTTTTGGAAAGGCGAGTTTGCTTGTGCCGTGGCTATTCCCGCGAGCGTGCTCGTGAAGAAGTTGGCGATCGACGACATGCTGGGCTGCTTCTGCACTGCTGCACAGCAAATGCGAATGAGTTGTGCGTAACATATATGTTGGCGACTTGGGCGTTCGTCATCGCCACCGTCCGGGATATGTTTGAGCTGAGCGGCCGTAGCAGCCTATAGCTGACGTTGGATTTTCAAGGAAACAATTCAGATGCATGGATCTGCCTGGCTGCTCAGACGTTCACTGCCACTGGATTTCTTGTTCCTGCAGCAGCGTCACATATCCTCCGAGGAACATGATCACGCTCAGCTGGCCTTGAAGTTGAACGCGGATTCGGATCTCTGGACTGGCCGCTGACGGATCCTATACTTCTGCTTATTCCTTTCCAAGACTTCTGAGGATTGCCATGATGAAAGATGGCTTTCTACGCTTGCATCACAGGCAAGTTTGAAGTCTGAATCAATAAAGTTCAGTTGACATCCTGCGTTTAATTTTGGGCGGCTGTGCCTGTCTCAGTGCCAAGGGGAGGAATTCTTTCCCAATTCCGAGGGATGCGACTACTCAATCAGATATCTGCTTCTGTTTCGGGGAGTCCGATCGAATAACCATCAGGCTCAAGATCTCCGCGGACGCCATGTCGATGCCAGAGGAGCGAACGCAATCGGCCGGTCTTCACAATCGAGAAAATCAAGCAAATTGGAACATCGACAGAACCTCGCATATTCATGCCATTCTCTAGAAGTCGTCTTAGTCTGTTCGGGCTCTGCTCGAAGCTGAGATTGTCTACTCGAGCAAGAGGTTTCTTTCAGCCCACATTCGTGAACTCATCGAAAAGCCAAGCACCTCTCAGTCCACCATTATTGGTCAATTTTACTTTGCAATCTTGGGGAAAGCTGGGGCGTTCACACGCATCGCTTCATCACATGCCATCGCCGCTATTTCCCGTTTAGGAAGGAACCCATTCCCAGCACGAATACTACGACTATTGATGATATGCACAAATTGTAAGAGAGCAACGTATATTCAGAAGCGCTGAACAGAATGGGTCTCGCCCTTCAAGAATCTGCTTCAAGATCCACGAGGTTGCTGTCCAGACAGATGGCCACATGTTCCGAGCCGACAACTTGAAGATATATATTATGTTACCACATCTTCCGGGTATCATTCCAGCATATCTGGGTGGGTTTGTGGCTCAGTGGCAGAGGTGAGGAACATATCAATTGGTCATGACATGTTCATGTTGCTGACATTCGTCAACAGCGCCCGCTTCGCACTTTGTATGCGTAGTTGCGGGAGGTCCAGGTTTCGATCACCTGCAGATCCAAGATTGTGACGAATCTCCTGCTTTCTTTTTGTTTTGATTGAGAGAACGAGGCATTCTTTTGGGCGTGCTGCTGCCTTTCTTCAATATCGGCTGGCTATCATCGGATCTTGGCATAGCGAATGGCGAGTGTAGCTCCCTCCTGGAAGCCGAAGAGCCGTACACTTTTGCCGTGACATTTTCTCCACACCGGCAAGAAGATGTGCTCCAGCTCTTTAATGGTTTCTTGCATTTCCAGCTCGGCCTCTTCATGGCAAAATCTTTGGACATCGGATGTTCGGCTGGATGGTCGGGATCAGCTCTCGGATCGGAACAACTCTTCGGCTGCAAGCAGACGATCTCCTCACTCTTGACCGCACTCTTTCACCTTTTTGTACATCGCTCCATTGACCCATTGGGTGCTGCAACGCCATCACGATCCAGTTCTTATCGGCTCTCGTTTGTTTGTCCACACTAAGTCCATCTACCTCGGGCAGAAGGATTCTTGCTCTTGCTCCATACCCGATGTTCGGGTTCTGCGTCGACCCCACTTGTTCATTGACCGCCAGACGATGCTGTTGCCATCGAGCAGTCAATCAGAACGGCAAGAAGAAAAAGCCCTAGCATGCTGTCGAGCGCCAGCCAATGTCCCCTGAGAGCCGTACCATGTCCTATACCGCTTTGACGTTGGCCGGACCCGCAAATGGAGCACGACAACGAACCAGGACTTCCTGACTAGACAAGGTTTCAGGTTTGGCGGAGACAACAGCTCCTCACAGGAGGACAAAAGCATATACGTTTCAATCTCTCCTCTTCACCTCTTTCTCGTTCTGGAGAAAAAGGAAAGATTGTGAAGACTGTTGAAAGATTGCCATAACGTTGTTTCTTCAGAGAGTGGGCGAATGATGTTGGCTCACCTGTCTTGGCTTGCCCTCGTGGTATTGGCTCAAGGCAGCTTGGCGGCCAAACACTCCTGCAAGCCAGATACGTTCAAGAATGTGGTCGCAGATGTCTTTGGCGCCGAAGTAGTCGACATTCGGGCGAATGAAGTCAAACAGTGGAATGAGTACGCGACCACATTTCCAGCACTGCCACCGCTGCCCAAGGTTCCGCCAGTGCCAGTTGATGTCTGCAATGTCACGGTCATCTATACTCACCCAGGTACGGCCAGACATTCAAAATAGTGTACCAGTGCTTACGACTCTCGATGTAGGTTTGAACGACACCATTCGAGTCACGACCTGGTTACCTTTGGACGAAACATACTGGAATCGCCGTCTCCTCGGCCAAGGCGGCGGAGGATGGGTATGTTTAGGAGACCTGAACCACATTATGTTTGTAAACTAACGCCAGAAAGTGTGCTGGCCATGATGGCGCTCTGGCTTATGGCGTGTCTCTTGGATTTGCTGGAGTGAACACTGATGCAGGCCACTCATATTTCGGCGACGTGGGACCAGCGTCTGTCAACTCCAAAGACTGGGCCCTCACAAGTCCAGGAAACACGAACTTGATACTGCTGCAGAACTTCGCCTACCGCTCTCTGGATGAGATGACAATCATCGCAAAGAAGGCAATTGAGGCGTACTACAAGGAATCTCTTACCTACTCTTACTGGAATGGCTGCAGCACTGGTGGACGACAAGGTCTCGTTTTAGTAGGTGTATCCAAGCTCCTCTTCTTCAATTTCTAACTGTCCATTAGGCCCAGAGATACCCTCACCATTACCAAGGCATCCTTTCAGCAGCTCCAGCTATCAATTGGGTTACCTTCCTGATCACCGAGTTCTGGCCGCAAGTCGTCATGAAGAAGTTGGACTACCACCCACCTGCATGCGAGCTCGATGCCATCACTCAGGCTGCAATCGAAGATTGTGATGGTCTCGATGGTGTCATTGATGGCATTGTTGCGAACCATGGAAAGTGCAACTTCAACGCGGAATCTGTCATTGGTAGAGAGTACGAATGCAGCGGAGAGAAGCGCAAGGTCACCAAGGAAGCCGTAGAAGTGGCCAAAGCTACTTGGTCAGGTCCACTTGTTGGCGACAACGCTGTTTGGTTTGGTACGTCGCAACGATCGAACTTTCGAAACTACGCTAACTCGTTCACAGGCCTTGCTCACGAAGCTTCTCTTCCTGGATTCGAGCCCATGCTGCGTGGCCTTGCATCTACTGACTGCAACGAGAAGAATGAGGACTGCAAGGGAGCCCCGTTCGCCATTAGTGCAGATTGGATCAAGCACTGGGTCCTCAAGGACCCCGACTTCGACATGACCACGATCGACGAGGCCAAGTTCTACGAGATCCTCCGCACATCGCGACAACAGTATCACACGTTCATTGACAATGCGGACCCTGATCTTCTCCCATTCAAGGCAGCGGGTGGCAAGATCATCCATTGGCACGGGTAAGTGCAGCCTCGTATCGAATATTCCGATGTGCCTCTCTGATTAAGCTCGCAGTCTTGCCGATCAACTCATCCCCTCAAACGGCAGCCTCAACTACTATGAGCGTGTCAAGCAAGTCGTTCCCGACATCGATGACTTCTACCGCTACTTTGAAGTTCCAGGCGTGGCGCACTGCTTCGGAGGTAATGGTGCTATCCCAGTCTTCGCCATCGATAACTTGATGGGATGGGTTGAGAAGGGTGACCCTCCTGAGATGCTCGAGGGCGCTCGCTTGCCAGGTGTGGGTGGCTCGCCCACAGGCAAGGCGATCAAGCGCGCCATTTGTCCGTATCCTAAGGTCGCCAAGTACAAGGGCGGAGATGAGGCGCTTCTGGCATCGTGGGAATGCGCCGATAAGTTCGCTAAGCCCGTTAAGGCTGACAAGAAGAAGCATGATGAGTTGTGATGGAACGAAAGGGAGACAGATAGTGCATCGCTGAGCGACAGGAGTGGAGTGGGGAGACGAGGGCTGAATGATACTGAAGTAACAGTAAGCATCAATGAATGTCAAGTTTCAAGCGAGCTTCCTACACTCATATGGCGCTTGTAGAATCAGTCTTTGGGGGACATTCACCGCACAGCCTCACTAAATTCATAAGAAGAAGACATGCAGCTCCCTGCCAGATGCTTGCCCAGAAGCCCGTCTACAAATCCAAGATTCGTAGCCTTTGCCGTCTTGCCGATGGACCACTCTCCAACCCAGCCTCAATCACAACAACTATCGCCAGCGTTCACGCATCGATGACCAGAGCGTGAACGGCCTCTCCGCCATCACCATGAGACTCACCACGTTCTGACTCACGTTCCTGGCCACAAACGCCTCCGCCAGCTCAGTAGCCTTCTGCAACGACAATGGCTGCTCCTACGAAGCAAATTACTAAGCCTACGCTTACGCCGATCGACAACTTGAGAGACTGCCTCCTCGTCGGCACCGACGGTTCTAACGGCGCGTAGTTTGGTCCTGGAGGTACCGAGAACTACCGATGTTTCAAACGAAGGCGAATTCCGGCTGCGGCGTACCTTCCCCGTCCGCCCAAGTACTCAGAGCAAGGCAAGTTGTAACGTACATGTACTGGTCTGGTAGCTTCGGCATGTCATCCCCAAGCGCGCTAGGTGCGTCACAGGGTACGACGAATGCTGCACCGCGAATGCGCTTCACTAAAAGTAGGAATCACAGAACCTTCCGTGGCGCCGGAGAGGGTTCCGAGCACCGAGGAAGAGGAGGCGGATCTACCTCCAGTACTGGGAAGTCGGAGCGGGTGGGGAGTGAAAAAAGCGGTTCTGGAAGCGAGAGGTGCGAGGCTGAAGGATGAGAGCTGATCTTCATGGTTGTTGACTCTGCTGGAGAACTGAAGGATCGTTTCCCAATTTTGGGACGTGGCTTTATCAGCTGATAAGACGCAACAGCGACTTGGAGGCTGAACCTAGTAAGCGATGTGGTCGACTTCATATTGGATCGAGGTACTTGTAAGACGAAGAATGGGATGGGGTTCTCGTATTGTGCCAATCGCTAGCAAGTAATCATATACGTACAAGAGGTACTCTCACGTCTCACATGCGACGAGCTCAAAACACTTAACACAGCTGCGACATCGCGATCTGTCGATCAAATTACTGCACATCCTTTCTCTCCTCTCCACCCTCCTCAAATAGTCTCACAATCCTTCGGCCAGCCTTCGTCTCCAGCTCAGTGCCATCCCGAGCAACCTTGACCTCCTTGTTACCATTCCACAAGTTCCTCATACCCCTCGTTCGTTGAAACGGAACCTTTCGCACCGACAGCCATTCAATGCGGAAAGGCTTATTCTTCACTTCGTCGTTCATCATAGCTCTTGGAGTGGACGACACGATGCCGTTCATCTCAGCTGCTTCCCAAAAGAGAATGCCTCGCGCAGGGTCGTTGAAGATGTGTCCTCTGGGCGCTGTCTCTGTTGCTGGTGTGGGAGTGATTCTGAGGTTGTCCGAATCGTGCGTCGCGGTGCTCTGCTCGAACGGAGCTTTTGAAGTAGGCGCAAGAGGTGACGATAGCATTCGAGCGTAGCCAAAGTACTCGCCGGATTTGTTCACGGAGAACATGAGGTAGACGTTGTCGGTTTGGCGGAAAGCGTTGTCGAGCAGCTTTTCGTTGTGTACCTGCGTCTCCCATATCCCAGTCTGCAGACTCTCTTGGAGGTCTTCCTTTGTCAGGCTTTTGAGTACGAAGAACCGGTCGTGGGGCTCTTGCGCGACCGGTGATTGTTGACCCGAGAGAGTGGGCTTGACATCAGTTGATTCGCACTCGTGCTTGTCGTCAACGATGCTTATTGCTCCCATCGCGTCTGAAGTAGTCTCAATGGAGTCGCTCGACTCGCCAACGTCGATGCCAGAGTCCGAGTCGGTGTTTGCGGACGAGTGTTGCTCTGATGGGACAGGGCGCGCATCCGGATCACGTCTGGGGCGACAGAGTAGACGTACAGGCCCGAAAAGGGAATGATTGCATCGCTCGACTGCAGCGTCACAGGCCTCCTTCGTCTTGTAGTTTACAAAGGCGCAGCTCGATTTTGACATGAGGAAGACGCTTTCTATCTCGGCGGTAGCGTCTCGGGAGAAGTGGTCCTTCAGCGCTTCGATCGACGCGTACATGGGTATATTGCCTACCCAAATCGCATATCCTGAACGTTTCGGCTTTCGGGGAGGTCCTCTTCTTTCAACCGGTGGTTGAGGAGGATGACTGAACTTTCCCATGCTGGAGGGAGGACTTAGAGGCGCCTCCGGATGTTGCCAAGGAACCATTTTGGAGTCTCTCCTCTGATGTTCCAAGTTGGCTGGCACTGCTTGTGCTCCACAAGGCGGATAATGCGGTTGATGAAATTGAAATGCAAACGGAACTGATGGAGTGATCGGGCTCTTCATGTGCACAGGCTGCCCTGGAATGCAAGGCGCCTGCGTAGCTGGGTGAGGATGCGACCCAAAAGGCGCCCCAGAGCTGAATGATCCAGGGTAATGTTGGGGCTCAAAATGTGGGCTCAATGGAAATGCGTCGAACGGCGTTTGCGTATAGAATCCTTGATGGGTCCCCATGTGAACGTTAGGCCAGGTACGTGGATTTGAGAATGGCCCGTTATACCCCATGGCGCGTTGATAGTTCTCTTGCGCACTTGTTGGTGGGTAGTACGGCCACATGTGACCATTGCCTGGGTCGTGGGCAAAGTGGAAGGCTTCCCCGTACATATTTCGCAGCCTTGAGTATTGATAACGAATGGACAGATTTTGACGTGGTTTGCGCAACAAAGCCCACAGAAAAGGGTGAATGGGTTGTTTTCTGAAGAGCCGCAACGATCGCGGGCGTTGCACGGGGCCCACAGCTACTACTAAGAAGGCCAGGCAGCTGGAGCCGCAGAGACAGAAGAGGGTCTCCTCAACACCGCGAGCCCCGGGAGACCTCAACTGCTCTCATCCTTGCAGTGGCGTTCCTTCTAGGCACTGGAGTTACCTCCGCTGCGAGACGGGCTTTGCGGAGACGATAAAGATGTCATGCCGATAGATTGATCACTGGTGGATGGGTCCAGTGGGTTGCACGGCATCTGCAAATCCAGATTGCAACACCTGCCATGGTATACGGAGTGAATGCCGTAGTAGGGCTGATGATGTTCGGCCTTTGGTAGCTCAATTGAAGCGAAGAAAGACGCAATGTGATTGAGTGTGCAGGCAAGAGACTCTCCGTCTAGCTGCATAGCCGCCTACCGTCAGCCCGCTGCCGCGCGAGTGGGGCTCTTCCTCCAGACCAATGGCTGAACGCAGAGTATAACAGCGTGAAGAGGCTCAGGAGCTGAAGAAGAGGTACTTTCCGTGCCTTCTTACGTATGGCGTCGTATGCTCAGTAAACAGCAAGGGCCCTGCCTCAGTGTGCACGAATCGAGATGCGTTCCGTGGCCCACCCGTCATCCCGGCACTACCTCCGCAGCTGCAAAGGCATGCAGGTACTCGAGATAAAATCGGCAAGCAGTTCGTGTGATCGAGCCTACTCCGCGCTACCGTGCGGTGCAAGTTGCCTGTACAGCATCCAGAATCCCGTGTCCCAGGGATCATCAGCCCGCGGAGCGGCATCTGAGCTGCTGGAGAGGGGGCGATGTGTTCGGAGGGAGACCCGTCGCCGGCATGAATAAGACGGCCGGCTTCATTCTCGCATCATAAGCGGGAGACGACGACAACGTGCTTTTAGCCGAGATGTTTGTTGAGCTTCCGCAATCCTTTCTTGCCCAAGTGAGACATGCCCACTTCGGTCTTCAAGCCACTGGGAGCGAAAGGTTGCCTTCAAACCCTAAAATCCTCCGACGATCTGCGCAATCGGTCGCGGCACCAAGAAGTGGTTGGATGCAGGGGATTAGTTGTCGAGCTGGAAAGTTGGCCGCAACTCCAAGTTTGGTCGAAGAAGGAAGGAGGATTAAGGACGGGAAGCGTTTTCGGTCGGGGTTGAGGGTCACGTGGGAATGGAGCGAAGTTCTGCCGCATATTACGCCTGAGACATTCACAAACAACAACCAGGACGGAGTGACGGAATTCGTACTTCACCCATTGAGTACATTGTGTAGAGTTCCGCTCATCATCCACACATCGTCTTCGCACCCTGCTCGAATGGCGAAACATTGCGGTCGGGGCTGGTAAGAGTAAGAAGGACGGCTGTGAAGCGAGTCTGGAGACATGATGCTTGGCGTATCGGCAGTTATCGTTCGGTGAGCCGTGAGGGGCAGACAGACGAACGACCTTCTCCTGAAACGGCCATTCAGCAGTGGCATCTGCAAGGGAGCATAATATTCCATGGCAACAACTGTAGGAGGTAAGACACTCAATTCCCAACAGCACTCTCATATGAAGTCACTGCGATGCGATCGAGATTGATGCATTTGTGTCATTCTTAAGCATAAGCCAGTAAAGCTTATCCTGGCCATTGGGTTCCCAGTACTGTACAATTTACAACGCCCGTCCGTCCAAACGCCGGGAAGAATCTCGATTGTTGAAGAGCCTCCATCGTGATCAGACACCAGCATCTTCGGGCTTAACGTCAAGATTCCAATCGATCTTGCCTTCATCTCCGTACCTTGTCTGTAGCCACTCGTTCGCTTTCTTGAAGTGTCCGCAGTCGAAGAACCCTTTGTGGGCACTCAATGGACTCGGATGCACACTTTCCAATACCAGATGCTTGGTCTTGTTGATAGCCTTGCATCTCTTCTGTGCCGGGCTGCCCCAGGCCAGGAACACAACTCCTTTCGTCCTCTTCTGAGCGACCGTGTCGATGATCTTCTGTGTGAACTTCTCCCATCCTTTGCCTGCATGAGAGTTTGCTTCGTGCGCTCGCACCGTGAGACATGTATTCAGCATCAGCACTCCGTTGTCAGCCCATGGCGTAAGGAGTCCGCCATTCATCGGTGGCTCCTTGAACTCTGGATAGTCTTTCTTCAGCGCAATGTACATGTTCTTGAGCGACGGCGGGGCCTTGGTGGGAGGCCTAACGGAGAAACACAAGCCATGGGCTTGGTTGATGTTGTGGTACGGATCCTGGCCGAGTATCACGGCCTTCACTGCGGGAAGCGGGGTGTGCCGCGACCTAGAGAGTACCAGTATCAGCCACAGTCCTTCTACTCGTATGCCGTGGTATCGTGTTGTGTTACCAGCTATACACATCCTCACTTGGTGGAAAGACCTGCTTCCCAGTTTCGACTTCTTTCTTCAGAAACCGCTTGAGCTCGAGGAAAGACGGGGAGGTAATCTCATCTTTCAGCACCGCAAGCCAGCTCTCGTGGAGTGTCATAATCTCAAGCTTGAGCAATTGTTTCTGTTCGTCCGAGAGCTTGGAGACCCATGCTTCTTTATCAAACTTGGGCTGGATTGTAGCCGGAGCGGTTGGAGATGAAGTCGGTTCGGATGGGTTGGTGGAAGAGGACGGAGGGTTTGGTTTCGGTTGGCCGAAGAACGAGGTGATGGACCCATTGGCCTTGGGTTTCTTGACAGCGTCCACCGCCGCCTCGGTGGCCTTTCGTTTGAGCGACATCTTGGTTGATTGTCTCGGTATCCGTTTCTTGGAGCTCGACGCGTTCGATGAGATCAACGCGTAAATGGGCGCTTACTCATCGAGCATTAGTGCCAACTCTAAATCGCGGCATCCATGAACGATCCGACCTGCGGAGAGGAATATGTGTTTCATCTCGAAAAGATCGAGTTTTTTCTGAGCCTCTGGCTGCGCTTTCGTGGTCATCTTGTCGACCTATCCTGCGGAGATGTATCTGAAATGCATTGTGCATTATGCACTATTATATGCATAACCGTGGTGCGTGCACAGTGGGTTGTTGTTGCCATGACCCGCGACGACGGGCTGTGAGGGCAGGCGCACGGTCCATCGCGCCTGCTTCAGCAAGCCAGACGCGTTCGCTCCTGCATCCTCTTCCGTTCATCAACATCGCGACTTCCAGATTTGCATCGAAACCGTTACAAACCCGGCAGCCGCAACCCGCTTTTTAGCTCACGCTTGCACAAGAACAGAAAGAACGATCACCACCTCAGACACAATGGCAGCAACCATCCGCTCGGTGTCCACTGATGGCTAGAAGCCTCACAGCGGACGCACGCCCTGGTTCCTGCGCGACAACCATCCGTTGTCTGACATGGCCGAGCCGGCCATCAACGACACTTCCATCTCCATCGAAGCTGCCCTCGAGGCACCCGAATCCTCCTTTGTCGCTCCCGAGCCGCAGCCGACTCACACCTCAGCGGCCGTCGTGCACAAGGCCTCGAGAAACACGCTCAGCAGCATAGTGGCCGAGTCCAAGTTATTACCCACGCTCAGTGGCCCCAGCGACATGGACGACCGCACTGAATACTCCTCAATCTTCGGCCGCAAGAAGCCCACGTACATCTGGGAGGAAGACTCATCCGTCACTACCGATGCCGACGCCGAAGCCAATGCTGCTGATGACCACAACGCTGGCGGCCAGGCCGACGCGCCTCACACCCCGCGCCCCGCCATGGCCTCCAGCACGAACAAGATGGCCGCCGCGAGCCACTTCGACATACCCACCGACACCGTCGTCGCCAAACATGTCCAGAGCATTCATGTGCCAGAGACTGTCGCACGTGACTTCATGAAGGAGAACAACCGCCCGACTCCATCCTCACCCGCCGTTCGCCCATCCTCCTCGGGCCCGGCCATTGCGACTGGCAACCACGATGACAGTGCCATCTTCGACCGTCCGCTTAGAGCGCTGACGCTCAAGGAGCAGAACTTCAAAATCGACGCCCTCACCAAAGAGAACTTCGACCTCAAGCTCAAGATCCATTTTCTCGACCAGGCACTTCAGACTCGCTCGGAAAATGGCGTCAAGGACCTCATCGAGAAAAATGTACAAATACAGACCGACCATGCCAATGATCGCAAGGAAATGCAGGCTATGCGCCGCAGGATGCGCGAGATGGAGCAGAAGATTAGGGATCAGCAAGAAGCCATCGCCGAAGCCCAACAACACAAACCAAGCAAGACGGACGACGAAGATGATCCGACTTTGCAAGCTGAGATGCATGAAGAGATTCTCTATCTGCGCCAGCAACTTGACCACTCCGAAAACCAAGTCACCACCCTTCGTGACGAAGTTTTGACCAAAGAATTTGAGAAGCGCAAGATGGCGGAACACATGCGCAGCATGGCCGGCAAGCGAGGCGAAGATACCGCGGGCATGAAGGAAACCATGGAGATGTGGCAGGACCTCCTCAACGCCGAGACGGGCCGTCGTGAGCAGGCAGAGGAAGACAACAGCAAGCTGCGCGACGAGATCAACACTCTCCGCTTGGAACGTGCCTCTCCAGCTGCCAACAAGTTTACCAAAGCCAGCATGAGACGAAGCAGATTGGGCACCTCGCAGACTCCTGGCGATGATATCGACGACGAGTTCATCAACGCCGCCAACGACATGGAAGACCCTGACGCTCTACTCTCTCAGCTACGCACCGAGCTCTCACAAATGAAAGCCGAGAAGGCTCAACAGACCCACGAAATCGCCGAATTGCGACGCGATCTCGGTGCTCAGACCAGCATGCTTACTTCCAGAAACCGCGAGCGCGAACGAATGCAGCAGGAAATTGAGGATTTGAAGCTCCTCCACCGCAAGGGCGATGCGCGATCTGTGGCTGGCGAGAGCATTTTTGACCGATCCATCTCTCGTGCCCATCAGCGAAGCCGGTCCAGAACAAGCGACCACACCCAAGTCACTGAAGCCGAGCGTGATGAATGGGACAAGAAAGAAGGCCAGCTCAGAGACGCGAACGCCGAACTCCGCATCAAGCTCCAAGAGCTTGAGCGCAAATTTCAAACATACTTGGTCTACGTCGAGACCATCGAAGGCGACTACCGCGAGATGGAAACTGAGCTCAATCAAGTCCGAGATGACCTTGTGAGCATCCAGACTGAACGCGATGACGCATTGAAAGCATGCGAGGATATGGACACTGACTACGGTGCCTTGAAGCAGGAAGCAGTCTCTGAAATCGACCGGGTTGATGAGGAGAAGAGGGTGCTTGAGGTAGAGCTCGATGAGTCTCATGCCGCGCACCAGAAGACGAAACAGAAATTGCAAACCACTGTGGACGACTACAAAGGCCTCCAAGGCGAGCTCCGCGAGATCACGCAGAGCGTACTCAATCTCGAAGATGAGAAGCAGCACAACATGCGCACCATTCAGACACTCGAGCAGCATGTCGGTGAGGCGGAGGAAGAGATCCAGAAGTGGGAGCAAAAATGCAACGAGCTCGATCAAAAGAATCGCAAGCTCGAAATTACGGAGGAGAGCCTCCACAACGAAGTTACCTTCCTCCGTGAGGAGCAGGAAGGCGACAAGATCAAGATCGGCGAACTGGAAGACGCGCTCAACACAGCCCAGCAGACCATTCTGGATGAGCAGGAGAAGCTGCGCGAGCTCGAGGCGTCCATCGTCGACGAGCGCCAGCAGCGCGATGTTTTGGAGAACAAGTCCAAGGAAGAAGTCCAGAAAGTCTTGGACGACCTCAACGCCGAGGGCACAAAGACCAAGGACGAGGTCAGGAAGCTGCGACGGGCACTTTCAGCTAAGGAAGTCGAAGCTGGCAGTTGGAAGCAGCGGCTGGAGGAATGGGAACAGGCACTCCGACAGATTCTCGGCAACGAAGACGGTGGCAAGCAGAGTCTGCTCGCCGACATCGAGAAGCTTCAGCGCGAGCTTGAGACTACTGCTAACGACCTCGACCGCGCAAAGATGGACTTGTCTGACAAGGACCGCCTCCTCCGTCACCGGGACGGCCTGTTGGAGAGCACCAGCTTGGAATCACGCCGACTTTCTGACCTGCTCGACAAAGAGCGTGCCTCTCGCAAGCACGATCTGGAGCAGTTCGATAAAGCCTCTCGTGGACAAGCAACACACATGCGCACCATCGCCCAGCAAGAAACTCGCATGCTGGAGATGGAGACCGCGAACAGCCAGACGAACCGCAAGATGGCTGCGCTCGACCAGCAGTACCGTGAGCAGCTGCACGAACGCAACAACCTCTTGCTTGCGCTGTGGAACAGACTCTCAACACTCTGCGGCTCCGACTGGGCCCAGAACTACGCACACGTCAACGGCGAAACACCCAGCGTTGAAGTGATCAACAAGAACCTCAATGGCTTCAACAAGCTCATCATCTCGGCGATTAAGACAGTCGAGGCGCTGATCGGAAGCTTCAAGGGTAGGATCCGAAGCATTGAGAAGGACCTTTGGAGGGATTATCAGACCCTCGAACACAACTTGGACATGCGCATGCGCCGCATAAATCAACTCGAGAGCGCCGTCCAAGACGCTCAAAAAGCTATCCTCGACGCCGAAGACGCGAGCCAACGCCCTCAAGGCAGTCGCTCCAGTGGCAGCAAAAGCTTCAAGAGCAGCGAAGAGGTGGCCAAGCTCAAATCGGAACTCAAGCTCCTTAAGGCGGAGTTGAAGTTCCATCGCCAACATCCAAGCCCCATGGCTCAGCAAATGATCAACCAGCAAGCACAACTCAATCCGGATCATGCTCGTCGTCAGTCGATCAGCGCCAGCCCGGCCCGAAATATAGTTTCTTCATTGTTAAGACATCATTCGACATCGGCTGTTGAGCAGCTGCCGAGCCCTGGAGAAGAGGGACAGGGTCAAAGACCTCAGACCATTGCTATTCCATCAGCACAATCGCAACCCAGCGAGCAGCGATGGGTGCATCGCCTCAAAGAACTTGAGCGCAGACTCAAGGCAGAAAGGGAAGCACGACTGTTGGACCGCCGAGGCGCCCGGCAGAGACTCGAAGAAGCCGGCGCTGAGAATGAAGAGCTCCGACGTGCACTCGAACAAGCAAAGGAGACTGGTGCAGATGAAAATATCAACTAGCGGAAAGTATGCAAATCTGCATCCAACGGCAATGCGGTCACCCGCAAAAGACATCAACGCAAGCTGGAGACTATTCTTGAGGAGCCTGGCTTTCTTATCATGGACCACAAAGGAATTTACCTCGAGACAGTTGGAGCCATCTGAGGCAGCAGTGGAGGAATTGGAGGAATCCGGAGTTTGAACATGCCATTACTGTGACTATTACTGGAGGATGGGAGGGCTCGCCTGACGGCACGGGATGTATTGTTGTTGGCAGGAATTGGTTTGGGGGCGCATTGCTTTGGGATTGAATTGTTTTGGGGCGCATTGTTTTCGGGGACTGAACTGTTTTGGGGCGCATTGGTTTTGGTTTATTGTTTGACGCAAAAAGGCGGGAGTATTGTTTTGGGATTGTTTTGTATTGGGAAGAGCGCTGGCGAGAACATCGCAGCGACATGGGAGGCATTGTTTTTTGAGACATGGAGCAGGATTGGGATACGACGACTGAACGAATTGTACAGTATTACATACCCTACGTCGCGACTTGAGGAATGGGAGGAGGGGATGAAATGGCAAAGGACTTGTATCATCCATGACTTGCATCGCGCACGTTCCCTTTTCTCTTTTGTGTGGTTTGCGGGGATCGGGGACGGAAGGTTGTTCACATGCCTGCCACTAATCACACGAGCACAAGGCATCCTCGGCCAGCTTTGAGGGAAATTCGTGGCCATGTTACGGTCGGCACGTTTTCGATTCTCCGGGCCCAGGTCGAGGCGTGCGTGATCAGTTTCTGCCAATTTGCCGGTTCGTCGAGCGCGGAAGACGCCCTTGCTATTTCTCCTCGCCGTCGGCCTGTCTTTCGTAGCCTTTCTGCCCTCTTCTCTCTAGCTGTCTGCATCTACGTCGCTCGTTCGCCCGCTCCGCTCTCTTTGCCACCGGCTGTCCGTCACCGGCACACGCTCTTTATTACCTTGCTGCACATCTTGCTCTCTTCAGTCGCTACCTTTCCTCTATCCTTACCTCAACACGCTCCTTTTGACTCCACTCCGAGCAAGATGCAGCTTCTCCTGTTGACAGCAGCTCTGCTGCCCACGCTCACCTTCGCGGTCCCGAACCCTCACGGCGACAATAAGCATGCTGCTCATCAGAAACTGCACCAGCATGCTAAAGCGGCTACTCACGCCAACGCTGGTCGCAGCATCCGCGTTGCGAAGGGAGACCACCATGAAGCTCGTTCTCAGCAGGCTGGACAGGGCCAACAAAGCACGCAGTGGGGCCCTCCCGGCGACACGGCGTATTCGAACGATGACTATGTCACTCTGGCGAAGAAGCACCACGACTATCATCGAGCGAATCACCTGGCGAGCTTCATCGAATGGGATCCGCAACTCGCGTGGGAAGCTCAGCAGATTGCTAACAGCTGTGTTTACGCACATAACCAGTACGTTTGCTCGACCTTGATGTACCTTGAAGCCATTGGCTGATTTGATTGAACAGACAACTCGATCCTGAGGCTGGCCAGAACATTGCCGCCGGCTACGACGCTTCCCGCATTGGTGAAATTATTACGGGACTGTGGTACAACAACGAACAGCAAGCTTTTGCGCCGAACTATGGAATGCCGACACCGAACATGCAGAACTTTGAACTCTTTGGCCATTTGACGCAGATTTGCTGGGGCGGAACAACGCACTTTGGATGTGCGACTGCGTCCTGCCCGAATGGATTGGCGAATGTTTACGGCAATGTGGAGCCCTTCTTCACCGTGTGCCAGTACAAGGAAGCCGGTGAGTACCGTATCCAAGAAAGACTGCACAACATTCGAATGCTGATTCTGATGTGTTGCAGGCAACGTCGATGGCGAGTATGCACAAAACGTGCAGCCACCCCAAGGAGCACCGCAGATTTCAGGATCGACTCCGTTGGAGTACACTGGAGGCTCCGGCTCCGGGTCCCCTACCGGCTCCAACCCTCCCAGCTACAGCTAGGAGCAGTTCAGCGGCAAAACGGCGGCGGCGACGGGATGCTTCAAGTTCCCATGAGCAAGCCCGTCCAGGGAGTCCAGTCCCGATCGACCTGATACGATGAATGTGTCCCGAGACATGGCGACGGCAAGGCAAGTTTTGGCTCAGGCGTTTGAAGGTGAAAGGGAGAGAGCGTCAGTTGCGGGCATTTTTCACCCAAAAACCAGCAGGCATTATCTTTGATTCTTTCGTTTCTTGCTCTTCTTCGGCTTTCAAACACACACAGCAGGGGCTGCAAGGGTTTGGTTGGGGCTTTCTTTCGTTTCTGGCATCTTACAGCGCGGGGCGCTGCTTGCATTCGTGTCTCAGGACGAGACGCGCAGCGCTGGTTTCGCTGCGATTTATACATTCTGTAGAGTAGCTTTGTAGAAATGGTGGGTTTGAAGGCGAAGATTTGCAACCGCACTGCCCGCTTATTCTCCTCTTTCCTTTGCTTGAAAGTGATCGATGAAGTAGATCGCTCGATTTCGCCTCTGCAGTTCGAAACTCATCAGCTCGGCCCTGAATGCCGGTGGGAGGCCACGCGCAACTCGTCAAGGATGAGCCAGGCATTGAGTTCGGGATGCATGCAGGGAACAACGAATTTCGTGAACCCCAAGCGAAACGCCAGATCGGGGTTTGAAACGCCTGCCGAGAGCTGCTCGACGATGGCCCGCGGATACGATGATGGCCGGAACGCCGTCGATGACTTTGCGCGAGTGGCAAACGGCAGATTGTCACAGGCAGCAGCAGCTTCGTGTGTGATTGCCAATCCTTGGATGCTTCATCGCATGCGCTGCTTCGAGGGACGGCCTGAAGACGATGGTACCTGTCATCTTCGGCGCGTTTCTCGCCGCTCGGCCGCCGAGAAGGTTCGCCAGGTCGTTGTCGTGCTCAACGCGTACCGTTCGATGATGATCATACTGGTTGCAGGTCAGCACAGAAGGAGTTGCTTTCGATATCGCTGTTGTTGCATGTGAGAGTGTGATTGAGAGATGAAGAAGTCAAGATCAGTGATGAAGTGAAGTTGATTTGCTAGTGCGAAATAAGTGGGTCTGTGCTGGTGTCGATCCCAGTGGTGTGGTGCCTGGATTCTTCGTTCCTGCCTGATTTCTCCTGCTGTGTTTACCAGCCAAGAAACGACATTGAAAACATCATTCAACATATCTGACGAGAAAAGAACCCAACTCGAAAGCAAGACCAAGTCCAAACCAGAACGCCTCAATTCAGACGATCAAGGAAGACTCTTCATCAATGCGAGCAACCTCGAATAGATCGGCGTGCCCAGCCCTATGAGCGAAGTTAGCAAAATAGAACCTCAACCTCTATAACTTCACGTCTATACACTTACCCGTGACCGGATCCCATCCACTGACAGCCTGGAAGCCCGAACTTCCACAGTTGGCATTCGTACCGTTCACAATATCATTGAAGACTTCCGGATGCTTGTACAGCGTCGGATTGAGAAAGCCAACTGAGCCTTTACCAATCGCGGTTCGCTCTTCATTGATGAGAGTGATAATGCTTCCGAACAGTGGTGCAGCGACAGAAGTTCCAAATGCTCCTATCTCCTCACCATTGAAGAAAGTTAGGAAATTCGCTCCGTTGGCTGCAACATCTGGCATGCCACGGCCGGCACGATTGTAAAGACCGCCATTCGCACCGAGGTTGGCAACGCCCATGGAGTCGAGCTTGGCGGTATAGTAGGCATGGCCGGGGTCGTAGCGTTTGAAGTATGTGTCCACCGCAGAGGCCTGGTATGAAGGCAGAGGGAAGTAATTGGAAAAGCCACCTCCTGAAGAGTACCCAGGACCCAGTTCTGGTCCTTCCATTGCGGACTCTCTATCGTAGATCGTTTGATTGTCCCAGAGACGAGTTGCGCCGACGGATGTGATGAAAGGACATGATGGAAACTCGGGGTTGTAGATGGTCTGGTTGGCACCGAGACATCCGGTCTCGCTGTCTCCGCCTGGCTCACCTGCTACACCCCAGTCGCCGCTCGCAAAGACAATGGTGACTCCTTGCATGCCTAGCTTGGCGAACTCGTTGCACTGTCGTAGGGTGTAGTTGAGAGGCCAGTAATCTTCTTCATACCCATAACTGAGGCTGATCACCTTGGTGGGTTTGTAAGTTCCACACATCCTCGGTCCCTTATAACCTCCCGGAGCTGGGTCTGGGTATGTCGGGTCGAAATCTGGGTCATCTCCAGTGAGACCGTATGCGGTGTAGTTGCAGTATGATCCATCGAGTGCATCAAGGAATGTATTGAAGCCAAGCTGTGACTGCTCGAGGGCTACTTCATTACTCACCTGGTACAAGGTGATGGATTGGGGGTATACCAAAGCTTGAGCTATGGAGATGTCAATGTTTGCCTCTTGATAGTTGGTGCCGTCACCGGGCTGAGATGGAGCTGTTCCGCCATTGATGGACGCCAGAACGGGCTTGGTTCCTTGAGGTACGTTTGGGGCGTTTTTGGCGTAGAACAGATCGAGATCCTGCTGATGGTATTCGACCCCAGATTGAAAGATCCCAAGAGAGTTGACACTATCGTTGCGGAGTCCTTGTGGTCCCGGCAAGCCATACAGCGCCCGAATACAAGCAGGCGTAATATTCCTCCCACACGTCTGAAGCTCCAAAGGCAACGACATTGCCGCGTCTGGCATGGTCCATGGCGACCTTGTAATCTTTGAAAGTACCGATATCAGCTTGTCGATGAGTTTCCCAACATCTAAGCTTCTCTTCTTTCTGACATCGACTGAGCGCTTAATCATAGAAGGCGAAAGAGCAACGCCGGGTGTAATGTAGTCGATGTGGTGCCTAAGATTTGCTGGTACATGGTACTCATCGCATCCGACTTTGACTCTCTCACCGGGAGACTTTGCATGGTCGTATTCGTGGTATTGGGTCTGGAAGAGACTTTCCGCTTGCCAGGCAGGAAGACCAAGAGCTAGCCAGCCTTTATTTTCGGAATGGATGATGGAATTTGGATCGATTCCGGAGTGGATGAGCCAGGCCTTGACGTCTGAAACCGCTTCTTGGGAGGGGGCATACATCTCATGCACTTCGTCTGCAGTCCTGTACCATTCATTAGACGACGCACAACCCCGTCTTGGCACCAATCTTACCGATGCTTTCCATAATTGGACGAGTCTGGATCAGCGACGTCCATTAGATGCTCGTAGATGTTCTCAAGGTTGGACTGAGTCAGTCCGATGCGGATCGGAAGAATCGCATCAGGATGAACACGTCCGCTTCGCCTCCATGCCTTTGGAATCGAGCCGCGCTTCTCATGAATCTGGAGTCTGTAGCCCTCCGTTGCCGTCGGAATGGACCAGGAGAGAGCGAAAAGGCTCGTCAAAGCCAGCATGGCAATGAGAGGCCTCATGTCGGACAAGCGAGCAGCTGAGCTTGACCATCCAGTCGGTGTCCATCATGAGTGCTCTTATAGTATCACCATCTCCCTCAAGAAATTTGCAAAGCTGAGCGTCTCAAATCGTTCCCAGGCAACGGCTCACAAGAGCGGGTCGTGTAGTACATCTCCGAACAGGCCCTAGTATTGTGTTACTTTCCTAGCATGGCAATAGTCAGTACACTCATGCAGACGCGGCTCTGCGGAATGGTGCATGTGGAGACCACGTGCACACCATCAGAATAGGGATACTATTGTTCTGTCTAGGAAGAAGGAAACATTAGTCATATTGGAACAGGCGGAGCGCCCGTGGAGACACCACCTCGGCCGAGCAGTCTCAGCCACCAGTATGGCAAGTTTAAGACATTAAGCTGTGCGTGATAGCACGTGGCGGCAACACAGCGATCATCGTCCGGACCGCATGGTTTCGCAAGATTTTTGCGCGCACCCAGAATCTTGGAACAGCTGAACAGTGATGCGCCCCTCCCTTTCGGCCTTTGCTATCGCCGATTTCATCTAAGCCGTTGCCTTTTGGCTTGACCTTCACTACTTCTTGTGATGTTTTCCTGCTGGGACTCGGGCAGATCGTGTGAGGGTTGTTCTTTCAGAGCACGCTCCAGATCTGAGACCAAGCTCTCGCTCAGAAATCCGCTCAGCTCAACATGCTTCACTCCCATAGGTCCCGACAACAACGGACTCATAGCTCGCTGTGCACGGTTTGAATCTCGAACTTGATGAACTGTGGGCTCTCTGATCTGGACCTTCAGCTTTCCGGCCGGGTTGACTTCCGCTTGTAGGGTATCGATTGGCAGTGCGACCAAGGAGTATCGGTTATCCTGAGACGGCGCAGCGATCTCAAAGTGTGCTGCCAAACGGGTAAGTCTTGCCGGTGCCAGGTCAGAAGCCGCACCAAGTACAATGTCGGTGAGTGCATGAATATCCTGAGATCCGTGAGAGTGCGGCAGCGATGCGATGATTGTGACGTCTTTCAGGTAGGATGCAGTACGCTCCGTCAGAGTACCCAGGGAGTGCGGTTTCTGGGAGACGATTCGGCTCCAAGACCGAAGCATGTTGGTATCTCTGATATGCACGAAACTGTGGATAGCGTTCGCCGTGAAATTGAATATGAAAGCGTTGGCCCCGTAGAAGCGTTTGTAGACAGCCTGCTGTAATTGCTTGCAAGTCCCAGCGAGCGACAAGTGCGCAGATCCAGTTGCTGGAAGTGTCGATCTGATGCCTGAAAACGCGTACATTGGGCTGACAATGGTGTTCGGGCCGGAGACTCGTGTTGCGGTGGTCGCATCTGAAGAGGTCGTCTTTTGAGATGTACTCTCTAGTACAAATTTCTGTACAATTTGAGGATTCCTGCGATCTGATCTGGCTGGCAAGAAGTGATATGTCTGCCCTTCAGGAACTAGATAATCCAGTATGATGTCCAAAAGCTCTTGAGGAAGCTTTGTAATCATACACCGTTTCGTCTCAGGCTTTGCTGCAACGACACTCCCGTAGCGATGTGCGAGGTCGAGGCTCGGATCAGTAATCTCGCCATGTTGGAAAGCCGTGAGGACTTCAGTACCAATACCGAATTGATCGCTCAGTACCATTTTAGTGCAGGAAAAGTATTCAAAGTCAGGCACTTCCAGATCACGAATCCAACGACCGCAAATGGTGTGTTGACGTCGATTTGGAAGTGTAGGAATCCAGTCGTCCTTGGTGTCGCTGCCGCAAAGGAATTGGATCCCCCAGGGCGTCATTCGATGCTTCTTGCCCTCCACTAATTCAGCGACCCGGCGTCTCAGTTGCTGTCCTCGTTGGCCTCTGGTCCCTCCAGTCTGGACAGCGATTGCGACGATCCGCTCCTGAGGCACGGAGTCTAAAAAAGAAGGCGTCATCGGCGCAGAGTGACACAAGCATTGCAAGAGAGCCGCAGAAGTCGACGCAAAACATATATGCGTTGACGTGAAACGCTCGTACAGCAAGGCAGCAAATGCCTAGCGCAAGCATGGACCGCGGAAGGGTCTCGACAAGGCAGAAATACGCCACAAAGCAAGGCACGGCATTGCAATTGTATGCATAAAGCGCAATGCTATCGTTGCAATGTCAGAACATGTCTCGTGCCCTCAGTGTCTTATCAAAGGCAGATCAGCAGTGATCTGCGTTCTCAAGGTCAACTGCGATGCGAATCAGCCAAATTTGGCGCGTTTGATGGCAGCGATGCCGTCGATTTCCGCCGCATGAATTTTATCGGTGCCGTATGTCGTGAGATAGCACAAGACATCATGTGCTCTTTCGTATAGCAGTAGCGTCGTCGATGTGGATCAAGCTGTCGAGTGTGAAGCTGGAGTGAGAGCGTGAACAGAGAAGGACTTGGGAGCTGCGCATCGGCCCCACGGAGCGAGGGAAGGTGTCGCGAACACACGTGACCATCCTCAACTGCACCTCCTCCTTAGAAGTAAGGGCAGCCGCAGAAGGAGCATGCAATCACCGCACTTGTGTTCAGATAGGCAGCCAAAAGCACCAATCGTCCAGCTAGCCGGCATGGCACTTCGCTTCAACTTACCAGTCAGGAGATACAACCCAGCTACAAGCGGCTGGGTCTCCGCATGAAGATCCCCTTCACGCGGGGTGCATGTTGCTTAATCCAACTCTTACGGTAACCGCTATACCAGGTGTTGAAAGCGCTGTTGATGATCTGGAGGGCCCAGATGCACTTCCGAAAGCACCCCGCAATGCTCTGCAGGACAGCGTCCGGTGTCCAATGAACCAGAGGCAGCGATGGACAGAGACATGTCAGTATACCGGTTTGCGGGAACAGCCATAGCCGTCGAGCAAATGGCGGTGCTAGAGATTTGTGTTTGGCTTTCAGATTCTGAGCTCAAGTTGCGATAGCCTGGATCGTAATTGTCGGAAGGGCATTGTCCAGCAGATGCATCAAGTCGCAGTTAGTAGCATAAAGATGCTCTGCCTGCTGGGTCCGTCGAATAGGCGTTCGTTACTCCCGCGTATCCATCCGCAAGCTCGTGCTCGTACTCTCTCCTTCCTAGAATCCCACAGTCAGGCTCTATCAGAATGTATACCTCTATAGTTCCCGTATTTGTCGCCATCACCTCTCTTGTTGGAGATGTTGGCGCCGCGCCAGCGAGCAAGCGACAGACTGTCACACAGATACTCAATAACACCATGCTCAGTCGACCAAACGTCCAGTACAACAAGACACAACTTGCAGACATCAAGACAGCCATGACTGAAGTTGATCGAGTCGAAATGATTCGCAGCTGGGGCAATACCGACGACTATTTCAAATTCGACTTCAGTCCAGTCGTCCAGAGCGGTGGTAATGCGGGCAACGGACAAGGCGGTCAAGGAATTCTGGCTGCTGTCCAGAACTACCCAATTCTGCTCAACACAGGTCTGAGCATGGCAATGGGCTTCTTGGAGCCATGTGAGTGACTAAGGTCAAGGTAAAACCATGGAGTGTACTAATCAATAACAGGCGGACTCGACAGCATGCACATACACAATCGTGCAACAGAGATGGTCGTCCTCGTCGCCGGAGGGCCGCTGAAGACTTCATTCGTGATGGAAGACGGCTCCACAGATCCGGTGCAGGCGACTATTGGCTTGTATCAGGGTGTCATCCGTCCGCAAGGCTCAGTTCATTGGGAATTCAACGACAACTGCGCGCCTGCCGTCTTCGTTTCCGGACTCAGCAATGAAGATCCTGGAGTGAGCAGAACGGCACAGAACTTCTTCGTGAATCCAGGAGACCTCGTCGATGCGGACATGGGATACCCGGAGTTCTTGAATGGTGTCGACATGAAGAAGTACTACCAAAGTCTACCTCGAGCATTTGCACTTGGCGCGCAAGAATGCTTGGCGAGATGCGGTTTGAAGTACGATGCCAACGCGACTGGAGGTCCAAATTATGATACGTCCGGCTAGGCAGGGCGTCTTGAGGGTCGGGAGGAGCCAGCGCAGCGGTATGAAGGCCGGATAGAGCCACGCATGTCATATTCGAAAGATGTTCCAGTGGACTCAGTCAAGCTTTCCTCAATCGGAATGATCCCTTCTCGTTGACTTCGGACAGCCCGGACGCGAAGTTGACATACGATCAGCCGCTGAGCATCAGTCTGATCCTCTGTTGGGGAGGCGAAAGATGGAACATGGTGTTCCGCGAGCGAACAATTATGGTCAGGCTGATGAAATGGTGGTTGTTGATGGAGGAGATGGAGAAGGGGAAGGGACTCGGTAGTTTGTGCTCGCGCCAGTCCTGCAGTTAGCCCCACCAATGACAGGGATGTCGGATTTGCCGGACGGTGACGATCGCCGCGTGTTTCTAGACTGCAGTCTGCTAAGGTATATACCGCTACCTACCTGACCATACATTATTGCGTAGCATCTATACCATCTTCTGCGTGCATGATTTCTCCTACATTGCACATGCTTCCGCTCGGCGCACTCCCCTCCGATCAGCACCGGTAGCGCGAAGAAGCTGCTTCAGCATCCCTTGCTGGCGCCAGCAACAGCATGTCCAACCCATTCCGGCGCTCTGTTGCACCCAAGCTGCCGGGCGTTGAATCCAGCTCCTCAACACCTAGCAGCTATCCCAATGATACACAGAGTCGCGGCGACGATGCCCTCAGTAAGCACATGAACCACGCATCTTGCGTGGAGAGGTAGGTCGTGTTACTAATGACTCGCTCCAGCAACGCCTGCGCAACCTCAAACAAAGAAGAAGCGAGTCAAGATCCAGTCGCCGCCGGATTCGCCAGAGCTTCAAGCCTCGCCCGACGATCGAGGTCGCCGACTGTCCGCTTCAGACTCTGCTGGCAGAGCTGATTCGCCTCCGCCGCCCGCGCCAACTGCTGTAGGGAACGAAACTGGGGGAGAGGAGTCGGACTCGACGGCAACCGCGGACTCAGACTTGGAAGAGGCGCTGAAGAACACAAGGCGGAACTCGGGGTCGCTGCCACCTGTGGGCAATGCGTCGCAGGCTAGCACTATGAGGGCGCCGTATAATCCATTCGCGCGAACATTAGCGAATAGGGAGAGGAACGCGACGAACAAGGAGGCGGCGCAAGACAAGAGCGGGGAGCAGAGAGGTGCTGGTAGGCCTGCGCTGGACGTGGATCAATTCAAAAACATTCTCTTGACCGGAAGTGCTGCGCCTTCACCGCCTTCAGCAGCAGGCGCGACGACCGCCGGGGCAGGAATATCACAGCCGCGGCCGGACAGCAACAGTGCCAGTACGGACAACTCGTCTCTGTTCGATCCAGCATATGGCGTCCATGCTGAATCACCGCGTACCTCATTCGACGACTATGAGGATGCGTCAGATAATGGAGAGGAAGACGATACTGAACATTCGAACTTAATGGGATCCGACGGTAGACTCGACGACCTGGCACCTCCTGCACCCCCTAAACCACAAAAACCTCGAGGACCACAGACCGTTTCATTTGCAGACTTTGACCAAACAATACCTCCCGACTTCATCTCTTCACAACGCGCAAAATCGCCTGCGAATCCTCAACTTACCGGCATTCTGAGACCTCCGATGACCAGGTCTTCAAGTGATCTTAATAAACCTCTGCCACCACCTCCCCGGAGTCCAGCAGAACCACCGGCGCCCAGTGTGCCTGAGAAAGATTCCCCAGCTCCTCAGCAACCTTTGCCTTCGCCGACCCCAACAGACGACAAGAAGGCACCACCTCCACCGCCGACTCGCAGGAAAGCGCCCGATTCAGGACGACCGCGAAGCTCATCAAACCTCTCAAACACCACGCAAGATTCTGTGAACTCAATGGCGACATCTGGATCTGCGGCGCAGATACCACCAACTCCTCCCAGGACAGACGATACTAGTAGTAAACTTGCTCCTCCTCCCCCTCCAGCTCGCAAGTCGCATTCCAATAGCCAGTCTTCAACGCCGGCGGTAGAAACACCACCACAGGAGCCTTCACCTAGCAATTCAACAAATGAAGTTCCTAAAGCTGCTCCGGCGCCTCCACCTCGGCGACACCCCTCAAAAGCAATCAGACAAACGCCAAGCCACTCACCTGCAGGCGCCAACCGCCAAAGCATGAAGCCTGGCGATGCATTCCTCTCGTCATTAACAGGAGCAAACTCAACCGCGAGCACGAGCGCCAGTGCCAGTGCCAACTCCAATAACAACGCCAACGCGCCAGCCCATGCTCCCCCAGCGCCCCCACCGCGTCGAGCAGCAGGCTCTAAAAGAACCAGCTTCGACGGTCGGCCCGATACACTGGCTCGCAGACTGAGTACGGAACACCATCGCCGGTCCAGCAACAATAGCTTCGACAGCGACAGATCCGGGTCCATCTCAAGCTTACAGCGAGGGGAAAGCGCGGAGCAAGCGGTTGTCTCGCCGCCTGCGGAACAGAGGGATATTCTAGCAGATATGACGGCTTTCCAGGCGGAGATTGACGCACTCAGAGCGCAAAATGAGAAGGAGAGATAGGTCTGGATAGTGATGACAACTACGCAATCTCTCAGAGAGCTATTGTGACTTCAATTTCCATTTCGTTTTCGGCTCATTTCATCCGATCGGGTATCTCTTCTATCACAACCAACGCCTGCTCTCGGAACTCCACAAAAAAGAGAAACGCCAGGTCTATTCCATGCATGCTGAGGACGGCTATCCTGCTTTCGATGTCTGTTTACCATCTCCAGCCAACGCTCAAAACCAAACACTGTCGAAATGCAGTCTCACGATCCCACGTGCCAGATCTCCACTCCCATGACCTCGAACTTCGACCCTTCGTCGCTCAACTGCTCATTGCCAAACGTCGGACACGTGTCGCTGACCCCGTTGCTCAGGTTCTGGTCCAGCCACAACCCGTAGTGTCCGTCGCCTCCACCGACGCTGAGGTAGTCCTGCTGGCAGAAGACTTGGTAGTCGTTCTCGCCCGTGTACGGGAAGGCTTTGAACCTGATCCTGTCTGGTGTTATAGCTCCTGATTTGTGGCCATTTGTGTTGCCGTTGGGCACATTGAGTGAGGCCAGGGATGCATTGGAAGCGTTGTTTGACCTTGTCATGCCGATTGTAGTCATGCGCTGTGCGTGCGTGGTATCTGCGCTGGGCGGTGGAGGGAGATCTAGGAGGTCGGGAATCGCAGGGAGGACCATTGCTCGCCAGAGAAAGCACTCGCCGTTGCCGAAGTAGTGTGGTTGGGGTTTGGGAGGCTCTGATAGGTAGGCGCCGAATGTACCACCTGTTGAGTCCCGGACGACAAGAACGAACCCTCCTCGTTTGCCTCTGAACTCATCGCATAGACCATATAGTGTTGAGAGAGTGCTGCCGTTCTGTTCGAGAGAGTAGATCAGGTTCCAGTTGTCCATCAGCTGCAGGCGCGGAGGAATCAAGAGCCGTATCTCCTCCGCAATTGCTTTCCTCAATAGCCTCGCTTTGCTTGTTGTACTGCTCTTGTAGCCATGTAGAGTGAGAGATGTGAGAGGCGGCGGCTGGAAAGGCGACTTCTTCCGCTGGGGAGCCTGCGGTGGGTGGAAAACACCGGTCGTAGGGTCGGCCATTGAGCCGTTGTAGTTGGCGCTCAATGCTCGTGCCAGCGGAGTAGGAGCTTCGTCTTCGGAGATTCGTCTCACAAGACCCTTGACGGTGTAGGATACGGGCTCGGTGAAGTACTGGAGAGTGGACATGAGGTTGAACGGGTTGGAGGATTGAGAGGGAGGTTGTAGAGGCGGTCGCGAGGCATCGGAATCTCTGCGCTTTTCCGTAGCGGTCGACATGTGTCCTGTTGTGGAGCCTGAGTCAGTAAGAGAGGTGTTATGGTGGGTTTTGCATGGTTCTCCGTTGTAATTAGTCGACGAACTGCTTCAACCTTACCGGCCTGGAGGCGTTCCTGGTGCAGTAGGTGTCACGTGCCCGCGGGGACCTTGCATCGGCCCGGAGCCGAGAGTGGAGCGTGTGAAATGATGGAATGGTTATCCCATCACCCCTTTGCACATGTGAACATGAGCAACTTCTGTCATGCCATGCAGAGGATTGCTCAGTTATAATAGTGCTGATGAAGCATGGAAGGTGGAGAATGTAAATGGTAGCAGTGCTGGCTATGGCCCTAGGAAAAGGTAGGCACGGAGATAACTAAGCTTTTCTCCGAGTTCGCACGTCTCTCTTCCACTGACGATCCTCTTCCACCTTGACGCCACCAATCCAGCAACAGCCTGCAATGTACGATGGTCACGGAAGTGCGTACCTAGATGAATGGCCGACAGAAACAGCAGGATGCCTGACGAAGATGCGGCAACGGCGAATAGCAGCACCGTCACGAACAGCACAAGCGCCACAGGCGAGCAGAAAGCAGTCGCAACCAATCTCATCAAATCAAACCCAGAAAATGGAGCATGCACCATCATCGAGCCTCGAAAAATATCCAAAAAGGATGTCATCATCGACGACGACGAGCCGCTCGTCGACACGACCGAAGCTCTCCCGCTGAAGTCCAAGAAGACGGAGCGCATGCAAAAGAAACTACAACAGAAACTCAGAAGAACAACAGTAAAATCCGACACAAAATCCTTCCTCGATCTCCCTCCAGAGCTACTCCAAGAAGTCCTGTCCCACTTACTCCCAAGTGAGATACTCCCTTTACTCCACCTAAGCAAAGCCACCCGCCAATACATCCTCGACAACGAGACCGCCATCGCCAAAGACATCATCCGCCAACGATACTGGGTACTCTCGCGCTGCTTCTTCCTCCCCATCCCTCTCGATGCAGTCGAGCCCTCCGCACACGCCGCTCTCAAAAACCCTGAATGGCAGAAACGTCTCCTGATCCATAAGCGGTACCAACACATCAAAACGCACCCCGAAGACCTTGTCTGCAGCTGCTCCAACTGCGTCTGCGCCTGGAACGACCTCTGTCTCATTCTTGACCTCGCGCATTTCCAACACCACCTGAGCAATCGAAAGCCCATACCCATGGTAGCGCGGGGGACGAATCCGCAATGGAACTCCGAGCTAGCCGAGCGCAACGGCGAGAAAGTTTTGAAAGCGATAAAAAGTCCGCTCTGCTATGCGATGATTCTCCAGACCCATCTCGATACGATTGTGACTACTCTGACGCGGCAGGTCAGAGTCGGCAAAAAGACGTATCATCCGAAGCAGCTGTATCACTTGTCCCAACAAGACATTCAGTCGCAGTCAGACGCATTCCTGGAGCGGAGTGGACCGCCATCGTATGAATTCCCTTTCCATCGAGACAGGTATCACTACTTGGAAGCCTACGTGCCCGTTCGGAAGTGGTCAAAAGAGGAGCAGAAATGGCAATACGCAACGCCCGGGATGCCGCACCAAAACAACTTGGAATGGGTTGTACAACACTTCACGCCCCGAGACCAAGGCATTGATAACTTTGTGTCTTCATTCAGCCAACAACTCCAAACGTAGAAGCTTCTACGCGCCGAGAGCAACTCTATAACGACATCAGGCAAAAACATCCATTGTCAAAGCAATTGGCCGGTCGTGTGCCAGTCCAGTTCAATTCTCATTCTCACTCGCTCGCTGATCTGGTATATCCACATGTCAAATTCCCAAATGAACGCCGCCTCATCATGCATCCACTAATGATTTGGTCAATGTACAAGAGCAGCGCTTTGTAGCAGCGCGCACATCATCTGTCTTCGCTCTGGTCCGGGACGTCCTCCACTTCCACGGCTTTGCCTTTTCCCTTCCCGCTGTATCCTTGCTGTTCCTCTTTCTGATGCTCGCCCTCAGGCTGAGAAAAATGTACATTGCTCTCGCTGGCTCCGGAGACGTTGGGTGCGCCTGCTATGGACGTGGCGGCGCCATTGGCATTGTTGCTTTCGGCGTTCTGGTCGAAGTTCCAGCTTCCAGAGCCCCACGGCGGAGCTGCAGTAGGTAAGGACTGTTCCGGATGCGCGTTTGCTAGAGGGTTAATAGGCACAGAGGGCTGTGGCGGCACCTCATTCCGGTTCGTTGTGACATCGCCGTTTCCGACTTGCACCGGTACAAATAGCGGCGAGCCTCTCCCGTCTGCAGGTCCCTGATCGTGCGCTGATGTATCTACTGAGGCAGCTCTAGGTTCTCGCGAAGCTCTAGCTTGCTCCGTCGTACTACTCATCTCATTCGCGCGCGATGCTGCGCCGCTCGGCGATGGTGTACCTGATTGCGCATCCACAGCAGCAGGAGTAGCAGTATCGCTAGAGAAATTTCCGACATTGCGTCGTCGAAGTGATTGAGCGGCGCGAAGTGCGTCCAGGGGTTGCGGACCTGCAGCAGTTGGTGCGTTCGGTACAGGTGTTCGAATAATCTGATGATTTGGCGCAACGGGCATGGCACCTTCAATTCTCCGAAGCGGTGTGGCTGTCCAGCCCTCGGGAAGGACTAAACCTGCTGGCAAGTCTTGGTGTCCATTGCTAAGCTGCTGTGTAGTGCTTCCTTGTAATGCTTGTGCTTGTTGATGTTGAGGCATTGGCCCATGCTGGAAGGAGAACGTTGGTTGTGTGGGCAGGAAACCAAGAGCGGCAGCCTGAGGAAACAGCTGAGGCTGCGGTGCTGCCTGCTGTTGAGCACCGTTAGTACCAACAGGCTGCTGGGCCGGAATATGTTGTGCACGCAATCGCGCCAACTCAGCTTCCATCATGCGGAGGTGGACGAGTTGCTGCTGCTCGATGCCCAGGTTATGAGCTTCTTGCATCAGGCGCTGTTCAAGCTGTAGCAACTGAACATGGGTCGGCACCTGAGCCCTGGAGACCCGGGGTCCCGGTGGGGCCGCCACATTTCGTGTGGCATAGGGGACTTGAAGCCCGAGATGGTTTGGGCCTTGTTGGTTTGCACCAGTGGGTGGTTGTTCTTGATTTTGCTGTTGCTGTGGATGTTGATTTCGGTTCTGGTTTTGGTTCTGTCCATCTGGATTTTGAATCTGATTGAGGATATTCTGCATTTGACCGTTTGGCGCATTGAGAAGTCCAATTCTGAGTGGTCCGAGGTTGAACATGCGTGCTCTTGGCCGTGGTGGTTGTTGCTGTCCAGGTGGGCCTTGACCTGGCGCGTTTCCTCCTGCACCACCTCCATTGTTCCCTGAAGCAGGCGACGCAGTGATGACAGGACGTCGGCAGGTCGGACATACTTGCTGTCGTTCTAGCCATGCTTTGAGGCAACGTAAATGAAGGATGTGGCCGCAAGGCAGCTTCTTCGCTCGCAGGCCTTCATCCCTTCGCCTCGTCGCCCCAAGAGCACCAGCTTGTTGTTCACCAGCTGGTTGAGCCTCCGCTTGAGCATTTGGCTGCTCCCATGCAACCATGCTTTCGCGGCAAACGATACAAGCGTCGTCTCTGATCTCCTCGGTCGTTGCATCTGGATATCTCGCGTTCATGTCGCTCGTAGCCTTTCGATATGCCACGTAATCGCTGACTCGCTTGCTGAAAGACGCAAATGTCATGTATACATCGCGCATGATGTGCATCGGCAGTCCGTTGAAAGTGATGCTGACGGTGAAGAAGACGATGTAGATCATCAACTTGATGAAGTCGGTGAAGACCTCCAAACCAAACAGATATCGCCGCTTTTCCTCCCAGCCAGGCACATCCACTTCGTTCTCGTCCACTTCGATGGGCTCATCCAGGGAGGGAGGCTCCGGTCTCCGCTCCTGGCCTTCTTCAACTGTCTCGCTTTCCCACCTCTCTCGTTCAACTCTTCGCTCCTCCTTGATTTCGCGCTTACGCAGGTCGATGGCCTGTATGGTCTGCTTCTTCACAACCCCAGCCTCGGCCAAGCTCAAAGCGTACCTCGCCAGAGTAAAGACGGAGAAGATGCACTGGATGGCGAACTCGAAGGTGAATATGACCATCATGCCGGGTCTGGGATCGGCGACGACGCTCTCGACGCAGTAATTGAATACCCAGATGTCGAAGACAACACTGACGATCAAGCTGGTCGCGAGCCGCGCGTGGAATAATCTCGGATTCGCAGGCGGTTGTTGTTCCAATACATCCACTCTTCCCTCTCCGATCCAGCCCCAGACCTTAGCCGCCAGCAACAGAACGAACATGGTCAATAGCCAGCCTCCCACATCTTCTCGGAAGCTCGGCATGGCGAGTAGAGTGTCCAGAACAGCATACCAGGCCTTCTCGGATAATTGTTCGATCTCGATAGGGCGTAGCGGGCCGTAGAGGAGTCGCTGGAGTCCGTAGATGAAGCTGCATGCCATGACGAGCAGCAGGTTCGTGAGGATGAGGAGACATGCGTTCGACTGCGAGAGATAGACGGTCGCGCTGTAAAAGTTGGGCCGCTGGTGGAAGGCCTTCAGTAGGCAGGCCGCCGCGGCCGCGGTCGACGCCCCAGCGTAGTATGCGAGGCGCATGTTGTCGGTTGTGCAGGTTACGTGTATCGGCGGATGGGGCGATTCGTGTCGTCCATGACCAGCAGTGAAGAGGTCAATCGGCGGCGGCGGAGGAGTCACGATGGTTGTTGATCGCACATGAAGTTCAAAGGACAGCTGTTTGCCAGGTACACGTCGGCAAGCAGCCAGCATGCAAGCTGAGCCGAGAGCTGGACTATCGTCGGCGCGTCATTCGACAAAGCTCCGACGGGTTTCTTGGCGGTGTCGGCCGACTTCACTTCATCGGAGGAAGGAACGGGAGAATGAACAACACTCAATGGATCCACCATCTGGCCTCGAAATGGAACAAGGAAAGGAAGAGAGGATCAAGCGTCGAAGACTAAAGAGGCGCTTCGATTTCTGTCTAGTTGCTAACCTCTAATCTCTCTGGCCAATTCCATCTCAGAAAAGAGCGTGTTTCTCGTGGTCACAAAAGCCTATCCGGCAGCGCTGTCAGAAGCCGCTCACAAGGAGAGCATGGCGGCAATGGTCACCAGCAGAAGGGCGCCGACACCGGCCTTGGCGCCAGAGTTCATCGCCGGCATCGATTCGGTCGGCTTCGATGGGGGAGGGTACTGGCGGGCAGAGGTGGTCTGTGCGTGGGTGGTCGACGGCTTGCTGGTGGTCATGTTGTAGACGACAGACGAAGTCGTCATCTCCGAAGAGACCGGGTATGTCATGGGCTGAGAAGTCGACTCGGTAGCTGGGGAAGTCGTCGTCTGATGGGGATAGGTCTTGTGCTCCGAGGTGGAAGACATCGGGTAACTTGGCTGAGGCGACGACATCGGGTAGGTCTTGTGCTCCGAGGTCGAGGACGAGACCGGATAGCTTGGGTGGGTGACTGGGTAGGTCTTGTGCTCAGTGGTGGAAGACATCGGGTAGCTTGGGTGAGGCGAAGACATCGGGTAACTTGGCTGAGGCGACGACATCGGGTAGGTCTTGTGCACCGAGGTCGAGGACGAGACCGGATAGCTTGGGTGGGTGACGGGGTAAGTCTTGTGCTCAGTGGTGACCGGGTAGCTGGGCTGTGGTGTCGTCGCTGGGTACGTCTTGTGCTCGGAAGTGGACCAGACTGGGTAGCTTGGATGGCTGACCGGGTATGTCTTGTGCTCCGAAGTGGAAGAGGACAGTGGGTATGTTGGCTGACTGGCTGGGTAAGTCGGGTGCGTGACTGGGTACGTTTTGTGCTCCGACGCCGAGGAAGCTGGGTAGGTTGGGTGCGTCGCCGGGTACGTCTTCGGTGGTGGAACGCAGAAGTCCGGAGTGGTGGTGACGGTCACCGTGACTGGCTCGAAATGCGGGTACGTGGGCTTCGAGACCGGGTAAGTGGCTTGACGCTCTGGATGGCAATTGGGGTCAGCAGCTTGCAAAGAGACCAAGTCGACAGGAAGAAGACTTACCGGCAAGGCCATGGCAGTTGACCTGGCAGTCGAGGAGCTCCTTGGGGCCGAGCTGTGCCTCGTGCTGGCAAGCGTTGCAGTCTGGCTTCTGCTGTGCGGCGCTCACTCCTGCAGACCAGTCAGCATGGATCGATGGAGGATTGGAAGTTCCAAAGCTCACCGAGAAGAGCGGCCGTGACGACGGCAATGCTGTTCGCGTGCATGGTTGCGTTGGAAGGGGTTTGGTAGCGCTGTTGTGTGTTGATGCTGGTGGATCAATAGTGCGTTGCTGCGTTGGTGCAAATGCGAGCGGTGTGGATGTGTGTGTATAGAGAAGAAGAAGAGAATCGGAGGACATGAAGAGGAGGCCCGTATAAGTAGTAAACAAAGTTGCGCATGGGCCCTGGGGCTATGCTTCCGATGGGGAAAGAATAGGTGCTCGAAGAGAGAAGGAATGCAGCAAGACGTGATGGATCGGAAGCAGCATGTCGGCGAGGAGGCGGGATCGATGGGAGACGCTGCTGATGCGCCGGCGAAAGGGGGATCGCGAGCGGGAATGCAGGAAGTCGAGCTCTCCAGCTTCCATATCGAAGGAAGTCCCAGGCAGACCTTGCCTCCACATACCACTGGAGGTTTTCCAATGGCGCAGTCGCGAGCAGCGCGCCGGGGATCGTGCTGAAAGCGCGAAGGAAACTCGTTAGAGGTAGTCTGGAATCCGGTGGCCTGCCGAAGGAAACGCGAAGGGAAAGAGCACAATCGGCATTTCAGAGCTTTCGAACTGCATCTCGAAACCTCACGCTCTCCACATGCCCATGGGGATTCTCTGATGGCATAGTCGGCGCATTGCCGCCGGAGATCTTGCGACGCGAGGTAGGTCGTTCCTTCCCCTTTCACATGCAAACGCGGGAACAGCGGGATTACCTAAGCCGGGCCCCTGCCTTTAAAAACGACGCAAACACGTCAACAAAAATTTCCCCCAAACAAACACTTCCCACACTCGCTTCTCCTCCTCTCCATCTACTCTCACCTCTCGTTCCCTCCTGCACGCCCACGCATACATCACCAGCACCGCTACCATGCACCTCAAGCGTTCCAGCATCGCTGCCGCCGTCATGGCTGGCACTGCCGTCGCCGTACAGGGCGCTGCCGGTAAGCTCTGATGAACACAGCGAGCTCCAGACGCGCGTACTGACAACTTCCAGTAGGCGACGCCATCGTCTACGAGCACTACATCCCGGCCAAGTACGTCTCGACCGTGTACGAGACCAGCGCCGTTACCGTGATGAGCTGCCCACCCACCGAGACCGAATGCCCACTCACCACCGGCGTCTTGACCTCGATCATCCCGGTCTCCACCACCGTCTGCCCGGCGACCATCACGTCCATCACCACCAGCGGCACCCCCGGCCAGGGCTCGGCTCCTCTCCACACCGTCACGGCAAGTATACAATACCACACACAATGAGCTTTCAGCTGACAATCGGTAGATCACGGGCACCGAGACGGTCACGATCAACAACCCAGACGAGTCTTCTAGCTCCATCACCACTGCTCCTGGACTGCCAAGCTCCTCCTCGGCTGCCTCCAGCGCCCAGACGGTCCCGACGGCCGTTCCCAGCGTTCCAGCTCCCGGTAGTGAGTCCGCGCCAGTCTCCAGCGGCACTGTTTCGTCCCCAACTGGCGAGGCTGCTGGTGCTCTCACTGGCTCGGCCACCGAATCTACCGCGGCCGCTTCCACCATCCGTTCGACGAGCACCATGCACGTGACCAGCACTCGCTTCGTCACGGTCCCGGGCTCGACTTCGAGCGCTCTCAGCTCTGCGCCGTCCGTCCCTGCCACTCAAGCGACCTCCGCCTCGACCAACGCTGTCGGCCCTGTTGGGACTGCTGGTACTACTGGCTTCCTCCCAAGCGCCAGCACCAATGGCACCCTGGCGACTGCCACCCTCTCGCCATCCGGCCCGTCCGTCGTTCCGTACATAGGTGGATCTCCACAGGTCAGTACCGCTCCAAGCCACCACGAAATCTCCCTGCTAACGAGACAACAGCTCCTTCCGGGGATTGGCGGCCTCGCCCTCCTCGCTGCTCTCCTCTTCGTCTAAGAACACGAGTCCGAACGCGAGTCCGGGCGCTTGCGGCGTTTGCATGGTTATTGGGAATTGACAAGATACTGCGAGAGGCTTGCAGCAAGGGGCATGCTGTAGAATAGTGGTAATTGTCATTGAATGATAGGTTTCCTTGCGTATAATTGGTCCTGCAGGCGTACTCCCCAGCACGGCTTGTGAGGTCATCAACGACATCACCACCATACACTTTGTTTCACAGCAATTATCTCGACCGTTAATCGTCCTCTGAGTCTGCAGTCGAATGCTCCAATGCCTCTGCAAAGAACCGAAATGTGCGAGAACTTTTAAATCGCTACCAACATGACGACTCCGCCGTTCCACCGCCTTTTGGCATTCTACTCCAATCGCAATCCGGACGATACACAGACGATCCGCCTTCAGGATTCAATACGTGGCAATCTTGCCCTCGGCCTCGACTTCCCAGTAGCACTCGGCATTGCCGTAGGACGACACTTGTGGCTAAAGAACACCGGCATCTTCTCCCTGAACATCCACGTCCCCTCCGTCAAATGGCGCGAAACCCCTCTACATGGAATCGAAGTGGATGAGAAAGCAGAATACACACGCTCTGAGATTGTGAAGCTCGCACGAGAAAAGATTGGACTGTTCGGGGCGGTGGACGCGTTGGGTTTCTGGGCTTTGGCTGCGGATGTGAAGAGTGGGAAGCTGAAGGGGGAGGACGTGGTTGGGTTTCAACAGGGGAGAGTGTTTGAGAGGATTGAGAAGAGGAGGAAGTGGAGGGATCATGCAGATGAACAGGTGTTGCCTTTGTCGAGGGGTGGGCCGATTTGGGTTGCTGGGCATTCGTGGGTTGTGGGACGGATGTTTGGGGTGGAGGTTTATAAGAGTGGGTGGAGGGGGGAGTGAAGATGGGATGGGGGTTGTTGGAGAGGTTTACATGGTTTACATGGGTGCTGTCGGGTTGGGTTTGTCTATCCTACAGGAATGGATGGTCGCTTATGGTTTGCCAGCCACGGCGGATACGGGCACATCTCGGTTCGGCCAAGGACCGCAACACTGCTATACCGGATCTTCACCACGCCTTATCGCGCTTCGCACGACTCCACAACTTGTGCCATAGCTGGGTCGAAGGAACTGCTAATTGAAAGCACTGGAGGAGAACAGAACTTTCTTTAACAGGATCTTGCATTGCCCTCCCTGATTTCTGGTGCCGGACTTGTCTACACCCCAGCTGTACATCCTGCCTGCTCTCGCAAAAGTGTGCGCTACGGATCAACTCACCGACGTCTTCGACACGCTCGGGACAGACCAGCCGTACGCTGAAACGTCCATTTGCGAGTGGACTCCTTCACACTCCTGCATTGAGCAGGTTCGGCCTCTTGATTTCACAAAAGCCAATTTCAATCCCCTCGCATGGCCTTCAATCAAAGGCAACTGAGGCCGGATCCATCCTTCCGAAGCCCAGTCCTATTGCGGTCCAGGTCAAGACACGAAGCGCAGCCTGAATTCTCGCACGAACTTGCTCTCGTTTCTCGGGCGGAAGCGAAAGAAAGCACTGCCAATGTGTACTTATGTATTGCGTTACCATCCACGTCAACCAGTACCAGTACATCGTTAACGCAGCAGGTTCTGCAAATTCGCCCATGACAAGCCAGGTCGCAGTCAATCTCTGTCGGGATATCTCTTCGATAGAATCGTACCTCCATTGGTTCGAAGCGTCATCGTACAGTGACGGGATCTCCTTGAGAGGGGAGAAGAGGTGGTATGTCGCGCAAAATAGCATCAAAGCGCAGCTGAGGATGTGGAAAAAATAGCGATTTGCTTGCAAGGGAAGCTGTGTCCACTTGATGAACACTACTTCACCATTGTATTGGCAAAAGCGCCTGTGCGATCCCACAAGAGTTGTGTTGCCGATGAAGTGGTAAAAGCCACTGAGAAACAGCGCGAGAAGCGCTGGTATCATTTGCCATGGGACGGCTTGGAGGGCAGACTGCTCTTCATGTGGCTCCATTGTTGACGATCCTCGCTGTGATGAGTTCTCCGCGGGAAATGAGACGAGGTTTCGCTGTTGCCTTGGACTTTTCCAGTGCTGCGAGGTTTGCCCGTGCTTGCGAAGTTTGTTTGTCGGCAGAAAAGGTGAATCGGGTCTCTGGTGTTTCCGGCGGGTCTGTCGGGCAAGAGGAGCAGTCATTGAATTGGTCGCACAGAAGCTCATGGGCACACATGTGGCTTATGAGCAGAGGTTGGGCTTGGATGTCCTCATCTGAGGACACCCTAGAGCCGGCCTAGTCAGCACCAACATACTTGCGCGTCGCATCGATACCGAACAACGACTGGAATATTCGAGCGTGTCCTCATACCGACCTACAAAGCCCTCCAGATCTCAGCCACGAATGTCGATTCTCAACGAGTGATACATCAGCTGGTCTCGCATCTACAGTATCCTGCCATCCGTCAACAAGCGACCCACTTATACCATCTCACCCCCGCCCTTCAGCGCAAAGCCATGTTTCGACCTTCCCATTCAATACTTCTCTTGGAGTCCGCAACACCGCTCGACTGGCTCTCACGATCGTCGTCCTTCGAACTCTTCAAACTTGTCTCACGCTTCTCAACCGAGTCGTCTGTGTCCGAGCCACGATTGCCATCATCCTGATCCTCGAGATCTTTCATTGGAACCTTGACGGGCGTTTTCGGCTTTCCATCAAGCCGCACAAGGTTGTCGTAGTAGCCGCTGCTGGGATTAAGCTGGCCGTCATCAAAATGAACGGGAGACGGGCACAGGCACGCACGACTTCATCCTGCTCTCATACTCCTGCCACCACAAGACCGAGCCGCAGGCGACCAGGAAGAGTAAGGCGACAAGCACCCAGAGCGAGCTGAGGGAGCCGATGCGCTGAGGTTTCGCGATTCCGGCGACAGGGGAAACGGAAGCAAGGGCTGTCGATGACATCGCGGGATTTGATGTTTTTCGAGACGATGCTGTAAGTGAAGAATGCGATTCAGAGCTCGAGTTCCTGCTGCAGCGTGGGTGTGTCCATCTTCCAAAGAGGATTATCAAGGCGTTGCTTGCCTTGCCTTCCCTTCCTGCTTTGCTGGGACGCGAAGCTTGTGACAGAAGGTGCTGTTGTGACTGCTGACACAGGCAAGCACGACGCCTACAATCTTGCTACACTTTCACTTCCTAGCGCGCCTGCTTCGCGTTTCGCTCGACCACGGACTGAAGCCAGCAAGGCCACACCCATCGCAGCATTCAAGCGCGTACATGTACATGTAGGCATCTTCCCGGATATTGTCTCCCTCGATCCCACCACTTCACTCTCCAACACCAACCGCACTCTCCTCCGCTCCCTTCCCAATACCACGGCGTCGGTGCCTCCTCAAACCCTCAGAAGCTGACCTTCGGCTTCCTCCTAATAAGCGACCTCGTTCCGCGCTTCAACTCGGCTTCTACAGAGCTGCAAAAGTGCAAGTGATCGGTATGCCGATTCCGATCCCAAAACTTCACCCCAAAACTTCACCTTCTTCGGTCCCGAGTCTGTACCAGCAATTCGGAAAATGTGGTGCAGCTTTTCAAAGTCGACGGAAGCCTCACAAAGCCGACGCATTCTCAAACTCCATGAAAAAAAAAACTGAAATAGATCCATTCAGTCTCCCAAACGAATGCGATGTCACGCGCATCGAGCCCTCCTCCCTCCTTTCTCGATTCTGAAGACCGGATTCCTAGTCTAGCAAGCTACTAGCAAAACTCGTACCTTTCCTCAGCCAGCGTAGTTAAGTCGCCTCGGCAGCTTCCGATCCAGCAGAACGGAGCGTGAAGTCTGGGACCCAAAGCCCAAAGCCATGACGGAGGCGCAAGCTCTGTGCCACTTGACATCATGCTCCCACATGCGAACTGGCGGAGCTCAGTCCTTGGAGAGCAGTCTAGAATTCTGAAGCTTGAGGAATTGGAATATGGAATTGTGGGGAGGCTGAAAGAGGAGAGCAGGAGCGAGCATGTTTCTCGAGAGCTGAACGAGGTCTTGGTTTTCCGCAAGTAACTATACTGTTGCGCTCAGAATCTCGCTCGTAAGAAGCGAATGTAGCTAGATGCTCTCGTAGAAAATGTTTGATCGAATGCAAGTCATCTGGAAATTCCTCGCCAGAATTAGATTCATAAAAATACTGCCCACAAAACTGCGAGCGTATCTTTCGTGATATTGCAACACCCAACTCAAGTCCTTCAATATCCAAAATTCCAAGTCTTTCCCAACAAGTCGTGATTCGATCCTCAAGGAGATTCGTAACTCGTTCATCAACGCCGCAACATCGTCGCATTGCTCATCCATCCAGACGACATCGTTTCCAAAATATTACAGGAGTGGAGTTTGCGTGTATGTAGTAGTACAAACGCGTCGGACTAGGCTCTAGAGCTTGGATAGGGTTGAGCGCTTTCGCGTTCTCATAACCATCGTAAAGTTGATGGCCCGTCCACAGGTCGCTCGGCCAGTCCATGTGACGCTGGTAGATTCAAACACTTCTTTTCTTGACGACTCACGGTCAAGGAATGTGTCAATCCAGATCTGATTCCAGTAGTGTGTGTGACCTTTAGCTGTATGGCGGTTTCTCATAGTCTCTTCCACGGTGACTGCATCATTGCTTGATTCAAGGCAAAATTGTCAAGGAAGTCTCCTTCCGTAATCAATGGGCCATTCAATCAGAAGCAGCAGCGTAGTTGAAGAAATCCGTATCGTTCCAGTTGACGTCGTTTGGAGTGACCTGACCGCTGTTCCCAGCAGTGCTACCACCGAAGTTCAGCTCAAATGGGTCATAGCTGTTGCTACCATCGAAATTGGCAAAGTCGTTGTACATGCCACTGCTGAAGTCGAAGTCGAGCGTGTTCGCTGCAGACTGCGGCTCCGAGATGGGTGGCGTGTTAGGCTGATTGTTTGGTGCAGAGAACGCCATAAGCGTCTGATCCAAACCCTGCAAGCCAGACGGGCTGTTGTTACGCGAGTCCTTCTTCGGCTTTCCGTTCGGGTTGTACGAGTAGGTTCCCATGTTCGACGGCATCGGAATACCAGAGTCGAGCTGCGAAGGAGACACGGCGTTAGCAAAAGCGGGTTGCCCATCGATAAGCTGCTGTGCCTCAACTGGCAGCTTGGTCGTCAATGGGTAGAGGTGGTTGCGGTCCGACGTTGGCGGCGATGCAGCTGGCACACGTCCAGGCGGTGTCGGCATCTGCTGCGGGGACTGTGTCTGCGTCTGCTGAGCATGCGGTGTCGGCGGCTGGCTAGTCGAGTTCTGGACAGGAAGCGATGGCCGTCTTGCATCGTAGGTCGCAGGCGTAGCGGGCTTGGGCGAGTTCGAGTGGGCCTGCTGATTGTCCTGGCCGTACCCTTGCGGTGTCGCGATAGAAGCGGAGCGACCGTGGGAGCCTGGTCGAACATTTTGCATGTTCGCCCATGATGGTTGCTGTGTTTGACCGTTGTTGTTGAATGCACCGTTCATGGCTGAAGGTGACATGGTGCCCGCCTGGTAGTTGTTTGATTGCATCATGGGGTTCAAGAACTGGTTCGCGTACTGGCTCTGGTTGGCCTGGAAGATTGCCTGATGGAGGTAGTTTCGCACGCCTATTTGACCGGCCAGGTAGTTGTTCACGCGTTCGTTGAAAGCTGGGTTGTTAAAGGCGAGACCAGGATGGAGAGCGTTGATGCGACGGAACTGCATGGGCAGGTCATCGTCTTCCTCTTCGTACATTTCCTCGTTCATCACGTCCTCCTCGCGGACGCGTAGCGATCGACCAGTGCGCTTCTTGTGGATCTCAGAAGCTCGGCGCGCGGATTCGACACGCGCCTCAAGACTGCGGTCGCTGCGACGGGATGCAGCAATGTACGCCCTGGAAAGATGTCAATGAACTGCGATGAACACAAAGAGGTGGAGTCGCGATTTACCTCTCCTGGTTCTCTTCGTGAGTGCGCTCCGTTCGCACGGGCTTGACGGTCGGCATGGTGCGGATTGGTGGCATGATTGCGATGGAGCTCGCTGGAGCTGCCTGCCTAGTATTTGGCTGTATCAGACGTGTCAGCAACGAATTCTGCGTGCTGCAAGTCGTCGATAGGTGATGGAGCAGATGATGAAGGCATTGGGAATGCAGTGGAGAAGACGACGAGCAGACGCACCTGTTGCGGAAGAGGTAGAGGTGGTGAGGTGGGCGGCCGTGGAAGAACCGGGGCCAAGGTACCGCTGGAGGTGGTGCGGGGAGAAGTGCAGGCTTTGGAGTCGGGGATTCGAGTGCTCTTGCTGGGTGGCGAGAGCGAAGCTGTACAGGCTGATGCTGGTCGGCGGGCAGGAATAGGCGGCCGTGAGCTCAGCTGTTCGTAGGGTACGGTGAGGTGAGGTACGTGGGGGAGAGGGTGTGGTGAGTCTTCGGGTTTGTCTAATAACAAACGTGGTAGAGAGATGGCGGTATGGGATTGGTGTGCGTGTGTGGATGCAAACAGAGAAAGAAAGCGAGAAGAGAGGGAGAGAGGTGAAGAGGAGATAAAGTAGCGCAGCACGGCACAGACGAACTCCACACACGCAGCGATCGCTCTCGTGGTGCGATTATTACTGGCAGTGCTCGCCGCTCACTCCTCTCTCACGGCCAGACGACACCTCACCTCACACCTCGCGCTCCATCGCTCCTGCTGCGGCGGAGAGCGGAGAGATGTGAGATGCTGGCACTTCCCACGCCCGGCAGCGACTAGCGCAAACTCTATCCCGCTCGCCCGTCGCCCGCTCGCCGTCGTGGAATGGCTTGGGAATGGGCAGCCGGCGATTAGAGTTGTTCTCCGAGGCCGGCATGCGAGGAGGTGCTGCCGTCGCCATCGCTGATACGCCCACGGCTGCAGTGGCATCCTGTGCCTCCCGATCTGAACCACCTTTCTCTTGCCTAGCCGAGCTGCGGAAGCGTGCGTTGCGGGTCCGAGATCTGGAGTCAATTAGGTCCTCGATCGCTCCATCCCCTCCTGGGAAGGAGCGAGCAACGCTCGACGCTCGCATTGCCCAATCCGACCGCGTCAACAGGCATCTCCAACCCACTTGTCTCTGCTGTGCCCGTGCGACTGCAAATACGTTTCTCCCATCTCGCTGCTTCGAATCTCTGCATCTCGCGAGCTGCAGTCTGCGCTGGTTCTGCTGTGCAACACTCCGCCGTATAGCAAACGCCAGGATTCCGATCCTCACGACCGGCCTCAGCTCCGCAGTGTGGGAGCACAAGATTGAGACAGATGAGTGTCCGCTGGAACAGGCGTGCGCACCTACGGCAACCGACCAGGCGTACCTCCGTACCGTCGTTTGCTGTTGTTGTTATTACCGACCATCCTACGTTGCTTCCTCTCATCTCTCGTAAACCGAAGAGCATCCCTTCTACCTAGGCGCCCAGCCAATTTATTCAAATCAACAGAGCAGCATCAAATTTCTCGATTCCCATCGCAACGGCACTAAAGCGGAGCCACGCCAAAGCCCAGAGATGAGATCCGCTTGCACAGCAGTCGGTCGGGAATTTCGAAAAGCGACGAGATGGCACGTTCGATCTTCGATCTGAAAAGCGGCCGGGCAAAGCTCCGACTGAACTGAATCTATACACCAAGCCTCTTCGAGAAATAGACTTCTCGCGTATCGTGCGCTAGAGGATCTGGTGGAACCTACGCGTATAACTCTGACACGCGAGCGCGAGGAGTGATGTCGTTTCTTTGATCTTCACACACGACGAAGAAGCGCGACTTTGTCTTCAGTTCGCATATAAAGATATTTCCGTTTGGACCCTCCTTCGTCATTCCCGAACTGCTTTCCCGCTGGCTGCGTAACTCGCGTCCTGGATACCGAAGCAAGCTCCTCCCGCCTGGCCACGTATCTTCCTGATGATCGGAACTGCATGAGGAAGGCGGAAGCAGCAACGCGCGACTACTTTTCGCAACGTGAAGAGCCGTAGAACTGGGAATCTAAGGGTCTCCGGTATCGTGCTTCCACATGGGTGAGGAGACGCATAGCACTGCGCTTTGTGCGCGCTGACTAACCCAGTCGCCACCGCGATGTCAACTGCAGCCACTTTATCCGGCTCCCGCCTAAGGGACGTACTCCGCGTTTTGCCACCACACCTCACTTCACTCACTTCACCTAGAGGTTGGAGACATCCTCCTTGCTGCGTTGGTCACCGGTCACCATAGGACGACGTTGGGTCTCACGACCTAGGCATTCTTCCCATAGCTCCGCATGTGCACCATCGGACATTGCTGCACCGCACAATCGGGGCCTCGGCCGCTCGAGCAGCCAGTAGTTCAGCTCACTTCTTCTCTACACATGCCTTGGTATCGCATCGCTTGGGTATTGGCATATGCATCGACGGCACAGGTTCGTCGTGCTGCCACACCAAGCGGTATCGACGAGCCGCCTCGGAATCTCCTCCGCCAGTTCGAGCCTGACCCCTTCTCGAATCTTGACCCTACCTGCACGCACGGTTGCATGCAGAAGCTTCAGATCTTGGGACGATAACACTGAGCAGCACCTGGCGATTGCCGCTGCCGTCGCCTGTGTCGGAGGACGGTATCGAGGCTTCAAAACGAGGCGAAGACTGTCGCTACGAACTCTGCGAGCGCTGGCTGGCTGGCACTAAGATGGAACGAGAGCCTTCCTACGCCATCAACAAGTCTGGCGTCTCACGAAACTACTCTGTCCACTCTTCTTTAACCAGAAAGCATACCCTCAAACCCATGCATCTCACCAATCTCCCCCCTCTCAATCAGAAGCCTTCAACGCGGAGTCACGTCCGGTGAAACCCCCCACACCTTCGGCGCGACCGCCGTCAACTACTGCTTTGCAGGTGAAAGCCCGGAGCTGAGTGAGGCTCCACTGGCCGCAAAGAGGAAGTCGCATCGCTCTCATCTGAGCTGCATACGCGAGAAATCTACCCGAGCGATCGGATCCGAAGAACAGGGGAGCACGTGGGTCGATCTGGCCAAGACGGAATTTCGTAGTTGCGGTTTCATCTTGAGCCTGCCCGTGTGCTGCCGTGGGAAGTGAAGTGCGTGAAGGGGTCTACCTCCTATTAGGATTTTGTGACGGAGTGCTGTTTCGGCCGCAACCCGATGAACTCTTGCATCAACGGGGTTCGTTGGCATAGAAGGACGTCTTCAATGTGTTGGACTAGGTGCCTTGAGAAGACGTGCGACGAGGCAGGGTTTCTCTGACTTGTGAAATAGACTGTCTATGATGGAGGAGGTGTACTTTTCTTCTTCACTTAGACGTCTTTCCTTGTACTTTCTCATATGAACTTGATAAGACCGTGATTCGCAGAACTCGCTGCTGCTGCCAAGCAGAATCATAACTCGCTACAAACAAGCCAAAGGTCCCAAATCATCGCTTTCTAGTCCTCGAGCGCCTTCGCTCACAGCATTGCTCTGTCCGCTCGCTCAACAGACGACCTGACTGCAGTAGCAAGCCGGTAATCCTTCACGATACATCAAATCTCCTCTCCATCAGAAACCGGCTCGTCCTTGACTCCCTCGCCCTTGCCCCCATCCTTCACCTCCTCATCCTTCTCTGCATCCTCAGCCTTCGCCTTCGGCTTTCGGCCCCGCTTCTTCTTTGGCGTTTCCCCATCGTCAGCGTCAGCAGTCTCGCTCGCAGCCCGCTTCTTCTTGCCAGCCGGAGTACCAGCCTTCTCTCCACTGCCGGCACCAGCGGTAGGAAGACTGCTCACATCGCTGCCCACGAGCTTCTTCAGCGCGTTCTGGTACGTCTTGGTTGCGGAGGCGACGGATTTGGAGCCGAGGAGGGTGGTGAGTTTGTTGTAGTCGATCTGCAGGGCACATGCGGATTTAGTCATGTAGGGGAAGAGGAGGTAGAGCGGAGAGGGTGTACCTTAGGTTTCTCCTCTAGGCACTGGGCCCAGGCGAGCAGGAGGATTTGGGTCTCGCGGTCGGAGAGGGCGGCTTTGGTCATGGCGGCGGTGTCGGACATTGTGAGGCTTGGTTGTTTGGGTTGTAGTGTTTTGTGTTGGGTTGTGTTGGTTTTGAAGGGTGCTGTTGTCTGCGTGGTGATGATGGAAAAGTTGAGGGATTGTTGAGAGAAGAAGCGAAGAATGAGGTTGGTGAGAGGAAAGAAAAGAAGAGAAAAGCTCGGCGGCTTTCAAGTGACAGCGGGTGAGGTGAGGTGATATGAGGTGAAGTGAGGCGACATTTGAAGCGCGCGTTTGCCATCTCCATGACTACGGCGCATTGCCACATGCAAGCCTGGATTGTGAGGTGAGGTGAGGTTTCTCGAGTGCAAACGAGGTCGGGCCGTGGACTGTAAGGTTTCATGAAATTCATTTTGCGCTTTCCTAATTCCTTGAAGCATTTCCGGGTGAGGTCTCGCGCGCCGCTCTACTCCTGGCGTCCGAGCCTTGCGACATCGCTGGCGTTCTCAACGCCGTTCAGAGCTTTTCATAGTACAGGTTTCCTTCCAGTGGCCCGCCTTCTTCTTCGGCTTTGCGCTTTCGCTGCTCCGGTCTCCCACAAGAGATCCTCTCCATACGATCTCCAGCTTGGTCGCATATGTATCCACGCCATAGAACGACAACAACCGCGCTCGACGTCTAGAAACCGCGTCCACCACCACGACCCCGTCCTCTTCCGCGCCCACCTCCACGACCACCTCCACGTCCGCCTCGGCCACCGCGCATACCACCACCGCTCTTGTCCTGCTCCTTTCGCGCCTTGTTCTTCGGCTTCGGCGTGTCGTCAACCAAAAGCGTATCGAGCGGTAAAGAGTCCGGCAGAATGTAGTATCGAATCTCACTACCACGGATGCTGATGTGATCCAGAGAAATCTGCGAGCCACCCTTTGGCGTCATCTTCGCATTTCGGAGGTTGGTGTTCATTTGAGGGGAAACGGAAGCGATCGTGCCTTGCACAATGGTGCCTGGACGTAGTGGTCGAGTTAGCGCAAGTTCCTGAGCGACTGGGTTGGACGTGGTGGTGAGTGCTTACCGGTCTTGAGCTCAATCGTAACGGTCTCGTTGGTGCATTTCATCAAAAATCTATGACGCGCGCCTGTCAGCCAGGCTCCTTGGATCGCAGCCTTTGGGGTGTCGTTCAGCATGCGCCGAGCTTCGCTTTGCGCGATTGAGGTTTGAGGATGACGCTTACCTGACGAGCTTCATCCTGGCGAACTGCGCGAATTCGCGCGCTGTATGACTGCAGGTATGGGATCAGGCTCAGGATTCGGGTTGCTAGTCGGTGTAGAGGCGCGTGTGGGACGGTGTGGCTCGTCGTGCTTGGGCGATTGACTTGATGAAGTTGCCCAAAGGTTTCTAAAATCTACTAGCTCGCGCTACTCTCGGCTGCTCCCATAGTCACGTGTCTACGCGTGCGATTCCGTGTCGCTTTGAAATGACGATGAACGGTTGAAGAATACGCTGTATCACGTTGCTGAAATGTATTGCAGAGATGTCTCGATCATCTGTACCGTTCTGAGGGCGGGAATCATCCGTCGTGTGACAACATCTTGGCCGTATCGCCAGCAACAAGCCCTCATCACCGCGCATCGTCCACCTTCTCCCACTCGCTATCCGTACTGATCTCGCTCGCACTCTTGTCTCCGTCGTCTTGCCGCCGCTGTCTCGCTCCCGTACCTGATTGAGAGCCCGTTGTTGCTGCCGCTGACATCTTTCCGGACGCAGCGACCTGGGGCGGCGGCATCTTCATCGCATCCACAATCTCTTTCTTCTCTCCGGAACTCAGACTCGCCGTGCTATCCTTCATCCCACCCTCGACCTCCGTATCCTCTCCCTCATCGTCCGCGACATCTCCGTCCTTCTTCTCGCTCTTCCGACGACGAAGCCGTTCTGCTTCTGCTTCTTTCGCTTGTGCGGCTTGCAGCTCGGCCGCGAACCAGTTGATGGAGTACCACAGCCCTCCGCAAAGAACGGACAATATCGCAAAATGGATGCTGTAGGTCGCGATGAGGAGGCCTGCGAGGAGGAATTGCAGAGCGCCGAAAGTTACGTTTGTCGCAACGAGAAGCGTTGGCGTGGGACCGGCTTCGAAGACCGATTCCCAGAGATTGGAGAGGAACGTCGCCATCCCTCCAGATGTTTTTCTGCTTGTGGCTCTTGGGTTTTGTAGAGCTACACTCTTCAGAGTGGCTGCCTCTGCTTTGATCTCAAGGCAGGCGGATAAGGAAGCTCCTCTGATTAGCACGCGCCGAGGTCTCGTGAGCGCTGGTCTCGTGCTGCGGGCGTAGCTGACGAGCTGAGGAGCTAGTGGGTGAATGTGAAGCTTCGTGACTGGGATCCTGTGTGCTTCACCGCAAGTCTATTAGATTTGCAGAGGGCATTCAGCAAGTGAGTCTGTCAGCAGTCATGGGAGTTTGCTAGAGAGCAGAAGCATCGCGACAACAAACGATGGGTTGGCATGGAGAGCTTCGGAGGGCTCGTCATCTTGCGTTGCATGCCGACCTTACGCCGGAGCGTGCAAGATCGAAGACAGGTCAAGATCTTCAGAGACAAAAAAGCGATTGACCAGTCCTGCCGCGACCTTACATTTGAAAATGGAAATGGCAGGAACTTCGAGGACCCTTTGATTCATTGATTCTATCACTAGCACTCATCGCTCACTTCATGTCCCGGACATCTCCTCATCGCCCATATCCCAAGCACTCTGATTCTCCATGTTCAGTTCATCAACATCGCCATCATTCCGAGGCTCGATGAAAGCGCCATCCTCGATGTCGACCATCTCCTCACTTTCATCCACAAAAGCCTCCTCGACCCTATAGCCAATGGCCAACTCCTTTCTCATGCTCTTCTTCACACCCAAACGCTTCAGCATACCTTCCGTAAACTGACCATATCCTCCAGCATAAAACTTATCCGAAATTCTCTTCCCAACGTTGTCCGGATCCATGCTGTCACATCTACCCCTCACAAACTCCGCCAGCATGGGCAGGAAGACATCTCCGTGTCCGTATGTAAAAGCAGCTTTCCTCTCTGCTTCGCGCACTTGTGGGACATATGAATCAGCCGCATCCTTGCTCAAGCCGAGTTTGGATTTGTAGTGCTGGTAGGTACTGCTCTTGCGCGAGATTCCGATGAGTCGAAGGAAGTCCAGAGCGTCGAATTTCGCACTGTCCCAGTTCTTCAGGCAGCGACGTCGGATCTCAGAAGGATCAGTCTTGTGTGCGTACTCCACCAGAGCGACGAGGACGTCGTGCCATGCCAGAATCTCTGTAGGTTGGAGAGTTCCTGCTGCTTGCCGGAACTCTATGGTCGTTTTGGCCCGCGATCCAAGTTTTTCTTCACTGTCCTCGTCGCAGAAGTCTTTGAGGTTTCCTAGGTTGATGGTGGTTAGTCGTCTGTTGAAGCCCTGCAGATCGCGCAGATCGGAAATACTTGAAGCATTCTCGATGAGGGTGAGCCAGGATGGAACGTCGAACGCCTTAGATGCGGCGATGAGTTCAGGCTTCGCTTGGAAAGCTTTATCGGGGTACCTTTCAGGTTCATCAATGTGACCAGCGCTGACGGCAGCGTTTCCAAGCCCGTGAATATGCTCGAAGGCACTCTGGAGGAAGTGAGCAGACCACGGAACGTTGTAGACATCTCCCGAGAGCATGACGTTGATGGGGCCTCTGGGATCTCTCGCAACCTCAGCTTTCGAAGAGAGGCCGAGCTTGCTGCCTGTGATACGATCAGTTGAGTGCATTGAGTCGATTGCCATTTCATGAGCGACGTACAGCAAGATGATGTTCTTCACAGTCTGCAAAGGAAACCCCTTGGAGCCGTTGCCAATGTGGACGTGGAAGCCGCATGAAGAGTTGACGGCGGCACGACTCTCTCGAAGGCTTGATGTAGAGCTGTATGATTCGTTGAGGCGCTCGGTGACAGCTCTGATTTCTGCGTCAGCTGCGATATGACATTTGTGAGTAGGCAAGACCTCTTGACCGTTGGACTTACGATTACGCGAGGCGTTCAGGACTCGACTAGTGACTTCAACGCCTGTCATGAGGACGCTCTCGAAATCATCTCGAAATTTAGACTCTTCCAGGGCTGTCACGTAAATGGTCTCGTCAATGCCCACAGTCCACTTCGTGTATGCTGGATCATACGCCGTTTGTACGCCAAAGCCGACGATGGGGTTCAAATCAAGTTGAAACTCCATGTCTTTCCCGCATGTATCGCACTTGGCTGTCATCGGCTTGCTGAGCGTTGCGTGAACGTTCCCCCGACCAAAGTCAGGATTGCTCAAGGCGAATTCGTCGACGGTTGGGGTAGTCTCCTCTGCAAGGCCGGCAACGGCATCTTGAAAGTGCATGAACTCGAGTTCGACGCCAGAAGTGAGCGTCAGAGGAATTTGCAGTGGGCCATCTTCTGCGATAGTCGTTTCTGGATCTTGTTCGAGGCCATATGGTTCAACTTGTGGCGCCATATTGTCTTCAACACGAAGCTGCTGATTCGATCCTGCTATCGTTCTTCTTTTATTGAATGTCTCGGCCCAGCCGAGAGTAATCGAAGTGTGTCAAAAATCAGTCCTTCTGGAGCGAGGTTTCAGTGGATGGTGGATTTCGAGTGTCAACAAAGCGGACAGGACATCGAACATATAAGCAAATGAGGCTTGACAAAGCCATTGATAGGATCAGAAGGCATTGCGATTGCCTTTGTTCGAAGCTCGGGTGCTGTTCCTTCACTGCTCGTACTCGGTGCATGAGCATGTCACATTTTGGCGTTTTGTGACAGTAAGTTGCTGTCTTTCTCCTTTCTGACACTTGGACCTTTCTTTCGAATTGTCGGACGTACGTTGGCAGCCCTGGAATGGACCATCACGCATACTGCCCGCAGGCTTCCAGGCATCCAATGTGCTTCTAAGGCTGGTCAAGCATCTTTCCTCCATATCCTCAAGACACACAATTTCTCCCACCCAGCTTTCTTCCCACTGTCTGCTACTTTTTCTGCAGTCCAACCCCCTTCCCATTTCGTGTTGATCTGCGCGGAAATCGTTTCTGGCTTATTCTGGGCACACAAGAGTATGTAAGCCACACCTTGTGTGCTTAGGATGCTCGGAAGCTGGTCAAGCAGTCGATTCGTTGTCTCCATGCCGTCTGCGCCGCCGGCGTATGACAGCGAAAGTAAATGGGAGTCCCGTTCAAATTTCGCCGAAGCCTTCAGCTCTTCTCTTGAGGAGGTATTCGCCTCCGGATTTGCCGGCAAAGACTCTGTGGGAACGTATGGAGGGTTGAAGATAAGAACATCGACTTCTCCATCACGTAGCGAGCTCGTCAAATCCCCTGTCACGGCGTCCAGGAAAACGCCTCCGCTGTTCACTTCTCTGGTCGCGAGTGCGCCTTTGACGGTCATTGCTGTCGCGGCACACGCGAAAGAGTTGACGTCCACACCCAGAGCTGCAACATCGGTACGATTGAAGATGTGTTGAGCATTGGCTGCAGCAAAAGCCAGGACTACCCCTGATCCCGTACCGACCTCGACCACCAATGGAAGCGCTGTGCGCCTGGGAAAGCGATCTCGAAGGAATGAGCTCTCGGATTCAGAAGCAAGGGTGTCCAGGAGCAGGTACGAGTCTTCGGCAGGCTCGTAGATGTGGGAGTAGTTCACATGGGAGGTTGAAGGAGTCGGAAGCATTTTCGAGGTCGGGCTGAGACTCTTTAGAAGAGATGACGGTTGTCGATTTGGCCGTAAGACGAGGTAGACAGTAGATGACCACAAGGTGTGCCACGCCGCAATGAATGTCCCAGAAAGTTGACGATATCGAGGTTGCCGCGCAGTGGACGGTCTTCAAGGGACATAAAAGGGGTCTCCTGGGGCAAGTGAATGGCTCTGCGGCTTGTACATTGTTTTCTTCAAGGTTCCTTTCTCTGACGGGGATTTGAGGGCTGTCAAACCATTGACTGGTGGATAGCAGCGGCTGCAATACTCGATGTCTCAACTCCGTCTTCAATGCATGGCCGAGGAAAAGGCATGCTAATGTTTGTCGTCGCTTGGATTGCAGTGTGGAAAGTTTGCGTCGGGAAAAACGCGGGTTTCGGATCTTCAATGACGACATGTGAAAGCGACAGCATTGGACCTCATGTCCGCATCTCGCTCCTTGCTGTATCGTTACTCAATTCATCAACTCGTCAGCCCTCACAATGCGTCCCACAGCCATCCTCCGCGCGATTCCATCATCCGTTGGCACACAGTCCTCCGGTCTGAAAGCCGTGCCGCCCGCGCTACTTCCTCCCATTCCCCTATACCGCCGGCTCCTTCGCGCGCATCGCAAGCACTTGCCCAAAGAGATGCGCCTTCTTGGTGACGAATACATCAAATCCGAGTTCCGTGCCCATCGCGACACCGACAACCCTGTGCACATTGTGGGCTTCTTGACGGAATGGCAGACGTACGCGCAACAAATTGAGGGCGACAGCTGGAGAGGAGAGAAGATGGACAAGGGGAAGGTGGACAAAATGAGTGACCAGCAAATTGGCCAAATGTACGAGCTGATGCAGGCAATACGGGAGAAAGAGCTGGAGGAGAACGACCCGGACTATGTGCCGACTGCTGCTAGGGAGGGCAAGGATGGGAAGGAGTAAGTGGGTGCGTGATCGCGTGGGAGTCATGCGATGGAAGGAGGCATCTGTTCGCGTCAGGTGCTCGACACAACTGCCCGCAATCGTGAATATGACTGGGAGTATCTGGAGACATTACGACGCCGGCCACCTTGAAGTCCATTTTATTTCACAACCCGGTCGCCTTGTACAACAGTTGCTCGAGAACAAGACTGTGGACGCCACCGCTCGACAAAACCGCGACATGTGTCAGACAACAGAGTGGAAGTCGAGAAGATGCACACATCACTGGTATCTCGTCTTGCACGACCAATGCAAATCTATGTGCGAGTCTAACTTGGATGCCTCAGGCTTGAACTTTATAAACCTTGTGGCCCGGGAATGGACCTCATTGCCTGCCCAGACTTCGGAACCTCCCAACCATTCGGCCCAGCAGAACGTCCTCGACGTCGATACATTACCTCCTCATGGTGCCCGTCATGTAGTGGAAAGGAACGCGACATGCGCAAGCAGCGAATGATCATTGTGAAAAGGACGGGCTGGAGATTCGGCTTAGGGCCAGGTCGACATGATATTGGCGTGGATATGTACCCGAGCAATGCCGTGGTCTGCTGCATAGTCATGTGAACGGAACGCTGCGAGAAGATGGATTCTGGAGGCATTCTACTACCAGGAAGCGAAGTTGTGACTAGACGATCTTGAATGGCGGATACGCTTCAAGTGTTTGTCCTCACCCTGACAACCCGAACTTTACGCCAAAATCATTCCACTGACTGTACTGCTTTAGCTACGGCACCTTGCCTACTGGTCGAAGCACTCACACGCGCCAGAATATCACTGTTCGCGTCCGGCTATAAATTCGACTGCATGCCCAAAGATTCTCATCTCTCATCTTTCGTCCACTACACGATCTCACACAGCACTAAGCTTCTGCAATTGACCATATTACGCTGGCAGACCCACATTTTCGCACTCAAGCAATCCAAGCCTTACGCTGTCCTCACAAATACTGAGCCTTCTGAGCATTTCCGCTTCAGACATAGAGACGACAGCCCTTGTCTCCGAAATCTCCACTGAAGAATTTCCACACAAGAATTTCCAGAGTATGCCTGACCACTACCAAACTTATCTCAACGATCCAACCTGGAATCCACCATCTGGTGCACGCACTGACTCCGCCGAGCCTGTGCCCATCACCTGGGAAGACATACTCCCTATGGACATCGGAGAAGAAAACCTGACCCTTCGACCACGAAATACTGGTGCTCCGCGGCGAAGGAGCCATGTCCGTCGCCAAGACCGTCCAGCCTTTGGGAATCGCCGACCACCGTGCACGTGGGAGCGTCAGCAACAGCGCGAACGGCAACGAGCCCGGGAGTTGAGACTGGAGCAAATCCCCTACGAACTCCGCCTGGCGTTGCTGGAGCCGGATCTGCACGGGCACCATTTGCAGGCCGAAATTCAACGCCTTGCAAGCGAAAAGGACTACGTTGGTCTTCGGCGGATCTGGAAAGCTGCGTCTTGGTTCGAGCGTTATCAAGAAGAAGAGCGTCAAGAGCAAGCCCGCCGGGAATATTCTTCCTCCCTTTGGCCAGACGAGGACGAGGACGAGGAGGAGGAGGACGACGACGACGACGAAGAAGACGAAGACGCCGAGTTTGAAGTGGAGGACAACTCCCTCATGCCGCCACTACGCCGCGTTCGCGCAAGACAGGAGTCAGCTCCATCTGATCGTCCTCCTACTCCGTACCCACGTCCAAGTGCACCGCCGACCATACCTGGCCTAACTCCGTTGCCACCTATTCAAATGGAACTTCCACAGACATCTCGAGACCGCCAGGCATCGCAGCCGCCTGTTGCTAGCGAAGATGGCGTGTATGTCCCTTTTCTGGGATTTCAAGACGGCGACAGCGATGACTTGGCGGATTTTGAGAGGGAACAAGCCGTCGCAATGTTGACGGAGGAGAGGTGGGAGGCTAGGCTCGTGAGGAGTCGGCGGAGGAGAGGGTTTCAGCTGCGCGACGATGAGGAGCCGGATATGGACGGGGGCCCTTTCTATTCGTGATGCGACTGCGCATAGATTGTGAAGGCGAATGGCAGTATTGTCTAGCGACTCAACACACGCAAGTCGGGGTTGCTTCCTCTAATGTATAGAAAATGGACTTGGAAAGATCCCACATTGATGTTTCTCCTTGGTAATTTCCAACATGATCATGCTCGTAACATGACTTGATTCCATAAAAATGTAGAGAGATAAGATGAGGTCGAAAGGACAGGGAAGCTGGGAAGCAGCGAAACAAGGATGTGACGCTTGGGCCAGGCATGTCGACTCACGCAGTTCCTAACTCTTTGTGCGAACTTGAACTTGACCTCCAACACTTCATTCTTCATCACCGCCGCGAAGCCCCGTTCACCCTATCACCACCAGCCTACCACTGCGACAATGAAGGCCGTGGACAAGATCAGAGCGTGCATTCCGCGTCGCGGGATGACAGCAAACCTCGTGACTCCGTCACAGACGAGGAGACCTTGAGAGTCGAAGGCCAAGAGGACGTGATGCAGACATCTGGACGTGATCTGGAATGTCTTTCTTGAATCGAGTCGGCCAATCAGCTCTATGAGAAATCAGGATCTCTAATATACGAGCCTGCGAATGGCAGCAACCATCTTTGCGAGGCTCTGCGAGGATTGCGGATACGTCGGCTATCTCGCTTGCCGCGAAGATACAATGCACTGCATCTCAAGCATGTGAATGCCCAGAATTACTCGTTATGCTGATGCCTTCGGCTGCCATATGCAGGAGGTGAAGTTGAAGAGCCCGCCAGCGCTCGAAGAAAGAGGATGCCTGAAGTTATCTTCTGGAGCCCACCGAACGCGAGAACGATAGTTTGCCTAGCAACGAGTCCAAACACCAATGTCTTGCCAAGCCCGAGGTTGGTGAATATTTCGTCGCGTTTGACTGGTCACAACTCCAGACGCCAATCGAAACGTGGGGTTGAATCGGTCTGGTCCATCTGTTGCGCTTGGGCCACATACGCAATTCGTCCTGGGTATCGCTCTTGTCGCTGGAGGCATCGATTCTGTATTTACAGTCTGTGTCCTGGCCGTATTGCTCGCACACAGGCATACAGACGTGGACAGACATCAACATGGCTTCAGGAATACCGGGGCCAGTGCTGTTCTTGCTGGCGACAGCGACAGAATCATTCATCATCACTCAAGTGGTCCCTCTGGAGTACCTCCCCGAACCTCCTCTGTCGAGAGTATTCATTCGATTGTCTATCTTGCAGGCTATCCTGTTTGGCGTGTACAAATGCTTCATCTATCCTTTCCTGCTCAGTCCGCTCAGGCACCTTCCCAACCCGGGTGTACGTTTGACACTAAATCAATGGCTTGCATGAACAGCGCTGATCACTCGTAGGGCGAGAAACCTCTCCTTGGAAATGGCATGGCCACGTTTGAGCGACCTGCCGGAACATCGTTCCTTAAGTGGATGAAGACGGTTCCAAATGATGGTCTTATCTACTTCCGTGGCTTCTTCCATCTCGACCGCCTTCTCATCACCGACCTCAAAGTGCTTAGCGAAATCCTGGTGACGAGGAGTTATGATTTCGAGAAGCCCGCACAGCTCCGGAATTTCCTACGCTTCATTCTTGGCGATGGGTTGATCATTGTCGAAGGCGATGTTCACAAATTCCAGAGGAAGAACATCATGCCAGTCTTTACCTTCCGCCACATCAAAGAACTATATCCCATCTTCTGGAGCAAAGCGACTCAGCTCACACAAGGTGTGAATCAACAATGCGCGGAGAATCCTGAGAAGAGCGGCGGATCCACTTCGATCGTAGAGGTCAATCACTGGGCAAACCAAGTGACAATGGACATCATCGGTCTTGCCGCAATGGGCCGCGACTTCCAGGCGCTGAAGAATGGGCAGGATCCCCTTATCGTGAACTACGAGGAACTTCTGGAGCCAACCAAGGAGAAGCAGGTCTACTTCCTGATGAACATTCTGTTTCCTCGATCGCTCGTAAAGAAGATTCCATGGAAGGTCAACGATCGTGCAGATGTCATTGCCACCAACATTCAGCGCATCAGCTTGGAACTGGTCCGAGAGAAGAAGGAGATGGTAAAGACTGAGCCCGACAGCCAGAAAGATCTGTTGTCGCTCCTGATTCGATCGAACAACTTCTCCGACCAGCAGCTCGTGGACCAAATGATGACTTTCTTGGCAGCTGGACACGAAACGACATCCTCCGCTTTCACTTGGGCCACTTACTTGTTGGGCAAATATCCAGAAATCCAGAGAGCCCTCCGCAAGGAGATCCAGGAGAACTTGCCATCACCCAACTCTCAACCACCTGCGGACTTCGATTTGGCAACCGTACTGGAGTCCTTGCCATTGCTCAACGGTGTGTGCAATGAGACCATTCGTCTTTACCCAACCGTGCCAACCACCGTCCGCGACGCCGTCAAAGACTCTCAGCTGGGAGGTCAACGCATTCCGAAGGGCACGCAGCTCATCCTCTCCCCGTGGGCCATCAACCGCAACCCAGCCTTCTGGGGCGAGACTGCCGACGAGTTCGTTCCTGAAAGATGGATCGACACCGATGAGAAGACCGGCGAGCGCAGACCTAACAACGCTGGTGGCGCGCCGAACAACTATGCCATCCTCACTTTCTTGCACGGCCCACGAAGCTGCATCGGACAGGGGTTCGCCAAGGCTGAACTGAGATGTCTTGTTGCTGCGTTTGTGGGAAGCTTTGAGATGGATTTGGCCGACCCGAATGAGGTCGTCATTCCCAGTGGTGTTGTTACGACGAAGCCCAAGAACGGCATGCATTTGCGTCTGAAGCACCTTGGAGGATGGTAATGAATTTCCATCACTGTAGGTACCGTCTCGAGAACTTGCAGCGAAGCAATGAATTGGCGCGCGATCACAGGAGCATAGTTTGGCGCGAAGGTATCAATATACCCCGAAGAAACGAGACTAATATGTACATAGCGAGAATACCAAAGAACAAAACCACGAATTCTTGCATGTCGCTCTCTCTCGTCACAGCTCTCAAAACGCAACTTCATCCACTAACTTCCAACCCCTCCCAAACACCATCTTACTCTCACTCATAATCCGCTTCGCCCACTCCGTCCTCCCCTTCCTCTCCGCATCCTCCGAAAACGTCTCATCCACATTCTCTACTTCGTGGACGACGAAGATTTTCGCTTCTTCTTCTCCGTCCTCTTTCGCGGACCCAGGCAGTTCCTTCTCGCTGCCTTCCAGCTCGTACCGGAAGGAGCGACGATATCCTGGCAGCGAGGAAACGATCCCCAGGTGCTCTTCGACGTGCCATTTATGCATTGCGGCCATGTTTTGCGGATCCAGGCCTACGGTTAGGATTTGTGGCGCGGGGCCTACATCAGTCCTACCATCAGCACACAGCCCTAACATAGTGAATGGAGATCTACTCACCATCCTGGCTTTCTCTCGGATTCCAGTCTTGCACCAGATTGTACTGCTTCATGTCCACATCTCCCTCCTGCGAGCAAGTTCCGAGCGGGCCTTTGGCGTCTGTTTGTAAGAGGGCTAGGTATTTTCTTGGGCCTGGAAAGGGGCAGTTGCGCCAGGAAATTTCTTCGTAGAGGGTGGCGCCGGAGATGCCGGTTAGAGTGGTGAGGTCCCCAATTGGGGAGGTGGAGTTTATGTAGAGGAGACGGGTGGAGGGACGCATTGTGATAGAGGTTTGGATGTGGATGAGATGGGACGAGTGGTTGCAGCAGAATCGTTCATTGGAGAGGGGAGGTGAATAGTGATGTCTGTATTGATGCTTTATGGTATGGCTCCTCGGGATGCGGAAGGGTGTTGTTCGCCCCCAGGATGGAGGCGTGGTAGGATTTCCGGTCTCCGGCCGGGGGATTTTGGATGCCAGTATCTCCTCGCGATGCCGACGGAGTCACGAGAGGTCGCTGACTTGATGCGCAGCCAACACCCGATCCGTCGACAGCGAAGCTCTCTTTGAACGTCGCGGATGTGAGTTGGGTCGGAAGTCTTTAGAAGCGCGACTTGCCATCCCGTCATCGCTGAAGGACGGTCGTGCCAACAGGAGAGCATGCTTCTCGCATCGCACTGCCTGAATCCAAGCCACTCGCTCAATCAATCACAATCTGACGGACAGTCAGCAGATGCATGCGCAACTGACCTGCCATCTGCACTTCTTCCTATGCGTTGTCTCTCGCTGCCCTGTGACACGTCGCATCCGACCCAGCAAGCCTGGAAGCCACGCAGTTCTCCATGCCCCAGATTTGAAATCAGATGCGGTTCGTCTCACTCATGCGCCGAGTAGCTCTTATTGTGATGATAAGCTCCGCGAAGGGCGAAGTGTTTGCTCTTGTGTTTTGTGCCAAGACTTTCGTTGGTAGGGCAGGTATTCATGAGCCGGAGGGCCTGCAGTGTATCCTCGCGATATGTCCCTTTCCATATTCAGAGACCATATACTGTCTTGCGCGGAATAGTCTCAGGCGACTCCAAGTTTTGAGGCATCTGTTGGCCAGTACGGCAGGGCGTTCCGACATGCTAATGCATGCGACTCGAACGATGTCTTTCTTCATTGGAACCGCACCATATTCTTCAACCTCTTCACCACATTCTGCAGCCACGTCCGATTGGGCAGCTCAGCCAGTTCCTTCTTCAAGGTCTCGTAGTGCTCCGGGTTGCTGGCGGGCCTCAGCAGCTTCTGTTGCAGAGGGAATTGCTGGGTGATGGCGTTGTCGAGCAACAAGTAGGCCGCGTTCACCTCCTTCTCTTCATCGCGATACGGCACTGGGGGCTTCTCAATGCGTTGTTTCAGGATTGAAGAGAACTGCTTCTCCGGACGCAGTGTATCTTGCGGGAAGCGTGCGAGGAGACGGGCGTAATGTGCTGCGACGCGCTTTGGTTTGATCAGTATTAGGTCCACGTTTGAATTGAGAAGCTCTCTTACCTGGCGGGACATTTTGAAGTATTGTGATGGATGAAGAGATGACGAATGTCAGAGAGAAACGATTGATCAACGTATTTGAAGATGTCCAAGTCGCAAGCATCATCGATGGAAATTTGGTTGATGCCTGAGGCCTCACTTCCGCGGCGAATCGCATCCGCGTCGACTTTCCAGAACGACTCTCGAATCTATATCCAGAGTATCAACATTCCTTCTATTGCAAAGTATCGGACGGGGGAGTTCGTGGGTGTTTATTATGCGAAGGCAGCGCGTGACGAGGGTCAGTTCTTGCCACAACTCGGTGGTACATTCCCACATTCATCCTCAATACTAACGAATGTGTCCAACAGACGGCCTCGACACAGAACCTGTGCGTCTTCTGTGCATCTCGTCTCGGATTCGATCTCCCACCCTCGCACCTTGCGCCATTCATTTCATATCCCTCGCGAAGAGGCCTGAGTAATACATCCGCTTCATCTCAATCCGCGGCCGCAGCTGCCTCTCCCAACCCCGACAATGGCGCATCTTCCGGCTCTTCACCCGCCTACGATCCCAACTCGAACCTCACTACGACCGAACAGCAGGAGAAGGCTCGTAGGACACAGGCATATCAGGAGCAGCAAGCGCAGCAGCAGCGTGCTGGAGTAGGCAATGGTCAGAGGAACCGCGAGAGCGGGCAGCCTGCTCGAAATAATGCACGGGGTCACAACCACGCGCCGCAAATGCGCGTGAAGCCTTTGACACGCCGAGGACAATCCAGCTCATCGCAATCGAAAGGAGATGATATCAAATCCGACGTCGGCGTTCCATTATCCAAAGCAGGGAGTATCTTCGGCGGGAGAAGCATGAAATCTGCCATGGGGGGTGAGGCTCGACGACAGGATCAACAGAAACCACCCACGTTTCGCAAAACAAATCTAAGTGAAGATCACAACGGCCAGTCTACTCATCAGCAGGGACGGAACAACGCGCAGAACCGCGAACAAAGGAGGCCTCCAGAAAGAGTCGCAAACCCCTTTGCTGCGCCAGATACGAGTCAGAGCAAACCCTCTGCTGGCACTGGGACTTCTGCTGGGTGGGGTGCAGGCGCGACGGCGACAAAACCTTTGGAGTATGGAGATATCCAGCGTCGTAACGAAGCCGCTCGGCGCAATTCTGCCATTCAAGATATCGACGAATACAGGGCTGCTCAGCGCAAGACAGCCGCTCAAGATGTCGAAAGACATAAGGTCCGATCTACAAACGATTCCGCCAGGGCAAGCTCACAAGATCAGGAGTCTCAAGCCGAATCAAGAATTGACAATGAAAGAGCTCGCCTGCTGCACAAGGCTCCTGGAGCAGAGACGCAGGACGATTCTTCGCATTCCGATGTGTCCCGGCCTTCTAGAGAGACTGTGCCCACTGCACCAAGGGCGGCTGAAGAAGCTACACCGAACATTGAGGAGCGGACACCTCCAGTTGAAACGACACCTCCAGTTGAAACGACACCCCCAGTTGAAACGACACCTCCAGTTGAGCCGAACCGCGATCCAACAGAAGCCGTCAACGAAGCGAACGCGATTCTTCCGACGGCCAGCCCGGCCAGTACTCAACCAGCAGCGTCCGCTAGTCCTGATCAATGGATTGGATTTGGTTTTGAAGAAGACGAGGTGTCAGAGACCGCGAGTCAAGCACCCGTGGAGGCGCCTGAGGTGCTCGAGGAGCAATACGGCGGAGCACAGCCGGACGTCGCGCAACAACGTCCAACACCTGAGCCACCTCAGCGGCCCGTAAGCTCCCAGGATGCGAGGCGGGATCATCGACAGACTCGGTTCAGCGACACTGGCTATCGCGCCATGCCCTTCGATCCGAGAGAAGTAAAGCCTTTGTCTTCCGAATCCGAAGCCTCGACTGGGAACTGGCAACACCTCCGCCGTAAAACCACTGAACCAGTGCAAGAACCTCAGCCGCCGCCCGAGCCACAACAGCAGCCAAATTTCTACCGACCGACGCAACAAAAACAGCGCAGCGAATTTGACAGCCGAACAGTGGATGAAATTTTTGCCAAGCATCAAAGACAGCGCCCGCAGCGCCAGCCTTCTCGACAAACTGAGACTGCCGATCAACGCGAGAGTCGGTCTCTCTTCGATGGCTTCAACCGCTCTCAAGCGAACGTGAAATGCGCTCGCTGTGGGGACCACGGGCATATTGCTCGAGATTGCAAGCAGCAGGTTGTCTGCTTTGCGTGTGGTCAAGTGGGTCACACAGCGCCGCAATGTCCGCAAAGCAAACGAGAGGCTGGACGGCGTCCAAATCCGTTTGAGGATCCGACAGCAGACTGGCGTGGACGCAGTCGATCAAGCAGCGTGTTTAATCCTTTTGAAAGGGCGGACAGGACCAATCAATACCAACAACGAGCACAGCAAGACAGTGACACTTCTCGACAAGGCTTTGGGGCATCCGATCGTGCGTCGTCGCAGAGAACATCGAAATTCCAGGAGTCTCGGACAGAAGAAGTTTCAGGACGAGGGGAACACATAGCCCGGACCAGCCGCTGGGCGGATATCGAGCAACAAGAAGACGAGAGAGACCAAGATGGTGCGCGGCGCCGCGATAAGGCAGCACGTGCAAGTCGGTGGGCTGCTGAAGATGAAGAGGACAGCCGCGACACGGGCCGCCGCAATGGTAAAAAGGCCGGCAGGAGGAAGAATGAAGATGACGATGACGAAGGGAGCGGTGCTCGCGAAGAGTATCGTATGAAGAAGTCCGCACGAAGAGAACAGCAAGAAGCAGAGCGGAAACGCCAGCGTGAAGCACGAAAAGCTGAAGGTGCTACTCCCATTGCTCTGCCCGAATTCATCAGTGTCCAAAATCTGTCGCAGATGCTGGACGTACGTTATGAGGAATTCGTCCAGCGCCTGGAGGAGCTTGGTTACGATGATGTTTTCCCCGGAAAGACGCTCAATTCAGAGACGAGCGGCATGATTGCCATGGAATACAATTACGAGCCGTCTTTCGAGAGCGCCATTCGCGATGAGGAAGAGCGAGACTTAAAGGCCAGACCTGTAGTGGACGACACCTCACTATTACCCGTACGGCCTCCCGTTGTCACGATCATGGGCCATGTGGACCACGGGAAGACTACGATTTTGGACTACCTTCGCAAGAGTTCTGTTGCTGCCGGCGAGGCAGGTGGCATTACGCAGCACATTGGTGCTTTCAGTGTCCCACTTGCAAGCAGCGGAAAGACCATCACATTCCTTGACACTCCTGGACATGCCGCTTTCTTGGCGATGAGACAGCGTGGTGCGAACGTCACGGACCTAGTCATTCTGGTAGTCGCAGCAGACGACAGTGTCAAGCCACAAACACTGGAGGCGATCAAGCATGCCAAGGCGGCTGGCGTTCCAATGGTCGTTGCGATCAACAAGGTCGACAAGCCTGAGGCCGATATCGATCGTTGCAAACAGGATCTGGCACGGCATGGCGTTGAAATTGAGGACTTTGGCGGTGACACGCAGGTCGTTGCAGTCTCGGGTAAGACGGGTCAAGGCATGGACGACCTCGAGGAGACTGTCGTCACCCTGTCCGAGATTCTCGATCACCGAGCGGACCGAGAAGGGGAAGTTGAAGGCTGGGTGATTGAGGCCACGACCAAGTCTAACGGCCGTGTTGCCACCGTTCTTGTTCGCCGCGGTACACTGGAGCCTGGCGCCGTCCTTGTTGCGGGCAGGACTTGGGCACGTGTAAAGACGTTAACTAACGAAACTGGCAAGACGATCGAGAAGGTTGGTCCCGGCATGCCGGTCGAGGTCGATGGCTGGAGAGACCAACCTGTAGCTGGAGACGAGGTCCTTGAGGCTCCGAGTGAGCAGAAGGCCACGACTGTCGTCGAGTTCCGTCGCGAACGACAAGAGCTTGAAAGAACAACTCAGGACACGGAAGCCATCAACAAAGCTCGTAAACTAGCGAGGGAAAGGCATGAAGCTGAGAAGGCCGCCGAGAAAGCTGCCAAGCAGGCAGCTCGACAAGGTGACGACGGAGAAGCCATTGCTTCGACGCAGGGTCCGGAGGCACGGCAGGAAGAACCATCAGGTCAGATGGTGGTGCCCTTCATCATCAAAGCCGACGTTTCTGGGTCGATGGAAGCCGTCGCGGCCTACATCATGTCCGTGTCCAGCCCTCTCATCGCGCCGCAAGTCCTTCACTCGGGAGTCGGCAACGTCCACGAAAGCGACGTCGAGCTTGCTTCTGTGGCCCAGGCTCACATCATTGCTTTCAACCTTCCTCCGAATGAGGAAATGAAGGGCCTTGCGGAATCCAAGGGTGTTAAGGTCTTGGAGAACAACATCATCTACCGTGTTCTTGACGATGTGAGAGCTGTCCTTGAAGAGAAGCTGCCTCCTATTGTCACGCAGCGTGTACTTGGCGAGGCGGAAATTGGTGCGGCTTTCGACATTGGTATTGGTGGACGGAAGAAGATGAAGATTGCCGGGTGCAAGATCCGAAACGGTGTCGTGTCCAAGGGTAGCCGAGCCAGGGTCATGAGAGGCGGAGAGAAGGTGTACGACGGTGAGTGTTGCTCCGCTTGAAGTTTTGCGAGTGCATTGCTGACTTTGAATTCACAGGTGTCATCACGAGCTTGAAGAACGTCAAGAAAGACGTGACGGAAATGAGAAAGGGCACCGAATGCGGTATGGGATTCGAGAGATGGGAAGGATTCGAAGTCGGCGATCAGGTTCAGACTTACGAAGAGAACGAAGAGAAGAGGAAGTTGACGTGAGCGTCCCAATGAAAAGCATTGACATGATTGTACATATTGCGTTACATTGCATTGCATAAGCGGAGGGGTGTACATACTGTAGACATAGCAGTCGGTCAGAGGGTCATGGATGTACTGTAAGCAGGCCCTTTGACAGAGCGAATTAGAGATCCGAAGAGTAAAGATTTCAATTCCGTGTTGCTACAATTAGCATGTGTCCTGCATAACATCGCATGCCCTTAGTGCAGGATGCATGTGACAGCAGCCGCGAGGTGAATGGCTGGGTAGCCCCGCTTGCAAGCCTAGCCTCATTGGGCCTAGCACCAGCAACAGCCGTGACAAGGGATGCGTCGGAAGAACGAGGACTGCGAGTGTACAATGCAGTCTGCAGTCTGAAGCAAACGACGCGCCAACGGCAACTCGCCGCCGCCAAAGTTCAAGTACGTCTTCTCATTCCACCGTCGACTTTCACCACCACCTCGACGGCGTGACCACGGCCGCGCGAGACCGCGCTGTTGCCCTCCACTGACCACATTGCTCTACGCTGCCACGGCTGCTTGCTTATTTTGCTGCACATGCCATTGCATGTACTAACCATTCACCGAGCCTGCTAACGCGTGAGCTGTACAGATACCAATCGGAACCAACTGAGCACGAATGACCTGACGTGCTGCAAAAGCACTTCCTCCGGCCGAAAATGTCGGCCATCCTCGATGATCCAGCTGCCTCTCCCATCTACCGCACCTCCGGCCAACCTCCATACCACGCCCAGTATGGCGATCTACCCGACGAAGTTGGTCCTAAACAGGTCACTCTTCGCGATCGAGTGACCGTCGCAACTCTAGTGCCATTCTCATCCCCGCTACAAGTGCCGGCGCACCTACTGGCATACCTCTGTGAGATGCTGAACCGCGAGATTGAGAAGGGCGATACGCTGCCGATGACGGACAGGATGGGTCTGACGGAATTTGGCAACTACTGGTTCTCCAACTTCGGAGCTATTATGATCATGGGAGATATTCAGTCGGTCGAAGAGGTGGTACAAATGGACGAGAGGGGCACGGATTGGGCCAAGGAATGCTTGGGCAGCTTTTTCATTAAGCCGAACTACCCGGGCAGGAGCAGTCATGTCTGCAACGGCAGCTTTCTGGTCACAGACTTTGCTCGCAATCGCGGAGTCGGCAGGCTCATGGGCGAGGGCTATCTGCGTTGGGCACCCAAGCTCGGATACACGTACTCCATCTTCAACTTGGTGTACGAGACCAACGTCGCTTCTCTGCGGATCTGGGACGCCTTGGGCTTCAAGCGCGTGGGCAGAGTGAAGGGCTGTGGCAGTTTGAAGAGCTATCCAGATGTCTTGATTGACGCTATCATCTTTGGCCGTGAGCTGGGGGGCGATGGCGACGAATATGTGACTGAGGAGCGATTCGAGAAGATCCGTTACTATCTCAAGACTGGCAACTACCCACCAGGCTCTGATCGAGCCGAGAAGTCTCGCCTGCGTTCTGCAGCTACACACTACAAGCTGGAGGACGTCAACGACGGCAGCGGCGAGTGGGAGAGACTCTTGCTCAAGGGCAAGGAAGTCATCTCTGATCCGCACAAGCAATGCGAGATCGCCCGCGATATTCACGCACTCAGCCATGGTGGTATCAACAAGACCACTGCTGCAATTGCCGAGAAGTTCCACTGGGTTAGGATTAAAGAGACCGTCAGCTCCGTAATTAGGAATTGCGGAGACTGTAAGGAAGAGTCCACGCCCAAACCGACGGCACAGCCTTCCACTCGCTCCCGAAAGGGTGCGAATGGCAGCTCCTCGCGTGGACGACGCAGCACCGTCACTGCTGCGGCTGACAAGAATCAAGATGCGGAAGTCGGCGCGTCTCAAGACTCGGATCGTCACACTGAGCATCATGAGCAATCAGCACCTGTAGCAGATGCCCCGTCAGCACTGCAGCCGTCTCATGCGCAACAAGCATTGCACCATCATCAACAGCAACCAGCGCCCACTGCTCCGATGAGTGGCGTGAACTACGTTACTCCAGATTATGGCACGGTGCCTGTCGACCCGCAGATCATGCACGGCGTTCATCATTCATGGGATGTTCCAGAACATGGAGACGCGATAGATGTTGACGCGAACTCAGGCGCTTCCGACCAAGACCAAGGTCACTCACCGTCGCCTGGCTCGTCCCATGATGTTTCGACGAGGCTGCGAGAGGAGCTACAGGCTCATAGCCAGATCTTGCAAGAGCAGGAGTATGCCCTTGCGCCTCAACCCTCTTCCAAGCGTCAGCGCCGTGGCTAGGAGTCCCCCGCTCGCAGCTTTGAAGATGATGGAATTGATCCTAACGTGCTCGATGCGCTCAATGCCGAGTTTGAGAAGGACGTCGACGACATTGTGCCCTCAAAGCGGGTGCGCTACGAGCGCCACGTGTGGGAAGCCAGTCAAGAGCTTGAGCAAGACCACCTTGAAATGCCGCCAACGGGAGATATTGGTGGAAGATAAGGTGGTCGATGAAAGGTGGGCATCGAACTCGCACGATTGACTCGCGGAAAGAAGAAAGTCGACGACGACAATCGCAGACGCTGCAGGTAGGGCCATGGAAGTGAGTCTGGCGAGGTCGGGTCAGAACAGAGGCTTCACGGGTCTTTCCTTCGTTTCTTTGCTCGATAGCGCCTCCCTTACTGGTGTTGAACAGGCAGGCAGTGAAAAGTCTACGCATGGGCTGTGACTGGAAGTGTAAGAAAGAGGATCAAGGAAGGAGTGATAAGCTCAAAGAGATTCGCAAGTATGTGTATGAAACGGTGTTTTAGCGGAGAAAAAAGATGTGAGTAATACCGCAGGCACCCTGATGACTTGAAGTGACTAACGATTAGGCAAATAAGAGCCTGCTGGGGCGCAGACGACTATCAAGACCCGAATACTTGATGGCGATGAGAAGAAACCAGCCTGCAGGATGAAGACAAAGGAGAGAAGGGAAAGAAAGACAAAGAAGAGAGATTACAGTAGTGCATCAATACTTCCCACGTGAGAACAGGAGCCATGGCCGCCGCGACGACGCCCTAATGAGTGCTCCTGACTCCAATCCGCTTTTCCAGAATGCCCACCGCCTTCGTGTAGCCTCTCCAGAAACCAGACCAAGGTCCATATTGCCAAATCGTCCATCGAAGAAAGCCAGCCAATCGAATCATCGCAAGAAAGCTTTTCGACCAAGTGCATCCGCTGCTGCTGCTGCTGCTGCTGCCGCCGCGATTGCAAAGGAGAGAACTTACCTGGAGCTTAGTAGTACCACTCATCGGCACGCGGGTCTTCTGGTCCCTGCCAGTCGGTCTGCTCGACGGCGATGAGTTTCTTGATCTTGTTCTTGACGGTGACGTCGAAGTCCCAGACTGCTAGGCGCTGGTCGTTCTGCATTTCGAGGTTGTAGTCTACGGGCTCGAGGTCGCGCTCCAAGGGGGTGAAGTGGATGATGTCGATTACGTCGTCCCAGAAGACTGTTTCGCCCTGCGAGGTACGAGTGGAAGAAATTAGTAGGTTGGTTTTGGAGAAGCGGGTGGTGTTTTGGGAGGGGGGTAGGGGCTTACCAGGTCGTGGCGGAAGTCGATGCAGTTCTCCAGCCAGGGGTAGATTGCTTCGGCCATTTCGTCTTCGCCGCCCATTTTCCAGCGGTTGGTGACGGTGACGGTTACGCTGGTGAGGAGGTGCGTGAAGGTGCGGAAGGAGAGGAGGGCGTGCTGGAACATGGCGAAGGGGAGCGGAGCCTGGGAGGGTTGAAGTCAGTGGGTGTTGCGAGAGGGTGGTGTTACCTTTGTGTGTGCTGTGTGGGCGGCGTTTGCGAGTCTTGGAAATCTCGCACGCCGCCATCGGTCCTCGTCTTCCTCCCTCTCCATTGCGCCGCTGTTGATGCTCTCGCTGGTGTTGCTCCTGCTGCTGCTGCTGCTGCTACTCTGGTTTAACTTGGACTTACCTCGACAAGGATGGTGCGCAAGAAGATCGCGTTCTGCTTGAGCTGGGTGACGAAGTACACCAAAGCACGCGTATCATTCACAAAGCTGAACGAGTTGTCGCTGTACAAGAACGCAGTCGCCTGGTCTGCATACGCAAATCAAAATATCAGCCTCACCATCTCACGCACGCCCAAATGCGAGTCACAACTTACACCGGATGCGCTTGCAGGTCGCAAGAATATTGACGAACGGGACCTCAATCTCCCACGGGTTGTGGAACGAGGCTCGCATGCCGTACTCGTCCTCAGTGAGCGCGAGGCGGATCGGCTTGTCTCTGACCAGCATGGTTTCGTAGAGGCGGTTCTGCAGCTCTGGCGGGAAGCAATCGAACCAGTCGCGGCCGCCCTTCTTCTTCCAAGGAGGCGGCGGCGCCATTGGCGTCGGGAAGCGGAAGGGCAGGCCCTTGTAAGCCTTCGGTGGTGCCATTGCGCGGTCCGTGATGGGTGGTGCTTGGTGTGAGAAGGTTTCGTCTGGCCTGGTGTGAGATGGCGAGGCGGACGAGAAGTCGTGAAATTTTGCGCGTTTGCTGCGGGGTCTTGTTGTTGTGGTGATCAGGTGGTCCGTGCTGCGCTAGCTATGAATTTTGGGAGCTTGGGCTTTTTGCATGTGAAAGCTTGGCCCCTTTTCCCTCGCTCGCGAGTGAGTCTACCACGATTCAATCTAGACGACGTATACCAGATGAAAATATCAAATTTCTAAAAATGCGAAAGGGGCCCACGGCCGCCAGCAGTGGGTTGCGGATCAATGCAAACATGAAGCTCGAGTCAGCATGATTTCATGACATCTTGATGAGCAACAAGTTGCTCTACGTGTCAGAACTAAACATCAGCCAATCTTTAAGTAAAATGAACTGACCGCGGTGCCCTCCGAACGAGCCTAGAGATCGCTCACATGGTTCGTGGAATCTATTCGCGATTGTGAAAGATCGATGCCAAAGTATGGCCAGCGGCTTCGCAAGCATTGTCGGGCGCCAGCCAGAGGTGATCCAAAAAAAGTCGTCCTGGATGGCGACCGTGTGGGATTAGCTGAAGACAAGTCAGGCGACACTGGCTACAGTGTTTGCAAGGACTCAAAGGTGCTCCAGGTGGCAAAGACGGAGTCGTTGTCAGACAACGGCTTTTTCCCCCCGGTGTATGCCCTGGTTCACCTGAGACAGTTGGTCCGTCTGTTTAGGCGGGAGTGGCAAGGCTGATGAAGAAGAAGGTCCTAAATCGCGAGAGAGGAGGATCGTACGTTGCTGTGAAGTGAATGAGTCAAATGGCACAGCAGAGGCGGTGCGTCGATGTGTCAATCGGTAACTCTTTCAACTATGGGTCTCTCATTGCAAGCAGTAGAAGTAAAGGGGTATCACTATACACACTTCCAAGCATCGCCAAAGTGAGATTCACCATTAGAGCTCTTGGCCATTGAAGTTCAAGTTCGTCTGACCACGTTCTGGGTCTCCCATCCTGCCAGAATGTCAGTACTGAATCACAGGCTTTGAGTGCAAAACATTGACTTACTTGTGAACTCTGACATCGTCGCCCAATTCCACGCCTTGCATGGCCTGCGGCGAGATGAGAATGAACTGTCGTCCAACACTACGTCTTGCCGCACTGATGAGGAGCGTCATACTCTGCTGGCGATTCACGCTGTCCATGAAGACATCGAACTCATCCAAACAGCGGATTGGGGAGCCCATGGCCTCCCAGATACTGAGCAGCAGACAGATAGTCGAGAAGGACTTCTCTCCACCAGAGAGCGTACGGGCTTCACGTCCAGAGTCCGACTTTCTCGAGAGGTCCGGTTCCACGGAAATGTCAAGCTTCTTCTCCGCGTGATCCAACAACACGCGTCCGCGGAATTGTCGCTCGCTGAGTAGGTATCCGAACATGATTTTCGATCGACTCGAGATGTACTTCCGGAACAGACCCCAACGACGATGACGCTCTTTGAGGGTCTCCGTCAAACTCTGCGATGATGTTAGTCAGTTGTAGAACATGGGCCACCAAGGCTATAGAGAACTTACCGCTGCAAGCCTGGTGAAATTCTCAATTTCGCTCTTAGCTCTCTGCAAGTCGTCAGAGGCCTCCTTCCATGCTCGAGTGAGCTCCTCTCTGGTACCACCTTGGCGCCGCTCGGCATTTTCGATCTGCTGCCTGTAGGTCGCGCACAAGTTACTGAGTGACTCCGCAGTCTCTCCCTCGGGCACTGGAATCCGTCTGCAGACCTGCTCGGCGCCGGCAATGAATTCCTCGTCAAGCAACTTCTGCTGGTCATCAAGCTTGCCCTGCATACGACGCAAATGTTCCCTCCGGATCTCAAGGTCATCATGAACCGCGTTCTTCTCCAGCAACTTGTCATGACGTGCGGCATCGGCGGCTCGCAAGCGCCCCGTGGCTTCGTTCACTCGCGCCTGAGCCTCGTTCAGCTCAGCAAGTGCCGTGTCGGCAACAGCTTTCAGTCGTTTTGCATCTTCGTTGAGACGATTCAACGCCGCGAAGGAGTCCTCAAGTGATTCCTTCGCAGATCGCTTGTCTCCTTTGGCGGATTCTAGCAACCGCTGAAGCTCCTGGAGTCTGCCGTCCTCGGGCGCGTTCTCGTCGATTTCGCCTTTCTTGGCTTCGACGTCGTCTTCCGCTTGTTGTCGTTTCGTCAACAACTGCTTCGCTAGTCGCTTGTGTCGCTCCAAAGCTTCCCTGGCCTTTTTGTGCCTGATTTGGGCTTGGCGATGGCTTTCACTTGCTTTTTCCACATCTCGCCTCGCTCGCTCGACTGTCTCCTCTTGATGCCGCTTTTGCTCCGCCACGTCTGTCTTCATCCTTGTGGCTCCCTCCCAGGCCGAGATTGGCGAAGATCGAATAGCATGAGTTCTTGACCAGTCGTATCTGATTCCGCAGTCACGCCTGGCAGCGAACGACAAGACAGCTTTGACATTCCTGTTTTCCTTTTGGAAATATGCCTGGCCCCGCTCGTTGTCTCGCACCAATACAGTCTGCTCAATACTAGTCTGAATGATAAGAGCTTTCTTCACCTCTTCGTCGTCGATCGTGAGGCATCTGAGAATGGTATCAACGCCTTCCTCAGGCTCATTGAGGGCGGGAAGTGCTGCTCGATTGTTGATGAGGATGGTCACGTTACATCCGATCCGCTTCGCGATTTGGCCTAGTAGAAGCTGATCGTTTTTGTGCAAAACGACGAACGAGTTCAAGGTGCCGCCGAACGTCTTTTCCAGGATCGAGGACCATTCCGGTTTCTGCAACTGTACGTGCATCCCGATTGGGCCGACGGGCTTTCTTTCCCACCTGGTTTCCCGGTCGATCTCACGCAGAAGCTGTTCGGTTCTCGGGAGATATGGCTTGTACTTGTCCCGCTGGTCGCCGTCGAGTGCCTTCAGGCGTTGTTCGGCAGCACGGCGAGCCTCATCCGCCTTTTCATATGCATACTTGGTGTCTTTGAGGTGCTTCTCGGCGTTCACAACCTCGTCCTGGACAGCCTGCTTGCTGCTCTCGTGCTCGTTCTCGGCCTCTCTGGCTTCGCGCGCTTTCTCTCTCAGAGACTCCAGCTCGCTTTCTCGCTGTAAATGCTGGTCGCCGCCTGCTTCAGATAAGCGCCCTTCTTCCGTTTGTATCTCACCTTGCAGGCGGACCTCTTCATTGCAAGCTTTCTGGTACTCTTCTTTCTGGTTTCGCTGCTCTGCCTTGAGGTTTAGGAGCAACTGCTTGTTCTCATCAAGACGTGCTTTCTCCTGTTGATGTTTGACCTCGGCGGGACCAACCCTCTCCTGATGTTCGTCTACGACCCGCTGAGCAGCTTCACAGGCAGCATCGTGCCCGTCAAAATCACCATCAATCATTTGGACATTCTCTTCGGCCTCTTCGACCTGGCTCTCAGCATCGACAACCTTCTCCTTCAATCTCGCCAGCGCTCGTTCTTGATCCTCAACTTGAGCCCAAGCACTCTGATGGGATGCTCTCATCATTTTCATGCGTACTTGCTCGATGCCATCAGCTTGCTTCTTCTTTCTTTCAGCATCTTTGAACTTCTGCTGCAATACAGCAATGTCGTCTTCTCGTACGCGCAGCCTGTCTCTCATAGCGTCAAGATGTTCCTCGAATACCTTGTAGTCGGCATCAAGAGCTTCTAGTTGGGTACCACGGAGGAAGAATTTGTACTTTTCAGAGGCGGTGCTGTTGGCGAGGAACTGACGAGCCATATCCTGAGTCAAGACATTAATGGGGTTGTCCATTTGCAATCCGAAATAATCGAGAATGTCGTCAAGGTCAGCCTTCTTGGTTGAGATGGTGTTTTTGCCGTCTCCGGTCTTCAACTTGAAGCCACTGGTCCCACCTCGAGTGAAGTGGCGCTCGACAATTATACTGTCGCCATATTCGTTGTGCTTGTATGCGTTCTCGCCTGTATTCTTGATCTTCACACCAAGCATCGCACTGTCGGTGCCTTCTTTGATCATGCTCCTCAAGTTCCCTCCACGGTTCGTCGATGCTGCACGTCCACCCAAGCACATGGTCAGAGCGGTCAAGACCGCACTCTTGCCGCTGCCATTGTGTCCAATGATGAAGTTGATGTTGGGGCCAAGGGTGATTCGAAGCTTGCTGTGGCACATGAAGTTGCGGCATGAGACTTCCTCAATGATGCCTTCATCCATGGCAACATTTTCACGTCTCTCTTTGAACTTTTTACCGATATGCTGCGTCAGGCCAATCTCATCAATCTCGTCGTCTTCGTCTTCCATATCGCTATCGACATTGTGCAGACTATGCTCAAAATCGGCGTCTATGGTTGGGGATTCGAGAGGTTCGGGTTCGTCGTCGGCCTCGGTCGCGTTGTCGCTCTGGAGTAGGTCGTCGAAAGCGTCTTGCCGGCCGGCTTCGCGTG